>JAUTXW010001082.1:2357500-2812601 GCA_030620095.1 Kuschelorhynchus macadamiae
AAAATATTTAAAAATTGAGCCTGAAAAAACTATTTATGGAATGATTTCATATTGTGTGCCATTGGAAACTAAGTATAGTATAAAGATCAACAAGTAAAAGTGTGGTATAATTCAAGATTGTGGAACAAAATGGCGGCCAGATAAAATGTTTGTATCGGCCTCTCAGGTTCTACATATCTTTACGTTTTAGCGTCCCTAGATGCCAAAAAATAGTAGCAAATCGCGGTGTGTTAACGTAAAAACTACTTATTGAATTATTTTAAATTAGGCCCAAAAATCAAGGGTGGCGTAGGTAGAATGAAATAGGTAAAATATTGGTAAAAATCCAGAATGATGGAACAAAATGGATCCCAATAAAGACGTTTAAAAAGACAGTATATAAAAATGTGTTACAAAATGACTATGTACTGAACTAAATCGGCATATTTCACTAATACTAATGAAAGGAAAGAATCATAACGAGAGAAGCAGGTAAAGAAAATTTACAGATTTTTTTATTTTCAGATGCAGATATCTTCCAGATTCCCTCGAAAAATTTCTTAGATACGACCCTGCTTTTAGATAATCTAGTGTTAATAATTATCCTAGTATCAAGGCAAATTAATCGCGAAATTATAGCAATCGATATTTAAATTTTATTTAATGTCCAAAAAGGGCATGACATGCTACAACTGTATGCGCTTTTTTGCTTTGAAAATGTCAAGATCTGCTCTGATGGTCTTTAGTTATATTGGGTAGATCCAAGGTAAGTTTGCGTGGGAACACCTTTAAGATCGAAACCCAACTGTAATAATGTCGTTTGATGTTAGACAGATAAGTGAAATAAATTATAGAATTTCAAAAATATGAACTCCGTTATGATTAAATAACAAATGCACAATTGCGAGGAGGAGTGGAATGGTATTAAAATTCTACTCCTATGCTAGAGGTGTAGTGGTTGGAATAAGGCGGGTCGAACAAATTTGGAATCGAACAAATTTAAATTTAAATGCGTACATGTCAACCAAAAATAATTTTATTAATTAAAATATAGAAAGTGAAAATCTTAACAAATCATATTTTTTTATAGAGCGAGCCGTTTGCAAAAATTACAACTCAAAGTACCGTTTTTTTAAATTGAGTCTAAGAAACAAATTTATACCTAAATTTTACACAAATACGTATTTTAATTACAGTGTGACTG
The DNA here is from genome assembly GCA_030620095.1 of Kuschelorhynchus macadamiae. NCBI lineage: Eukaryota > Metazoa > Arthropoda > Insecta > Coleoptera > Curculionidae > Kuschelorhynchus > Kuschelorhynchus macadamiae. The sequence goes on from JAUTXW010001082.1 coordinate 2,358,684, forward strand.
TAAAGTACAGTAAAATAAGTTTACAAAATTTAGTGATATTAAATCAAATGATTCTAAAAAAAATATATATGATTTATCACAAACATCAAAAATAAATATTCTGTAAATTATAAATAATCTCTTACTAGATAAAGTAATGCATTTAGAAAGTTAGCTGCAAATAACCGTTATGTAAATAAAATAAACATGTTAAAAATGGAAGACCGAATTAATATTTTAACACTTGGCTTCTAAAAATATTTTAGTTATTGCAAACACATATTATACTCCTTGTTATAACAGTTAAAACGAGAAATATCTTATAATATAGGTAATTTAAAAGATAATATTTTGAATATTAGATAACTTCTATAATATTGCAAACGTTTACGGACCTACGGAACGATTTATTTAGTGCTCCGGCAATTATAGCACTTGTTGCTCACTTTAATTCTGTGAAAAATGCCATTGAATAATGAGTATAATGAATAATGAACTGTGCAGTGTATGTAAAAACGGAATGTATCTAAGGCCAAGCGTATGTACCATAAAATTTAATTCTACCTATGTAAAATCCAACATTTATTTACACTGAATCAATCAAAACTTCACCTCAAACTTTCAACATCGTCGGTTTCTCGAATTTTCTTTTTGACCCTAGCGACGTAACAGTTCTAGAGCTTCTTAGGTATTTTCTAATTAGTACAGCCATATAGACTATCGTGCCTATTTGAGTAGTATAAAATATTACACTAGGGTTCTTTAAGTTAAATAATTAATAACAATATCTTTAAGAATTCACCTTATGTATAAAAATGTCAATATGAAGCATGCTCTTTTCGCCAAATTGATAAGTGAAAATCACCCAGTTGGTGAAACAAAGTAGAAAATTAAGCTGCTATGACGTCATTGCTACTTTTTATAATAAATAAATAAATGAGATAGTGTTCATTATTTTTATTCGGTGAATTCTCCATCGATTGCCAGTCGTAAATACGATTTAATAAAAAAAAATCTTAAAAAATCGTGATGCTTAAAAACCACATCCGTTTATTTCTGATTGAAAAAAGTCGGAGTCGGACTGTTTTAACTTTAAAACAATAATGAAAATAATGTCATGCAGACATAATGGGATTTTTCGGAATTTTGAGTTTTATGCACACAGCTCTAGAAAAATATTATTTGGCTGATGAAATAGAAAAATGTAATCTACCCGAAGATATCTCTCCATTTGACGTACATTATCCTGGGATTTATTTTTAGCGTGTAAATCATAGTTTACTTTTAATGCTACATTTTTACAAAATAAGAACTGAACTGATTTTATGTATGTAGTTATTTTAGTCATTTACTCACTATTTAATTTTCGTTTCTTTGCCCACAAGTTGATTGTATTTTTTGTCTGGGAGATTAATTATATAACATTATAAGAATGACAAAAATCGGAATAATATTTAATTTACTTAATTTAAATTAATTACTAAACTTAGTAATAAACAATTTTCTTTGTATACTGAAAAAAAATTGAATTATATGAAATTGATGTTTAGAGTTCAACTTTGTAGCAAAGAATATGTAATTCAAATAGTGAGTAAATGCTAAAATTAACTGCATAATTCTTTAGAAAATGTCGCCATAAAATTGAACTACGATTTACACGCTAAAAGTAGATGTATACGAAAGTAACGATTTGGATCACTTAATATCTCCGGCTCTATTAATTACAGGGAGTTTAGTAAGGACGCGTTTTTTCTTTGTTATAAAGTCTACTTTAAATAATGTTTTTTTTAATTTCTCTCGCCCGAAACACCGGGAACGATTCCACAAGCGCATTATATTTCTAAGCGATTTTTCCAACTTTGAATCGCCATATATCCAAAACTATATGTTACCTTTTTACTACTAAATAGGGAAAATAAAAAGCTCCATGTAACTTTGACGATTGTTTGCAAACTTTAAGCTGTATATTGTACAGTACAAAATACGTGAAAGATCTTACTTTTCTACACTATTTATATAACTTAATCTATGAAAGAATTCGAATAACTGATGATTAGCAGTTTCATATTGGCTCAGCTTTTCGATTCTGCCATGATATTCGAGAGGGAGCAAATATGTAATGTGAAAAATAGTTCAGATTATTTTTTTCTTAAATCCAACAAAGATTATTTCTTTTTGATATCTAAAAATGCATTTCAAAGAAGAAATCTGTGACTACAACATGTGATCAATTTTCAGTTTTCTTCACGAAAACAAAAAAACGATGATCAAGATCACATCGATTGTGAATTAACTTTAGATTTTATATAGAGGATTTGGCAAACTCACTGGTCTATTAGAAGTATCTGGAGAATCAACGAATAGATTAGTTTAAAAATTTGACACTGGCTATAGGTGAACATAAACTTTCTATTTAAAATATTTTAAATTGTGCGGAGTTGACGCTTCTACCTGTTCTGACTGTTTTCTAAATAAAATACCCTGTCTATTATTGCATTTTCATATCTTCCTGAATATTTTTTTTCTGTTCATAAATATAAAGGTTTTATGTATTTCTAAATAACTAAGTGCTGAACTAAATTGGGTCACATTTCACTATTCCTAATAAAAGGAAAGATTCATAACGGGTAATGGAAATGTACCAATTTTAGCAACTGTATTCTAAAAACTGGCGGTTGAAAATTAACATTTTTGACCATTTGGAGCTCTTAATTGCCAAACGCCTTAACTTGAAAGAAAATAGCCCTCATTTTTCTACCTTACTTTGTAATTATCTATTTCCTCACATTAATTTATGGTTTAACAGGAGTTCGTAATTTCTCAGGTTTTACATATCCTCAAGTTTTAGCGATTTAGATGTAGTTTTTTCAGGATGATTTTTTAAATATTTTATTAGGCAGCCATTTTATTTTGCTACGTGATTTTCCTACCAAAATGTTACTATCTAGTGCGGGCATATTGGATTTTTACCAAAATATTACCAGGTCATCCTCATATGACCTTTAATTTTTGGCTAAAATTTGAAGTCCGTCTGATGACGAGTTTTTAAGCTATACTGCGAAATGACACACAAACTGACAAACCGACAGAAGGACTGATGGAATTGATAAAACATATTTTTTGGCATCTAAATCGCTAAAACTTAAAGATATGTAAAACTGGAGAGGGTGATTTTCTTCGGTTTACAAAAATTTTATTGAGCCGCCATTTTGTTCCGCCATCTTCAATTAGTACCACAATTTTACTAGTTTCACTCTGTACCACAATTAGTTATAGCACACAACATAAAATCAGTTCATTAAGTATTTTTATCAAGCCGCCATTTTGTTCCACCATTTTGGATTCGTTCCAAAATGTTTGCCAGTTAATGCCTACATAACACTTGATTTTTGTGCAAAATTTGAGATAAATTAGAAAAGCACTTTTTTAGTAATAATTTTTTTAACATTTCACTAGGCCGCCATTTTGTTTTGCAATATTGGATTTTTGCCAAAATATGACCTGGCCATCCCCATATGACCCTTAATTTTTATCCAAAATACGAAGACAATCGGGTAAGTATTTTTTTTACATATGCCGCGTACAGACAGACCGACAGGATGTCTACCGACGGAATCGAGAAAACATGTTTTTCGGCATCTAGGAACCCTGTAACGCCAAGATCTGAAAAAATCTCGGAAGGTCATTTTTTCACGATTACAATATTTCCTTTTTATGAGGGAAGCAACAAGTTAAAGGAAACATAAAACGAAAAGTATTTAGAATGTTCAGGAAAATACAAAATATAGCAATATACATTTTATTTAGAAAACCAATGGTGCCACCGGTTTAAGGTAGAAACGGCCACATCGGCAACCGCACAATTTAAAATATTTTAGAAAAAAAGTTGGTCAGAGCCAAATTTTTAAAGAATCCATTCATTGGCTCTACAGATACCTCTAATAGGCCTCTGAGTTTGGCGAACTCTGTATAGAACACCTCGAAAGAGATAGGTAGCACAGAAAAAAGTAATTTGCAGAAAAAAGTCCGGTTTTGACTGGGAGGGATAATTAAAACTCTCAAAAATAAAAGAATTTTGTGAAAAAAGAAAACGATCATTGAGGTTTTAAAGTAGACATTTGAAGCTCATATCATAATTTCTAAGGTGTTTACTCGCTGTTGATCATGATATTTTTGAGATTTCTAAGAATGTGGAAAAAGTAAGATGAAGAAATGTGTGATGATTTACCACATTAAAGAAGCAATATTTTCGATGCAGCAATATTGTTCCAAACACTCTATTTAAGGTAACACCACATGGACAAAATTACTAAACTCTTATTTATTAAAGTGCGATTTAATATGTAAACAGTAAATATATTAAGCAAACAAATCAGTATTTTTTCCATAATTTCGAAAGTTTGCAGCTAAAAACTAATTATTACATGTAGCTACGAATTTCCCCTTCAAATTAATTTTTAAACATAAAAAAAGTTCCAAATTTCCCTGGAAGTATTATAAATTTAATCCCCAGACATATTCACAATGTTTAGATTTTTCCCTTGACAGAGATTTCAGAGGGAGAGAATAAACTATCATAATTAGGAAAAAGACACCACAGTCATTTTTAATTAGGATATCCTATTTTTTTTACATTTTAATTATTGATCTACATGCAATATTTTAGCAGATATTGGCAAACAACTAAGTTTTTGCATTATTTTATGTTGTATTTACAGAGTCTGGCAACAATTGAAAAAAAATCGGTATATTTAATTTATTAAGTCCTAACACTGGAACCTGTGGTGGAAGATAGATCAAAATACAAGAGTTCTTTCTTTGTCAGCTTTTAAGTAAAAACATTCTTTTTTCTTCAGTCCTTGGATAACTTCAGTATTTTTATATGCTTCTCGTAAAAACACTGAAGTTATCCAGGGACTGAAGAAAAAAGAATGTTTTTATTTAAAAGCTGACAAAGGAAATAAGGTTGTTATGCTAGACAAAACAGACACAGTTATCTAAACTGTATTGCCTTCCCAAAATCCATAAACCTGGGAAGTCCATGAGACCTATTGTTTCAGCTGTTGGATCACCAACGTATAATATTTCAAAATGGTTAGTAGAAGAATTCATTAAATTACTAACTCGTTAGAATTCTTAGATAAAATTAAGAATGTTGACTTAAAAGAAGGTGAAATTTTAATATCTTTTGATGTAAGCTTATTGTTTCCTAGTGTCCCCATACCACTAGCTTTAGGATACTTAAAGGAACTACTTGAATTCAATAATTTGAAGAAAGAAATTATCGATGAATATTTGCTTCTCACAAAATTATGTATGAATCAAAATTTCTTTCAGTTCAACAGTAAACATTGCAAACAACTTGAGGGAACTTATTCCCGTTCCTTGCAAATTTGTTAATGGGTAGATTAGAAACCCAATTCAAAAAAGAACTCAAGTATTTCCCAAGGGTGTAGTATAGATACCTAGACGATATATTTGCTATTTTTGATACTAAAACAGAAAATTTGGACACTTTCTTAGAAACATTATTTTTACGTACGAAAAGGAGAACAAAGGGCAATTATGTTTTCTCGACACGTTAGTTATTAGAAATAACGACAAATTAGTATTTGATATTTACAGGAAATTTACTAATACTGATAGGTATATAACATCCGACTCATTTTATTGCCGTCTACACAAAATGGCAGCATTTCATTTCTTAACTTACAGGTTAGTCAATTTTCTATTAAGTAAAAAACGTTTTAACAATGAAATAAATAGGATTAAAAATATAGCTAAAAGTAATGGATATAATGATAATTTTGTACATAAATTAGTAAATAGGCATAAGCATAAGAAAATGTTTAAAGATGCCACTACTTTTCAAGCACTTGAGACTCTCAATAAGTTCATAGCAATCCACTATGATCCTAGATATAAGAGAGGTCTAGAAAAAGTATTTAAAAACGTAGGTTTTAGAATAGCTTACAAAACGGAAAACAGTTTGAAAAATCTCCTTGGAATCCCTAAAGACAAAGTCGACTTGAAGGAGAGTAGTGGCATCTATGAAATTAGCTGTAATGGCTGCGATCTAAAATATGTTGAGCAAACTAAACGCTCCATAAACATTCGTTTTAAAGAACACGTGGCACATTTAAGATACGGACGAACAGAAAAGTCAAGCGTTGCCCAACATGCTTTGAAATCACCAAATAGGCATAAATAATCTTAAGTTAATTAAAAATGTATCTAATAATAGATTATTGGATGCATTTGAGAGTATAGAAATAGTTAAATGTGGTAAGAAAGCACTAAATAAAGACAGAGGGCCTTCCCTATAGTCCCCTTTGCTTACTTGACAACGATGTAGTCGGGAGCAACCAAGTGTGACCACATTCACCTATAAATAGTCTCGGTTAGGATAAGTTAATTTAGTTTATATCATCTGCTAATGATGCTAACTTGGTTAGCGAAACGCGGGCCCAGAACGTAACAAGCTGTGGTGTAGTGTGATTAGAACTGTTGTATTTTGAAATTTCCTTTATGTTGAACATCCCTCGTTATCAATTTTTCCTTTTACTAGGAATAGTGAAGTGTGATCCAATTTAGTTCAGTAGTCATTTAGTAACACATATATACTGTCTTTCCAAACATTTTTATTTGGCGCTATTTTGTTCCATCATATTGGAATCGTTCCAATATTTTAGTTCAGTTCCTACCTATATTACACTTGAACTTGGGTATAATTTAAATTGAATATGTAGTTTTTGAGGCAGTCATTTTCATCTGTTATGTTGAATTCGTATCAGTTTTATCCATATATATATATATATATATATATATATATATATATATTTTTTTTTTTCTGCAAAGTTTGAAATTAATCTCATAAGTAGTTTTTCAGACTGATTTGTTAAATATTTTATTGGCCCTCCATTTGGTGGCAAATTTTGAAGTAAATTGGGTAATTAGTTTTCTAGTAATAACTTTTTTAACGTTTCGCTAAGCCATAATTCTGTAGGATATTTACCAAAATGCTACCAGGTTATATGGGGACACCCTTAATTGTTTACCCAAATTCGAAGTCAATGAAAGTAATTCTTCAGCTACGCCCGTAAACTACCAGACAGACAGATACACAGATCTATGGAGTCGAGAAAACATATCTTTGGCATCTAGGGACGATAATACGTAAAGTATGTAAAACCTGGAAGGGCGATTTTTTCACGCTTACAAAAATTTTATTAAGCAGCCATTTTGCTACATTATATTCAATTCGTACAAAAACGTTACATTGATTTCTAATTATTGATTTTTGTGCAAAATTTGAGGTATATTGGATACATAGTTTTTAAGTAATAATTTTTTTAACATGGTACTAGGCCGCGATTTTGTTTTGCCATATTGGATTTTTATTAAAATATTACCAGGTTATTCCCATGTGACCCCTAATTTTTGACCAAAAATCACTTAAACAGTTCTAGGACCTTGAAACGTAAACATCTAAAAAAGTCTCGTAGATGATTGCTTCATGGTTACAATACTTCCGTTTTACCAGGGATGTAAAAAGTTTGAATTTAGTAGCTGAATTGGAATTGACAGTTTTGTACTCCGCTCTCTCCGAACTGAATTTCTGGCTACGAGCCTGAATCTCCTATTACTAGCTTGAGACCTTCGTGGTCCATGGGCGTATTTAGGGGCTGTCCAATAGGGATGGGTATTTAATCGATATATCGATAGTTATCCATAGGACAGGGGCATATAGAATAACAATAAGTAGAGAAAAAACATCAATATATAGATAAGTGCGGATAGGTGGACAGTAATGTCGACAGGAATCAAATGATATCGATAGGTAACTGATATTTTCGATAGGTATATATAGTATACAAATACCTACCGATAGGTCGATAAATATCGACATATCGCTAAGTAAAATATATCGATAGAAGATGTGCTAGCGCGTATCGATAGGTAAAATCTAATATCGCCCATCTCTAGTGTCCAGAGCTCCTCCCACCCCGTGAGTTATTGATATATTAAGGAAAGGTTTAATTAATATGAGCATATGATCATTTCCTTTTAGAATTTTCATTGTTCAGCATTAAAAAACGAGGACCTTTTATTTTCAGTAGTCAGCAAAAAGATTTATCAGCTCGGACTCTTCCCGAATCAAAATTATAAATATTCCACCTCCGTGGTCTATCCAAGAAACTACTGAGATAACATATTTACAACATTCCGGAAAAGCTGATCAAACTTTTTTGCTTCATTTATGAAGAAAATTATATTTGTTGATATATAATTATGCCTCGAGTCATTCTAGTAAATTACAGGTATTTTATTTTAGATTTCAGGGTCATTTATGGAACCAACCGAAAAAAAATGTAAGTTATTTTTATTCAAAAATATTAGACTGCAGGCAGAGAACCGTTATCTATAAATGAATGAAAAAGATACAAAGGACTAGTTTAAGTGTTCCGTAATAATATTGATTTACTTTTAAAATTAAATTAGTGATGACTATTGGGTAATTTCCTTTAATTAGCAACACCATTTCGCTGCTTTCTTTTTCGATTGATTACGTTCAAACTGTTTAATAACAATTTACTTATAATATAGCGGAAAATACGTGCCTTTACTTCTAACAAATTGATATATTTGTTTAGTCAATTATTACCTATATATCAAGTGTTCCTGCTTAATGTTTCGCATGTATTTTACGTCATACAGAGTTGTCAATATCAACAAGCAATCAAAAATGATTCCTAGTAAAAGTAAAAGTTATGTAGCGGATTATTAATTATGCGAAATGAAAATAAGGATAATGGTTGTGTGCACGTGGAATTAAAATGCAGAATATAGAGACTTTTGCATTTGGTGCAAATCTTTTAACCAATTAAATTGTAGCAAAGCCCTTCCGGCTTTCGTCATCTTCAGTGCTACTTAGATTAAGCACACATTTAAAAAAAGACGATACATTAACAAGACCAACAATTTAGAATATTTAAAATATATCAAAATACTTAATAATTACATTAAAAAACCCAAGATAGGTAGTTTGTGACTTGTTGGCAGCACGTTTCCGAACGTTAATGTAATGTTTGAGCATTATGACATACGTTTTAAATGTTCTATTTTTGAAACGGTAACCTATTGAAATGTTAGAAAAATTGTAACTAAAAAACTATTTAAGCAATTTACCTCAAATATTGTGCAAAAATCAATCATTACGTAGGAATCAACTGGTAAAATTTTGACACGAATCCAAGATGGCGAAACAAATTGGCGGCTTAATGAAATATGTAAAAATTCTGCCTAAAAAAAGTACTTTATAGATTGATTTCAAATTGTGTGCTAGAAGTAATTGTGGTATAAAGATGATTTGCTAAATTTGTGGTACGAATTCAAGATGGTAGAACAAAATGGCGGCTAAATGAATTGTTTGTAAACGTGAAAAAAAAACAGCTCCTCCCATGTATTAGATAAATTCAAGCTGAAACGTCCCTATTCCCTACTTGATGGAAACTAATTATCACTAGTATAATAAATATACAAACTATAATTATTTAGTAATTTCCACTAATGTATTTCTGTTTGACAGCTGTTTCGACACACTGTGTCTTTTTCAAAAATCAACTTAAGACTGATATTACAACTAGCTTTTTTTAACAATAATAAAAGAGTCTACCTACCTAACCCTAGCTAATTTAGGTCCATTTGATCATTCAATAAAATATCATGGTTTTTTCTCTTATTAATTTCTAGACTTTCCAAGTAATTTAACTTGTAATTTTTACTGGCTGAATGCAACGTTTTAAATTCATTATTAAAATTATGATTTGTTTCTAGTAAATGTTTTTTAAATAAATAGAATCAGTTTTTTGTTTAATATATGATGTTTTGTGTTCTTTGACATTAGCAAATAAAGATCTACCCGTTTGACCAATATACACATTTTATTTCATATATTTCGTAATTTCAAGTCTAAATATTGTATAAAAAATAGCCTTGAATTAATTAATAATATTAATCCCAAATAACGCTATTTTAATTTTTTTAGATGTGCAAAAACCTATTTCCCAGTAACCCCCCTACTGAAGCTATGAACTTAGTGGATAATTTTCTATTAAAAAACAAAGTCAACCCTATTGTTAAGAATGACATATTAAATTTGTTGGCAGTGTGCCTTGATCAAAATTATTTTGAATTTAATGGCTCGGTCTATTTAAGTAAAGAAGGTTTGATAATGGGAAACCCGTTAAGTCCTATTTTAGCTGAAATATTTCTTGACAACCTAGAACAAATAATAGATAATCACCTAACAAGTTTTTGGTACAGATACGTTGACGATACTTTGGCTTATTTCACAGGCTCAAAGAGACAACCTAACCTCTTTCAAAATTCTATTAATGAATTACATAAAAATATAAGATTTACTTTAGAATTAGAACAAAACAAATCCATAAACTTTTTAGATTTAAAAATCAAGAACGTTAAAAATAGACACGATTTTGAAATTCATCATAAACGATCCTATATAGATATAACAATACATAATACATCAAACCACCCATTCAACATAAGATGGCAGCTTTTCATAATTTTGTACATCATTTGATTAATGTACTTCTGTCAACTGAAAATTTTAACAAGGAACTTAATATTATAAAACAGATTGCAGTTAATAATGGTTATGACGCAACCATAATATTCAAAAACGTAAATAAAAAACAATATAAAAAAGCACTCAATGTCGTTTATCCTAATTTCAATACAAAAGGCAATATTAACTTTAACACATTAACGTATACCGGAAAAATTAGCACTAAAATAAAGAAATATCTTAAAAAACAAATCATAAAGTAGCTTTTTGTACCAATAATACTTTAAGTAGATATATTAAGAATAACAAGACTAATACAAATTAGGACCAAAAATAAGGGGTATATGAATTTAAATGTGGTTCTTGCGAAAAAGTATACATTGGTCAAACGGGTAGATCTTTTCATAAACCTATCAAAGAACATAAAACATTATATTAAACAAAAAACTCATTCTAATTATGCAAAACATTTACTAAAAACAAATCATAATTTTAATAATGAATTTAAAACGTTGCATTCAGCCATTAAAAGTTACAAGTTAAATTACTTGGAAAGTCTAGAAATTAATAAGAGGGAAAACCATAATATTTTATTGAACGATCAAATGGACCTAAAGGGTTCCCCACTGTTAAATCTTTATGGCTCAAATCTGCTAGGTTTAGGTAGGTAGATTCTTTTATTATTGTTAAAAAAATCTAGTTTTAGTAGCAATTTTAAGTTGGTTTTTGAAAAAGACACAGTGTGTCTAAAAAGCTATCAAACAGAAATAAATTAGTGGAAATTACTAAATAAATATAGTTTGTTTATTTATTATACTAGCTAAAAATATGTTTTCTCTGTCAGTTCGCAGACTAGCTAAAAAACTACTTATCCCATTGACTTCAAATTGTAGTCAAAAATTAAGGGTTATATGGGGATGACCTGGTAATATTTGATAAAAATCTAATATGGCGAAACAAAATGGCGGCACAGAGAAATATTGAGAAAATTGTTACTAAAGAACTAATCACCTAATTTACCTCAAATTTTGTACAAAAATCAAATTAAATTGGAATGAACATCTTTATATGAATTCAAGATAATAAAACAAAATGGCAGCCTAATAATATGTTTAACAAATCAAAGTAAAATCATTTTATTAAGTTGACTTCAAATTTTTGCATTTGTTTAAAATGATACGAATTCAATATAACAGAACAAAATGGTAGTCTTAAAAAAACCAGGGTAAAAACTACTTAGTCGTTTATTTCAAATTATACCCAAAAATCAAGAGTGAAAATATAGTGAAACAAAATGGCGCTCAATAAAATTGTATGAAAAGACAATATTTAATACGTGTTACTAAATGCCTATATGCGAAACTAAATTGGGTCACACTTCACTATTTCTAATAGAAGGAAAAATTCATAACCAATTTTTTTAATTTATATACATTTTAAAAGATATTTGAATGATAATTGATAGTTGATAAACATTATGCTTTTAATTGGACCTAGAAAATAGTATCTATGGCTTTTGGCACACTTCAAGGTGATTGATATATTTTCGATCACGGTTCCTTTTAATGCTTTACACTTTTTGGAATTTTTTTGTGCCTTGCATTTTTTGATGAGTGGGGTTGTTTAAGAGTTATTTAGCAAAATACTCTTCCCGCCATATATACCAGCACAAAAACCTTAAAATATGAATAAAATCTAATATTCTACATATTAGAATTTTTCGAGGGTTTACCGAATATAGCTTCCAAATTCTGCCGAATATCGAAAAAATGCAAGAGACTAAAATGAGTCTAAATGGAGCGGGAAACATGACGAAGCTACTAAGTTGGGTGAGTTCCGTCAAATTAAAAAACCTCAGGCGCTAAAAAGGAGAAAAAAAAGAAAAAGAAGTGATGACCCTATGGTGACATAGGCGCCCGGGGAGAGGGCAAGGGGGGAGGCTGCTTGACCCTCCTCCTGGAAAAAGAAAATATTATGTATTACATATTTTTGAAAAACTGTTGCCCTTCCTTGAAACGGTTCTGAGGGCATCCATGACTATGGATTGTTCCAAATGTTAATAATACTGTTACATAGGCACTACAAAAACTAATAAGCGTTCCAATTTTCATTTAATTACCTTTATCGATATATCCGTCTTTAGGCAGAATTATTCTTGTACAGAATTCCATCTACGTATAGAGTATAGATGACGCAGTTTATATTATATGTATATAATTATTTAGTAATAACTTATATACAAATCCTATAAGTTGGAATTTTTGACGAGAGGGGTTGTTGGTAAAAGCAAATTTGCCGATTTTTTAATTGATTTTTCATTTATTTTTTTAATATTATCTTTTATTTAGGTTTCATAACTTTGCTCCATAGTCAATTAAAAAAAAATCAGTCTTTTACCCGGAACTTCCCTCGTTATGAATATTTCCTTTTATATAGTAAAGTGTGGCCTAATTTAGTTCAGTACATAGTTATTTACAACACATATATACTGTCTTTTCATTTTTATTGGACACCATTGTTCCATCATAATGGATTCCAATATTTTATCAGTTTCTCCTTGTACCACATATAATTTTTTTAACATAATTTAAAATAAATTCAACACGCCGTTTTCACATTGACTCACACCGCCATATTGTTACGTCATTTTGAATTCGTACCAGTTTATCCCTAAGTAACATTTGTAACATTTAAATTTTCTGCAAAATTTAAAGCCTTTTAAGTTGATTTTTTAGAAACTTTGTGGCCGCCATTTTGTTCCGCCACCTTAAATTCGTACCACAACTTTATCAGTTTATCTCTATATCACATTTAATGCTCACAATTTGAAATTAATCTAACAAGTAGTTTTTTCAGGCTGATTTCTTAAATATTTTATTAGGTCGCCATTTTGTTTTCAATTTTGTATTCATAACAAAATGCTTTCAGTTCATTCCTATGTAATACTTGATATTTGTGCAATTGGATAATTAGTTTAGAGTAGTATTTTTTTAACGTTTCACTAGGCCGCCATCTTGTTCCGGCATATTGGATTATTACCAAAATATTACAAGATCATCCCCCAATGACTTTAAGCTTTTGGCTAAAATTTGAATTCAATCTGCTAAGTAGTTTTTAAGATCTGTCGCGAACTGACAAACAGACAGCCAAACCGACTGACGGACCGACGGAATTGACAGAACATATTTTTTGGCTTCTAGGGACGCTCAACCGTGAAGATTGTAAATAATAAAAAAAAACTTGATAGATAACCTATTCCTTAGAAAGTTGCAAATCTCTCTTAATATTACAATTTCTGTTCACATATTCTAATTTGTCCTTGTGGGCGTATGCTTTACGGAAGTTATTTTTTGTTGTATCCGACATCAATTTCTTAATTTACGTCCTTTGTATGGTGTACATGAAAGGTCAGAATAAGATATTAACATTTACGTAAATGTTGCTAACATATAATAGTTTTGGAGCAGGTTAAATTTAATTAAGTGATCCGTTAAACGTTATCAAGTCGGAAGTTATTTTCTTATCCAAAATACAAGATTTATAGTAATAGTGTGCAAGGTGCTTCAGAAAAAAATTATTATACAAATTCTATAAATAATTTTTGTATGTTTTTAATTTGTTTATTATTATTATTTTACTTTTGTTATAATTTATTTTTCATAACATTATTTAAACTTAAAGGGTTTAAGATTTCCAAAAATAGACCAAATATCATGTATTTTTTTTATTTCGTTATGTTTCGGCAGATGTTTCCTACCATCATCAGACTAAAATGACACAATGTATGTTTAGACGAACAACTTAAGAAACGTAAATATATAAAATGAAAAAAAAAAAAATTACTAGTATTATCACAAACAAAACAATTTTTTTTTATTTTGTTAAATATTAGAAAGCATCTGTTATTACTTTTTATAAAGTTTATAAAAAATGTCATCTTGACAAGAATTATTGGATATTATAAATATAAAGATACCTTTTTGCGAGGTGTGCACCACTTTAAAACAAAGTATGGTTTAATCTGCCGAAACGTGGCGAAAAAAAAACATGTTATTTCACTGTTTTTGGAAACCTTCAATCCTTTAAGTTTAAAAAAAAAAGACCGGGAACTAGACAATTACTAAAATTATTTATATAGTCTGCAAAAAATAAATTAGGTCTATTATTATTTTCCACCATAAAATTAATCTCTGCACACCCAAATTAATACATTTCAAAAAAATTTCATATTCATATTGACAAAAATGAATTAATAATAGTTCTCTTTATGTTAACGCACTCCAATATAATAAGACAACTTATGGAAAGATGTCCTTCCTCCTAAGATGTCGTGATGAAAAAATAGTTCCTAAGCCTCACATTTACAGTCGAGCTAGTATAGCTCTCGTAAAAGATAGGATCAAGGCTACTACTTCTACAGGTACACCTAGAAATAGCTTTGACGCTTGAAATCAATACATTTACAACATTGGACAGCATCGCTTTTTAGCAAGCAGAAAGGATTTACCAGCAACTGATAGCAAAAGAAACAATAGAGAAGTTCAAAACTCTGCGCAGTAAACACCAGCCAGTATAGCCACTATAGAATTAGTTCTCTCTCAACGACATAACTTCGCAATTACTCCAAGAACAATTCTAGTAGAGAATATAATTACAAATGTAGAGGACAGCATCCGCGAACTTCTATAAGGGCAAATTCAGTACGATATGAAACTTTAAAAATAATTCGCGCTAAACCACCGAAGATGTTATAATTCTAACTGCATATCAAGCACATGCAACGGTGGTCATGGACAAGAACAACTACATAGAGAAAATAGAGGCCTTAAGCTATGGGACCATACGAGCGGATTCAACTAAGAAAATTAAAAGCAAATTTTGCAGCATTATTAATGCCTTGGATTTGCTAGAACCAGAGAAGAAGAAATTGAATTCCAAAAATACACAAAGCTATTGTACCATTACGTCCCATCATCAGTGCAATAGGCTCGAAATCGGAAGACATTTGGTCAATGTCTTAAACCCCTTCCCAGGACGATCTAATCTTTATATCAGAAACTCTAAACATTTGGTAGAAACTTTCTATAATTTATGACTTATTTCGACATGAAAACCTTCATCCAATCTAAATTAAATTGATAACAGAATGCTTAACGTCCACATATATCATTTTTCAAGGGATCTGGAGATGTCTCGTGCAATCGTAGGGGAAACGCCGGAAAGTAATCCCAATTTGACATAGTCTTAACCCAAGGGCCCAGATTTCTTAAGTAACCTTAATTATCACGATTTTAAAACCTTGTCAAATAATAGTATAATCATGGCATCCAAACTACAAACAAACCTATCAAAATCGTAGAAGTGTCGTAGCGATATTATTAGTTCGTGAGCTAAAAAAGGTTCTAAATGGATTCTTTCTATGATGATATACCAGAACCTATTCTAGAAACAGCAAGAAATTTAGATTTATAACCTGAAAAGTCTAAAATCTGTCATGAAAAGTAATAGAGAGTGTTTTCATATACAGAAGATATACAGAAGTCTTTCTGGCTTATTTTGTAAACCTTTCCAAGACATGCGAGCCAAATACGTTTTGGTTAAGATAATCTAAGCTAAAAAGTTGAGAATTAATAAAAATCGAGACGTAAGCAGGTATTTTAAGTTAACGGCATATATTGAACCGTTATTTGATGGAAATCTATTTTAATTGAGTAAACAAACTATTTAGGTCCAATTGATCGTTTAGTAATAGGTTGTTATTATGTGTGTTTATTTCCATACTTTAGTAAATCAAATTTTTTACTTTTCCTTTCGACATTTAAAATTTCAAAGTTCTCCTCATAAAAATGGTTTTCCTTAATTAAATGTAGTAATTGGAATTGTCTTTTCCGTTCTATAACTAAATCTATACTTACTAATTCCTTTAAACGTTCTGCTTTTTTGTTTAATATAAAATTTTGATTTATTTTGTTTTTTAGTTTTCGTCTTAGTATTTTTAATATGTCTACCAAGACTGTTGTTGGATCTAAAAGCAACAAGATGTTATTTTCTTGTATAAGTGAAAGTATGAAATTTACTATTTTCTTTGGACCTAAATAAACTAACTGTATTGCTTCTTTATATTGTTTCTTATTTAGTATTTTGTTAATGTGATTTTAATAATAATCAAGGCTAACCCATTCCGGACGAGCCGAAATATACGCGCGCTTTTACGCAAGACGGCGCTGGGAATCCCAGAGTGAGGAACGGCTGCGGTACTGGTACGTCGCGTCGTAAGTCATCTGACCTTGGCGCGTGGAAACCTATTTCTGCATCGCGCATGGTCCTCGCGGTTAGTTCTTTGTTTACTTTAGATAATCTACACGTTTAAGGTTGGCGAATGGAATGTTCTCGTAACGTTTTTGTTTATTTTGTAGCTTATTTTGTTAATTTCACACGTTTAATTGTGATATTGTGTATATAGTGATATAGTGGCTGTTCAGAACATGGATCTGCGACGAAATTTAACCCAAAGTGAATTAGAATATGAAGCGCGACGAATAATGGATGCAGGATCTGGCAGTGAAGATGACGGCATCAGCAGTGACAATGACTCATTGGATGAGTATCAACCTAGTGAAACTGAAAACTACACTTCTTCCGACGAAGAAGAGTCAAATGACTTGGAAAGAAATTTAGATGGTAATAGTAAAGATGACAATGTCAGTAGTGGACCTTCCACGCTCCAAGAAAATGAAAAAAATACCTACATCGTCTAATTGGAAATTTGATAAAAAATTTGTACCAAAAATATTTGAATTCGATGTCTTAAACTCGGGTTTAACTGACAATTCTTTCTTCAATGATAATTCTCATGAACTAGATTTTTTCGCGCACTTTTTTGATGAACCCCTAATGCATTTGATTATTGAAGAAACAAATATTTATGGCAAGAAAAGAAATGAAGAAAATAAAAATTAATTAAAATGGAAGGATGTAGAACTACCAGAGCTTTATCCTTTTTTTTGGGCTATGTATTCTTATGCGTGTTGTCGAAAAGCCAACTCTAAAAGATTATTGGTCAACAAATCATATTATAATAACACCATTTTTTTCCTCAATATTTGCCAGAGATCGTTTTCTAGAGATTCTGTATTCCCTTCATTTTTCTAGTAGCGACAACCCAGAGGATGGCTCTTTGAGGAAAATCCCCATATTGGATCATATAAAAACAAAATTTAGATCCACTTTTTATCCATTTCAAGATCTGTGTATTGACGAAAGCCTAATTTTATGGAAAGGTCGACTTTCTTTTAAACAATATATCCCTTCAAAGAGGCACAGATTTGGTATTAAATTATTTGAAATTTGTGACGTAGAAAGTGGTTACATCTTGGGCTTTATAGTATATACTGGTTCAACTACCATCTTGGATAAGAAAATGGAAAGTTTGGGAAAGTCTGGACAGATTGTTGATACTCTTATGAAAGAATACTACAACAAAAATCATATTTTGTATGTAGATAACTGGTACACTAGCCCAGAGCTATTCGAATATTTAGTAAACCAAGAAACGGGGGGTTGTGAAACTGTAAAAGCTAAAGCATGCCACAATTTCGTAAACCATTACAAAAAGGAAAAGTTGAGAAGGCCTGCCCTGAAAACTTGTTAGCTGTGAAATGGCATGATAAAAAATTTGTCCACATGTTAACTTCAGTATCAAAACCATGCCTCAAGGAAATTGAAAAAGTAAATCGAAAGACTGGTGGTCATGTTTTAAAGCCACGATGTGTTTTAGAATATAATATGAAAATGGGAGCAGTTGACAAAATAGAAATGCAAATTAGTTTTGAGGATTGTGCAAGAAAATCGTTAAAATGGTATAAGAAACTATTTTTTCATTTTATGGACTTATGCCTATACAATTCTTATGTATTGTTTCAAGTGGTAACCGGAAGCAAACCAACATTTTCGGACTTTCGATTAAAAGTTATCGCTCAAATATTTGAAAAATATCCCATTTCTTTGAAGAAACGGTTTGCCGCAAATAGCGTAGATAATCCAATTCGATTAATCGAGAGACATTTTCCAAGCCCCGTTCCGTAAACTGCTGCTCAAGGATCCAGAACGCAGAGAAGATGCTACGTTTGTGCCACAACCCAACGTGAAAAGAAAAAACGTACCGACACCCGCTTCATGTGTAAGGAATGCGATGTTGCATTATGTGTGCACCCTTGTTTTCAAAAATTTCACAGTAATAAAAAATATTAAAAAGAAGAAATATATTAACACTTTTGTGTAATAGTTTATTTTTTACAGATAATGTATTTTGTTACGAATTTCTCGATTACCGGTTATTTCGTTTTGCTATTTGTTTTATAATGAAATAAAAAATTAATTTAAATAAACGACTTTTATTGACACCTTTTAATATAAATGACGTACATGTACGTCAGCCGTACTCATACGGCATCAGTCTCTCTGCGAAAATATTTCCGACGTACATTTACGGCATTCGGTTAAGTCCGATGTGTAATAGAGTAGTATATGTACGGCACCCGGTCAGTAAAAAAAAAATACTCTAAAACCCGTACGGCAGCCGTCCGAAGCTATTGCATGGAAAATCCTACATGTACGACAGCCGGCCCTTAATGTTGGTTATGAGAATCGTACCGGTACGTCAATCGTCCTTAATGGGTTAATATAAGTTTAGTATAACTTTCGTTACTTAGAGGTATGTTGCTCAGTCTATGAATAAAGCTATTATATGCTGATATTTTATCTGAAAAAGGATGAAGAGGTATTGTGTATTGTAATGTTCGTATGAGATGGTTTAGGGAAATTTTGAAACTCGTGTTTATTATTCTAGAAAAATAAACACATTTATAAGATAATAAACGCGAGTTACAAAGGTTCTATAACTTGTCTCATACAGACATTACAAGACACAATACCTATAATCATTATTTTGCACATAAATATCAGCACATAATTGCTTTGTTAATAGATCAACATACCTCTAAGTAATGAAAGTTATACTAAAGAATTAACAATAGTAAAACAGATAGCAGTTAATAACGATTAATCTCATAGACGAAATACTAAAAAAGAAACCATTAAAAAAAACAACATAGTTAGTTTATCCTACTAATAAGTTCAAAGAAAATAATACATTTTATACTTTCACTTATACAGGAAAATAACATCAAATGTTCTTAGAAGTTAAATTGTGGAACCTTTTCAAAATTTTATATTGGACAAAAAGGCAGAACGTTTATAAAACGAATTTTAATATTATAGATTTAGTTACAGAAATCAAAAAGATAATTCCAATTACTCTAAATATTTAATTAAGGAAAACCATACTATAGATGAGCACTTTGAAATTTTACATGTAGAGTGAATAGGAACTGATTTACTAGAAAGTATGGAAATTATCAAATACAAAAATAACAGCCCATTATTATTAAACGATCAATTGGACCTAAATAATTCCCTATTGTTAAATCTTTATTAGGCTATAACGTAAAATCCCAAACATTTTACCTGTATAATATCCCCAATTATAAAAACAGGCTCATGTATTTAATATGGTTTGTGGTACTATTTTATTTTATTTAAGATCAATAATCGGATGAAGCCACAGTGTTCGCCAAACAATTGGCATGTGTTTTTTCTAAAATAAATTAAGTGGAAATTTTAAACAAGTGTTTTTGTTTACTTAATTTACTTGATATCTTAAAAAGAAAATTTTGAATTCGAGCCCAAAAAAACTAAAATATTTGCGAATGATAAAATATTAAAATTCATTTTTGAGGTGCCCGATGATATTTATTTAATAACAAAGGTATATAATGACAATATATATATATATATATATATATATATATATATATATACATATATATATATATATATATATATATATATATATATATATATATATATATATATATACACATCGGACTTAACCGAATGCCGTAAATGTACGTCGGAAATATTTTCGCAGAGAGACTGATGCCGTACGAGTATGGCTGACATACATGTACGGCATTTATATTAAAAGGTGTCAATAAAAGTCGTTTATTTAAATTAATTTTTTATTTCATTATAAAACAAATAGCAAAACGAAATAACCGGTAATCGAGAAATTCGTAACAAAATACATTTTCTGTAAAAAATAAACTATTACACAAAAGTGTTAATATATTTCTTCTTTTTAATATTTTTTTATTAGTGTGAATTTTTTGAAAACAAGGGTGCACACATAATGCAACATCGCATTCCTTACACATGAAGCGGGTGTCGGTACGTTTTTTCTTTTCACGTTGGGTTGTGGCACAAACGTGGCATCTTCTCTGCGTTCTGGATCCTTGAGCAGCAGTTTGCGGAACGGGGCTTGGAAAATGTCTCTCGATTAATCGAATTGGATTATCTACGCTATTTGGGACAAACCGTTTCTTCAAAGAAATGGGATATTTTTCAAATATTTGAGCGATGACTTTTAATCGAAAGTCCGAAAATATTGGTTTGTTTCCGGTTACCACTTGAAACAATACATAAGAATTGTATAGGCATAAGTCCATAAAATGAAAAAATAGTTTCTTATACCATTTTAACGATTTTCTTGCACAATCCTCAAAACTAATTTGCATGTCTATTTTGTCAACTGCTCCCATTTTCATATTATATTCTAAAACACATTGTGGCTTTAAAAAGTAGTTATAATAGGGGAGCGCCTCCTCCTCCTCCTCTTCCTCTCTCTCATGTCCCTCATTCTTAACTTCCTCCCCTTTTATTCTCATTCGCATCATATTTTTAATTACTCTTTGTTCTCCCACATTTGATTTTGCATTCTTAAGTCTTATAAATAGGTGCATCATGATAATTTTAGTATGCCGAGGCACATTTACTAAGCTGTGCTCGAGTTGCGTAAAAAGTTATTTTTGAATTTTTCCACCAATTTTGTATAAAACAAAAAGAAAAAATGTGTCAAGTAATAAGTGAATTATGTGTAATCGCGAAAAATGAACTACAACTATCAGACAGTTAAAAGTTAAATATCTCAATTTCTTTGAAGTGATTTCGAAAGATGAATACACCAAGCTGTTTTATCCACTGAAACGAGATTATTTGGAAGCAATTGACTGTTGTGATGATTATTTAAAAGGAATTATAAGCCTTACTACGTTTTTCAATACATTTGGGAAATCATACTTTGTAGGAGAATTAAGCCACCTAATAGAATTTATAGGAGAAGATTGCCAATTTATACCTGCTATTATTGCAACCCAAAAGAGGTTTCAATTATACGAAGATAAAAAACAGGTATTATCAAGGAAAGTTAATCCTATTCGCAAGAGACGTCCCCCTACATATTTAAAATATTATGTTAAATAAATGAAATGGCTGAGTTGCTGATTGCAGTTAAATTATTAGAGGAGAAATTTAGTAATCTTTCAAAAACCTATTTCTCATATTGTATGGCAAGTGGTCCGGAGTGGATAGACTTTTTTGTAATCAATCTGCGGAATTCGTAAAGGCTGCCCTCTGTTGCAACAAATACATTGAAACATTAAATTTTTTTCAACTTATTCAAGATCTAAAAGATATTGGCTTTGGTTACTATTTAAAAGACTTGAAGCAATTTATTGACGAGGATACTATTCTTCAAGAAATTGAAAAGGAAGAATAAATTTAATAATATTTACAATGGAGCAAATGGTTACTGAAATGTATGAAGAGTTTATTATATCTGCTGCATACTTCCAATATTTATCAATTGTAGGCGAAGAAGACGCAGAAGCACAAGATTTGTCAGCATATGTTAATAATATAGATCGAATGGAACAATGTAAATTAGCCGCTAAATTTTGTAATGATTATTTAAAATATAAAAATGAGTATGAACTTTTAAAAGAATTTAGAAAATTAGATTTAAGGTATCATATTAATTGTATTCAATCATGGTTGGTTAATGCAAAATAAAAAGGTAATTAAGTTTTTTTATATTTTTATTCATTCATAAAACAATTGTCATATAAAAATAACACATTTGTCAAAGCACACATACAAGGTGATTTTAAATGATAGAAGCATTTTGGTTCCATTAGCTTTAGCGCTGGTTGTTCATCTATTTCAATCACAGGTTTTTTAGAATATTTCTGTATAAAATCCTTTTTTTCGCTTCCTTTTACAAAAACAAAATCTGCTTTCTTCGTAAGTGTTTCAATTATTTTTGGGAAATGATGTAATGGAGTAAATCCATTATTCCAATGTATACAATGATAATTTTTCGTTAACCATACCGCCTGCTT
This sequence comes from Kuschelorhynchus macadamiae, assembly GCA_030620095.1. Lineage (NCBI taxonomy): Eukaryota > Metazoa > Arthropoda > Insecta > Coleoptera > Curculionidae > Kuschelorhynchus > Kuschelorhynchus macadamiae. The sequence continues at coordinate 2,381,550 of JAUTXW010001082.1, forward strand.
GTGACAATCAGGTGAAAGAAACTCCATTGGAAAAGGCTTTTTAAAAATGTAATGAGTCATTTCATAACCATCAAAAGCTGCAAGCTCTTTCGGTATAAATTTATTTTTTTCATCCTTGAATCCTTGAATATCTATAACCAATCTCATATTTTCAAAGCAGCAAATTTTTTAATGAGACTTTTTTTACTTGAATAATTTGCAATTTCTTCTTTCAGTTGATTAATTTTAAAAATAAATTTTTCAATTTGTAGTTGTAGTTTTGATGTCATGACTAAAACTAAAAGCTTTTGAAAATTTCTTTAAATTAAATCGAAATATGAAAATAGTGGGGATAAAGTTTATAATTGTTTCACAATTTTAGTAAGAGGGTTGTAGCTAAATAATTTGTCATGTAAAATAAGACAATAAGCAGAAGTATCTTTTTTAATTGCATTGTGTGTCTCAAATTCAATTCTCATTACTACGGATCCCGTTTGAATTGTTTCTTTTTGATGAGAGCAATCAATATGTGTAATAGGACTAATGTTTTTGAATTGTTCAGGATTAAAAATGGGTTCATTTGGAACACCATAGTAAGACTGTCTAAAGTTGGCAAACATTTCGTATAAAGCAGAACATTTGTTTTCTTCGAAATTTAAGTACAAATCGTGATAAGGATATCTTTCAGAATTTAAATATACTCTAATATTTGACAAGGTAATATTGTCAAATTTACTCATATCTTTAACAATTTTCCCTTTTCTGTTTTCTTGAAAGCCAATCACAACATGACGAGGAGCTTCTAGTTTACTAGTTGTTTTTACCGGCCATGTGTGACGGGTTGTTTCGGTTAGAGAAGAATATTCAACAAGTTCCCAACTCCTGAATCCTATCAATATATCTTTATTTGATTCTAATATTTTTGATAGAGCAAGTTGTTGTGGCATATCAACTAGAATGTGAGGAACTTTCCAATAAATTTTATCGAAAGTAACCAATGGAGTGTCAGGAGCAGTAACAAGGTGTGCCGGATCTTCTTTGAAAATAACACCATCTAAATCATCAGTTGATCTAATAAGAACCAATTCCTGTTTCATATTCATAATAATTTTTCTGTAATCTTCAAAAAATCCTAAAAGCATTTTTAGTGGTATGGATACGGAGAATTTTCCATCATTATCAACTAAAATTGTATCACCTTCTTTCCGATGTGGAAACCAACCTGCATTTTCCAGTTTTAAACTTTCGTTGGTATTGTGAGAAAGGTAGCTTTTTAAGGTTGATGCTAATCCAACATTTCTTATTGAATCTATAGTAATTCCGTTTAGTTCATAGCGGATTTCTCTGAACAAAAAAGCTATACCATTGTTAATAAATAGCAATTCTTTCTTATATTTACCTTCTGTATTAGTTAATTTTCCTTCGATATAAAGTAAACTATCTGATGGTAGAGTGTAAGCATCGAGTTCTTGAATTGGGATCCTTATTTCATCATTGTAATCGAATTTTGAAGAAATATATGGTTGATATGGGTGAAGCTCAGAACTGACGATGGAATTGTCTACATAAAGCTTTTCGTTTACGTTTAATATGTTCATTATTTTAAAACAGTGAAACCCAAGGATGTGAGAAATTTACGATTATCTCGTCTTAACTTGTTGGTGTCGGATTTGATACTGAACTGTTGTTTAGGCTTTTTCTTTTTATAAGTTTTTACTTTGTTGATAGTGGTAGGGGCAAGTCTCATCCCAAAGGCTCTATAATATCTAACAACCATTTTATATTTCACTTGTTTGTAAATGTAACCTTACTGTTATAGTTTCTCCTCTAAAACTGATAAGTTCTCCGTCTTGATCAACTATTTTAACTGTTATATTGTTAATTGCTTTGACGCTAACTGGAAAATACAAAATGGGCAAAGGAGATTCAACTATTTTATACCCTGGAGCTACAGTTGGATAAAACTGGTGAATAATATGAACAGGTTTACCATTATTGTAAGAACCGACACAAATATTACAGTCAATACAAATAGCATTCACCTTAGTTATTTTTGCAACATTATCTGATTCTTCCTCTTTCATAGCTTTTAGTATCCTGCTATTAAAACCCAACATTTTTCCTATCGAATCTTCCTTGGTAAAATCAATTATTCTACTACACATTAAAAAAGTTTTTAGAGTATTAACATTTGCTTTTAAAAGAAAAAAAAATTTTTCATTCGGAAATAAATCTTCTATACTTTCTCTTATGTATGTTTCTATATCTGTAATGTCATAAGTTCCGTCGGGAATAACAATTACTTTATTATCTATATAAAATTTATTATATCCTTCTTTTATATTGGGGATAGTCATAAACGTTTCAAAATCAGCTAAACCCAGGTAATATTGTTTTTCATCCTCTAAATATATGGGCGGATTAAAATCAGCAGACAAAACAGAACTGTTTCCTGATATGGCAATTGTGGTAGACATTGCAGTTTATTTATGAATGAGATATTACAATAAATAATGAGTTTATATATTTTTTTGCAAAAATTTTAGGGATAGTTGACCACAGTTATATGAATTAAATTTTTGTTTATTGTCATAAGTATAAAATACATCCACTTTGCCATTCGAATTAAAATATTTGAGAAGTTCAAAATGTGGTTTTAAATTTCCATAACTATCAAAATATATTACATTTTTGTTATTTTTAATATAAGCAGTCCAATGAGATCCTTTATTTTGTTTTTTATCCAAATTTACAATACCACATTCTTTCAGATTAATTTTTTTTGGAAGTTCATCGAGCATAAAAACACCTCTAAAGCCAGTTATTTTTAACAGCTTTACATATTTAATAATATCATTGTTCGTAAGTGCTCTTTTTGGAAAACTTATTTTGAGTTTTTTTTTGTCTGATTGCTTTCATTTTGACGGATCCTCCTTTATAAGGTCTAATAAATAGTCCCTTTCCTTTATCTGGTCTAATATATAATCCTTTGCCTTCTTTAGAAGCATTTTCCATTGCAATATTATGTCTATGTATTTCTTTTAGTTGCTGTTTAGCTGCTTTAGCATCATTTACTGCCTTAGCAATTCCTGCCGCGCCTCCACCTAGTGCACCCAGGGCGCCAAGAATGGGAAACAAAAGAGGTAGAAATCCTCCAATTTTTTTGGGTGTTCGAATGATACGTTTTTTTCTCAATTTAAGTTTACCCCCTTTTGTATTTTTTAATCCCAAACCGAACTTTCTTTTACCCTTCATTATTCCTGCAACACTTAAAGCTGCAATTTTTTCACCAATAGAAGAATCTTTAGCTTTTACCCTATCCCAGGCTTTTTTTTCTAATATTTGGTCAGATATGTGTCTTTTTGATAAATCTTCAGTCTGAGAGTAAGATATATCATGTTCTTTGCAAGCGGAATCCAATGGATTTATACCAACGTCACCTCTAGTTAATCTTTTTTCCAAGTTGGTGCCGGGACCACAATAATTATATCCTGGTATATGAACTTCGAAAGGTAGTTTACTAATTAATTTATTTACTAAACCAGAGCCTTTTCTATTACGTGTTTTAATAGTTTTTTTCAACTTATGACGACCCACAGTCATTGAAGTTCTTTTTATACTAAAAGCACATTGACATTTTTCTGGTATAAATACTTTTACAGCTAAAAATATTTACTAGTGTGATTAAGAATGAGGATTGAAAAACAAAAATTCTCATTACCAGTAAATAATCATGACGAAAAAATTTTAAGTAAACAGTTGAGAAAGCATGGTGACTTATTTTGCGGTGGTTCAAAAAGAGGGCTTATAGTTGGTTGCAGTGGTAGCGGTAAAACCAACGTTATGCTTACACTGCTCGAGCATCCTAATGGAATTAGGTTTGAAAATGTCTATGTTTATTCAAAGTCATTAGATCAACCAAAATATGAATATTTAAGAAAGTTGTTAAAACCTATGAAAGAAATTGGATACTTTGAATATGATAGCGATGAGAACATTATTTCACCTCATGAGATAAAGCCAAATTCCGTTATCATTTTTGATGATATTCCTTGTCATAATCAATCTATTATTAGGGACTATTTCACGCATGGAAGGCATAGAAACACCGACTGTTTTTTTATTTTTCAAGGATATTCCTCAATCCTTAAACGTCTAATTCGAGAAAATGCAAACTTATTAATTTTATTTAAACAGGACTGTTTGAGTTTAAAACATATATATAATGACCACTGTATATTGGATATGACATTTGATCAGTTTAAAAATATTTGTGCTAACTGTTGGATGGATCCATATGGCTTTCTTGTAATTGACAAAGATTGTGAAGTAAATCACGGCAGATATAGGAGTAAATTCGATACCTTTATATATTTATAAAAGTAAAAAATTTGCAGTTTTATTTCATTTAAAACTTGTACAGCATGGATAAACGTTTAGCTCGAGAATTAATAAGATCGAGACAAGCCGTGAAGCAGAAATATCAAAGCTTGAAATTAGCTACTTCTACTGCTCAGTCCGAATTAGAACAAACTTATAGACCAATAACACAACCACTTAAACAGCTAATTTCAAGTATTGGTAAATCCGAACCATTCGATTTAAAAGAAGAAAGAGTTTCAAAGTATGAAGATTTCAAAACACCTACAAAGCTTTATAAAACATCAACTCCGACGAAAAATATTCAGAAAACAGGAAAAACTCCGTTACTCCCTACAGAACTACCAACATTTTTAAATGACAGTAGTATCACTTCTTCCTCTCCTGTAGTACAACCATTGTCATCAACTGTTATAGCAGAAACTTCAGATCCTTCTAGTGACACAACAACAAATTTAAACATGTCAGACATATTGGAACAAACTAGAAAAACAATTCAAACCTATGTTGGTACACCATCATATAAAGATTACTTAGCAGATTTTCATGAATTACCCAGATCATATATTGATGAGGGTGTGAAAGATACACAACATAAATTTGACCATTATTATGGAATAGTTCATGACCTCGAAACGGATAAGTTTTCTTTTGGTTTAACACAGATACCGGTAGAAATTATTGGAAAAGACATTAAAGTGGGAGGAATAACGTACACAGGCACGCCAGGTTTATACGAATTGCTTTTCAAAAAAGAACCGAAAGGTTATAAGAAGGAAGATTTAGATAATTACATGAACATTCTAGCTAAAACAAATGTATATCGTAGGAATTTTGTTTCAAATGAACAAGTTCAAGGAAATACATCACACAAATATGTTACAATAATAGGACCATATTTACAAAGAAAGGGGATTACAAAGACAAAAACCTTGCCAAGATCAGTTACAGCATTTAACAAACCAAAACCTCCGTTTAGAACAACTAGAGCCAAATCTACAGGAAAGGGATTAATTTTGAAAACAAACAGATCAAATACAGACTATGTATACTGGAATAATGTAAACGAAATTGTTGATAGGCTACGTTTATTAATTTCATCAAGTGATGCGGGAAATAATGCTCATAGTAACGAGATTATCTCTATTATTGAAGAATTAAGAGAAGATAAAGTAATACTATAAATAACAGCTATCAAATATAATCATATTTATTGTTTAATGAAAGCTCAACATGACAGTTGATAAATTTGGACGCCATATTTCAAAACAAAATCAAGAGAGAATAAGTGACATTAATAATTTAAAAAGGAGATTAGGTGAAAATGAAACAAATAATGAAATCTTTGCTAAAAAGCTTAAGATTTTTAATGAAAATTTCTTAAAGTATGAAAACCAGATTAAAGGATGTTATACCTCAATTGAAAACGTTAATAAACAGTTGCTAACGCTAAATCAAATAAGTAAAGATTTGCAATTTTTAAATGAACATGTTAAAAAGGAAGACAAAAAATTAAGTGATGATATCAACAAAATTAATAAAATAATGGAAACAAATATAAGAGAAGTAATAATTGAAAAACACAAGGAAAAAATTAAACAATTAAGAACTTTTATAAAAAGGTTAGATGATGAAAAAAAAAGAAATCAAAATAGCATTCTTAACAGTAGAACAATTGACCAACTCACTTTGTAAGAAAATCAACAATATATTTCCTTGGAAAATATAATGTCCAGTGTAATTAAGAAATTAGAACAAGAATTAAATAAAACAGAGGAGGAATTCAAAAATAGTGATAGTAGATCAACTACTTTCTTAACTGGAGAGATAAAAAATTCTTTAATGCGTTAGAAAAGGAGATTACTAAAATTAGTAAAGTTTTAAATGAAAAAAGTTATACAATACAAATTGATAAATTGAATGAATGGGAAAAAACATATAAAAGTTATATTTTGAATTATTACAAAACATAGAGAGTGAACTTCCTTAAAATTGAATAAACAAGTTTGTTGTCATGACAACCGTTAAACAACAAGTCGTTAATGAATTACATAAACCTGCTAGAAAAAACTACAAACGCAGAAGGGTGGTAGTGAAAGGGTTAAATGATCTTTTTCAAGCTGATTTGGTTGAAATGTTACCCTATGCCAAATTTAATAAGGGATTTAAATATATCTTGATTACCATAAATGTATTTTCTAAGTATGTTTGGGCCGAACCGGTAAAATCTAAATCTGGAAAAGACGTAACAGCGGCCATGAAAAAAATATTAATCAGTGCAAAAACTCCACCAAAAAACTTGCAAACGAACAGAGGGAGAGAGTTTTTCAATGTAAATTTTCAAAATTTGATGCAACAATTTCGAATTAACCATTATAGCACGTTTTCCAATTTGAAAGCGAGTATAGTAAAAAGAGTGAACAGGACTTTAAAGAATAATATGTGGAAAATATTTAGCATTCAAGGAAATTACAAATGGTTTAATATATTAGCAGATATTGTAAAAGATTATAACAATACAAAACATTCTTCAATAGGAATGAAGCCAAAACAAGTAAATAAAACAAATGAAAATAGAATCTTGAAATCTGCATTTACTCATGCTAAAACGTTAGATATAAAATCTCCAAAGTTTAAAGTGGGTGATCACGTACGAATAAGCAAGCATCGAGAGGCATTTTCAAAAGGTTACACACCAAATTGGTCAAATGAGATATTCCACATTAAAGAAGTTAAGATGACAAACCCTTGGACATATTTAATTCAAGGCGAAGATAATCAGGACATTCTGGGTGGTTTTTATGAGCAAGAATTACTAAAAGTAAAGCATACCGATGTGTATCTTATTGAGAAGATTTTGAGAAGGAAAGGAAACAAAGTTTATGTGAAATGGTTAGGACTTGATAAAAAATATAATACATGGATTGATAAAAAAAATATTGTTTAATTAAATTGAAATTAAATTTTAGTTAAATTTGTTTTATTTCTGTTCCTCACTTTATGCTTTAGCTGATACAAATTACAAAGTCTTAATGTGCTAATTAATTTCAAATAAAATTCACATTTAGGAAACTAAAATTTTATTAAGTAAAACATCAAATACAATTTTCATTAAAACGTGTCAAATATATTTTATTTCTATGTTCCTCAGATAATATCGAATCTAGAATAAGTTTACAATCATTTATTCTTTTTTCAAAACGGAGTCTATCTAAGTACCACATCTGAAAGTTACTCCTACGGGCTTGTCTGTAAGCAAAGCTCCACTTCACTAACACATGCACCTTATTGTTCTCTTCCAGAAAAGATATTGTTTTCTTCGTAATATTTTCTTTTTGATCCATTTTCATTGTTTTCTTCGTAATATTTTCGTTTTGTTCCATTTTGCTTCAATTTGTTTTCCATTTGTTCAGGATATAAAGCAAGTAATTCCATCATAGTTGAAACATTTTCACTGCTAGGATTTTCTGTTGGACTTATTATATTATAAACATGCGTACACAAGTCGCCACAATCAGCTGAAATATTATTTTGAAATATGTATGAATTCTTGCCTTTTAAGTATAGATAATCTATAATCAATAATTTCCTTTAATCGCCACAAATTGTCCAAAGACTCTTGTCCTAAGTATATGAAGTGTGGGCCTTTTGTAATTTGTAGAACAGGGGTATCATTTATTTTCTGAACCTGCAGATGAATGTTGTTTATATTCACACTGGTTTGATCAACTTGAGGAAAGTAACATCTTTATAATGAATAAAATCCAACTGCTTTTTAATTGCACTTTTTTAACACCTTTTGCTTTTTTTGTTAAACTGTTTTCCGTTTTAATACAATATTCTTTTGCTCCAGTACCAAAGAAAGCAGTAATGGGTTCACCAGCATATTCATCTTTGAATTTTCCTATAACTGACTTTGTAATAGGCATTTCATGAATATTATTACATTCATAATTAGATGTGTCAAATTTGTGAATATTTTTTATCATGTCAGAATAAATATTTGGAGTTGTGACTTCTAAAATGAACGAATCGGTATCGGTGTATAAAAGTGAAATATTTTCCTGATAAAGAGGTTTTAAAAAATTATAAAAGAAATCATACATGACAGTTTTAGATATATCTAATATTGAGAAGCCTACATATATTGGTTTATTGTAAGTAACTTGAATCTTTTGCTTTTGAATAGCTACCAAGTTTTCAGAAAATATTGTTAAGTCCTTGAAATATGGTTTTGCAATTAAATTCTCAGCACCATCTTTTCTTCTATTTTTTTCCCACTCTGTAACAAGTCTTACGTCAATTCTCCTATCAATATTTTCCATAGTCTTGCCATAAATACTATTATTTGCCAACTTGTAAGTATTACGATCAAATTCATTCTTTGAATCATTTCTTATTCTTGAATTCAAGTCTATATATTTTTGAACCAATCAGATTGAGAAAACTGTAAAACTCTATGAACTTTAGTTAACTTGAGTCCATGTTTAATAATTGATAGTGAATAACATATTTTGATTTATCATTTAAATTGGGTATTAATTTTATGCATTTAGAATTTGGCGGTTTAAAGTTTTCTGGACAAAACGGAAAATCGTTATATAGGAATGTAGACTTGTAGGATATTCTAAATCAACTTCTAAAACATATCCCTTATTAGATTTTTTAGAAATATTCATAATATTTAAATCATTGATTTCTTTATCTGTTAACCAAACAAAATCTCCCGTTGGAATGTGCTGTGACATTGCATAACCATACAAATTTGTTGCATCATAATAAATTATGTATTTAGTTGGCTTTAAATGAACAAAATTTAAAAGAAATGGGTTATTAGCTTCAGATTTTCTACAAATGCAAGAGCTCACACCACCGCGAACGCTTTTTTTGAAAAAGTGTATCATATCTGGATCAGTTAACAATTCTAACTCTATTCCAGTATAACGCAAACACGCCTCCCAGGATAAACCTGGAAAAGTGTAAAAATGAGCTGGATCGAGCTTATATGTGGATAAACAAGTGCTTCTAAAATTTTCAAAAATATCTGCCAAAAGTAAAGTATCAGAGAGTAAGTAAACGTCGGAGTATTGACCAAGAGATTCACATTTAAACAATTGCCAAACCTTTACAGCTCTTTGGTATTCTGCATCACTGATGTGCTTATCCGTTAAAGTATTATAAAATTGGTCTTTCTCAGGTAAAGTTGTTTCTTCTAATTTTAAATAATCATCAATATAACTGTAAGGAAATACACCTTTTTGCCGAATAAGTTTAAATCTTTCTTCATCATTGAAAATTATTTTATTTCTTACATTGTTCATCTTTGAAGCTTTCAGAGAGTTTTGATAAAGAATGGGATAGAAATTGAAAAGAATCAATAAACCTTAATGATATATTTTTTTTCTCAGCCTTTTGTGTCTTTTTATCAAAATAGTTATCCACATGAATAAGCTTTTCAAATGAAATATATTTTTCCTTGTTTTGCGCGTTAACTGTTAGTTGTTCTTTGTTTAAGCATAATTTTTTAAGAAATAGATGAGAATCATAATTACGCAAATTATGCAATATAACTGGAATAAAGTTAGGTATTCTGTAATTTATGTTGCAGAGTGAATGAGCTGGACCTCTATAAAGACCGGTTATATGACAATGATCTGCAACCCTGTCATTTAAAAGAGGCATGACATGACAAACTTTTTCATAGTTATGATAAATTTTGTCCAGTTCGTTCAAAGGGATCATTTTTTTAGGAGCCTTTAAATATTTATTGTATATGTTATACACATCTCTTTCTAAAGAATTTATAAATAATGTATCACAATTTTGACCTCTATATTTTTCAAATTTAGAATAATTATCGTCGAAGGAACATTTAATGTAATAGGCAAATGAATGTGGAATATGTTCATATTGTTTTAAGGTGTATGAAGTATTAGGATTTTTATCAACATTGTCATTATTTAAAGGCTTTAAAATGCATTCAAAATCTGCATACACCACGAAAGGAACTTTCATTTGTTTATGATAATTTACAAATTTCAAAATATTATCATATGAATAGTTTCCAAACTTATCTTTTATTAATTCTTTAGAAGGTAGGTTAATTCGTAAATGATCACAATCATAGCTATTGTGTTGTAATAAATTTTCTTCTGTAGGGAAATATTGTAAACAACCATCGCAAATATATTTTTTTCCGTGATGTTTAGAAATTTGTGCAGAAACTAGTTTTGATAAATCTTTAATATAGCAATAATGAAAAGTTTTTTCATCATCATCACTTATTAACAATAAATTGACATGTTGATTTTTTTTCTTCAATGAATAATAAAGTGGACCAATTACTTCATACCCCTTTTTAGGATTTATAATTTCTAATCCATATACATTAATAGAAATGTTATTTTTTTCTTCAAAAATCTTAATGTTCTTTAGCAACATTGGAAATTCTATACCTGACATATCCAAAACAGAAGAGTAGTGTGGGTAGGATGAAAATTCAAAATCTAATCCGCTTGGTTGGTGAAGAGCAGACACAACTGCCCAGGCGAAGCAAAAGTTGTCATCATTCCTAATGTTGATCACAGCTTGACGTCTCTTGATCTCTTGAGGAAGTTCGATAAAAGATGAGGCTCTCAGCGGATTGTGCTTGTTAACATTAATTTCCAAATGAAGTAAATTCATCAAAGACCATCCTGCAACGTAAAAATTAAAAAAATTACTTTTTTTGTTGCTGTTGTAAAATCGAAAATAAATTCTTTACCTGAATCTCTTTCTGCAAATTCGTCAGCTTTCTGGTCAATAATGGTGCAGATTTGCTCTAACAGTTCTTTTTTCTGATATCCCTGGCAAATGACTTGGAACGGCGCATTAAAAGATTTGACATCATAGCTGTCGCTGCTGGGGTTAAAATAGAAACCGAACAGTTCCATATTTAGCTTAATACATTTATGTTTCTGCAGTTCTTGATCTATTAGATGTGCAATTTTGTATTCCAAATGTTGAAAATATTCTTTCACATTTATGAAGTTTTGGTGTGAGGAAATCCTATAAGATATTATTCGTTCCCTGAATGCTGACTTGATAATTTCAACACCTTCCTCCAAGCCTATTTTGGAATTGTTCTTGTGCACACTAGATCGAAGATGTCCACCCCATAGACTTTGGTTTATATTTTTCTTGCATTCTTTACAATATTTTACAATATTTGTAGAATCTATAAATGAAGAAAAAAATATTTTACAAAATATAACATGAAAAATAAAATGTTCTTACCTTTAACAAGCTTTGGTTTTTTCAACCAACTGTTGAGTTTTGTGGAATTTCCGTTAACATGTTTTTTAATATGTCGCAATAAATTATCCTTTCTAGTGAAGACTTTATTACATGTTACACACTTATGCATTTCTGAAGTTTTCTGGATAATAATAATAATAAAATTAATATTGTGCAATTCTATTTAGTTATAGTCAAATTTTGAAAAAAGCAATTGCATTTTTGAAGTTCTTTGTATAATAATAAAATTAATATTGTGCCTTTTTATTTAGTTATAGTCAAATTTTGAAAAAAGCAATAGAAATTAATTGACTTTATGAATCCATTTCTTCAAATGAGTCAACAAATTTGTCAAAGGCCTGTTTAACATAATTCACCGTACTTTCGTCTCCCTTTTTAATTGTGATCAAATTAGTTAAATTTTGAATAGCGAAACCCAGACACTTAAGGTTTGCTATTTGTTTTTTATTTTTTTTATTAATTTTAAATTTTTTTTTAATGATAAATGATGGTTTCGAAATTGAATTTTGTTCAACTGGTGAATTATTAGGAGAAATATCCGAAGTTAAATTTGCTTCAATTTGTTTTTCTTGCGAATCAGAATTTATAATAGCATATGGTGAATTAATAGAAGATATAGCCGAACTTAAATTTTGATCAATTTGTTTTTCTTGCGAATCAGAATTTACAATATCATATGGTGAATTAATAGGACAAATAGCCAAACTTAAATTTTGATCAATTTGTTCTTCTTTCGAATCAGAATTTTCACTAAACAAAAAGGGAGAGCAAATTAGTCTCGGAGAATTAATTGGCGATTTTAATGTTAAATAATTTGGATTAGATTTTTGAAAACAAACAATATCCTCATAGCTAGAATTTTGAGTTTCGTCAATGTCATTCAGTTCTTCAAGAGTTTGTTTAGTTTTTGTTGTAATTAAGTCCGTTTTGTTGTCAATAATGTCATTAAGATCGTCAAGAGTTTGTTGTTGAGTAGCTGTAAATAAATATTTTTCGTTGTTGTGTTTGTTGGCATTACTCTGAACTTGGCTATTGTAAATAATTTCATTCAAGTCCTGAATAGTTTGTTGTTGACTAGTTGTAAATACGTCTGTTTCATTGTTTTGTTGGTTTGCAAAATTTTGCATTTGAGTACATGTGTATAAGTCAAAGTCATTGTCAATTATTTTGCTACTCGATGCCAAAAAATTGTCCATTATGAAAAAAATCGTAATAACAAATAAAAATGCCACAAATGTACATAAAAATGTCACCAATATATATAAGAATTAAATCTTGCCAAATAAAAATGTTAGAAATAAAAATAAAAATTAAAAAATTACCAAATAGACACAATGTAAACACCAGAAAACTCGCGAGCTCTGCACAGTGTGAATGCAGAAATCAATTGCATTCATCTCTTCGCTGAGGCGATTTTATATGCAAAAGTTAATCACATGTGTCCTACTTAAAGTTGAACGACAATCTCTAAAAACCACTTTCCCAAGCCGATCAACAACCTTACCCCCCCTTCCCCTGACCAAATTGAAGAAAATAATGTGGAGAACGCCGCTCAAATTGAAGAAAGAGAAGAAATTTTTATTAACTTGGAAGGCGATTCCATCACTTATAAACATTCATTTTTGGACAAATCATCTAGGCTTGTTAGAAGATCATTCTTGTTTAACATCGACGTTAATTATATTGAGGAGGAAGAAGAAGAGATGGAGGAAGATGATCAGGAAATTGACGAAGGAGTGGACATGGATGGACAACTGCTAAATTTAGGAACCGAGGCTGACGTAAAAGTAAGCAAGTTTAGGGCTAGTGAATTATTTAATAATTTTGAAGAAAAAGATGTATGTGTTATACAAAGCTACTCTAAAATATTGAAAGTCGAAGACTAGGAACATTTGCTATTTGCCTTCCTTGTAGTGCAATTCACAGGAGATATTTACGGAGAGGGGAGTCCGATCATGTGAGCTGCCACTACAAAAGAGCTTATGTTGTTAGTGCTTCTGATTTACATTGTGCTATTTGTAGGATACATCTTTTTCTACTAATTCCTGAACATGCTTGCTTTTACTGCAATAAAAATGAAAAAAAAGAGATAGAAGATTATGTTGTTAAATATTAATAATAAACATAGTTTGTAAAGGTGATGTGTAGATTATTTCAACAATATTAATTTTAAATATAGGTTATAAACGTAATGGGTAGATAATGTCAAAAATATTAATTTTAAACATAAATTGTAAAGATAATAAATAGAATACGTCAACAATATTAATTTTAAAAAAATATCAACTGTTACTATAAGCGGTTATATATTTTCAGTGCTATATGCAAAATACTTCTTTTTATTCTAACATCTGACACTGTATTTGTAAATGAAATAGCTAATCATATGTAAAAAAAAAGTGTCGATTATGTCAACTGCCACTAGAAGCACTCATATGTTAGCATAACATTTTGTTAACGTTTGTTTCTGTATTCAATTGAGTTTTCTCTTACTTGATGCAAATTATATTAATATTATTAGTATAATTAAAAAGTAGTAGATTAGGCTATGCCGGTCCGACAATCAAAACCGTCATTTTTACATGTAAATTCCCATAAGAAAATTTAAACTTCGATTTGCAAAAGTGGTGCCATTTTAGGGCGTGGCACTTTTTGTGTAAACCCATAACAATTGTTTTGTTATGTAATGTGAAAATTAGTATGTATTAAAAAACTTGTTAGATCATTGTTGTCGTTTCAATATATTATATATATATGTGTGTCAATTATTATATATATATTTACATTTACTTTTTTTTACAAAATTATTTGTTACCAGAGTTTTCACAAACACAAATTATAAAAAAAATATTATCCTCTTTTTAAAATTACAACAAAATGATGTCTAATTACATCTTTGAAGATTTGTACCAAATAGTAATATCTAGTGCGACATACAGGACAATTCTTTACCATTATAGAACAACAATTTTCATCATTCCATCTTAAAATACATTTTAAACAAAAAATGTGGGAACATGTATTTAGTCTACATGAATCATAATATTCGATTATTTCAAAACAAATAGCACAAAACACTTTTTTCTCTTCACTCTCAGTTTTGTTCAAATTTTTTAAAACAATCCCATTATTTTCTTCTCGAACTAATGGTATATTTTCTTCTTGAACTCCTGGTATAATTTCTTCGAGGCTAATTGTCTGAAGCGGAATGGATCGATTTCTTTCTCCAACTCATTCAGTCATTTTATTTTAATATTATTATTAATAGATTTATTCAACAGATTTTTTTCTTTTAACAGTCACTCGTACCTTAACATACTAAAATGATTTTGATGCACCTATTTATAAGACTTAAGAATGCAAAATCAAATGTGGGAGAACAAAGAGAAAAAAATAAAAATATGATGCGAATGAGAATAAAAGGGGAGGAAGTTAAGAATGAGGGACATGAGAGAGAGGAAGAGGAGGAGGAGGAGGCGCTCCCCTATTATAACTACTTTAAAACATGACCACCAGTCTTTCGATTTACTTTTTCAGTTTCCTTGAGGCATGGTTTTGATACTGAAGTTAACATGTGGACAAATTTTTTATCATGCCATTTCACAGCTAACAAGTTTTCAGTGCAGGTACTCTCAACTTCTCCTTTTTGTAATGGTTTACGAAATTATGGCATGCCCTTTCTGGTAGCTTTTACAGTTCCACAACCCCCCGTTTCTTGGTTTACTAAATATTCGAATGGTTGTGGGCTAGTGTACCAGTTATCTACATACAAAATATGATTTTTGTTGTAGTATTCTTTCATAAGAGTATCAAAAATCTGTCCAGACTTTCCCAAACTTTCCATTTTTTTATCTAAGATGGTAGTTGAACCAGTATATACTATAAAGCCCAAGATGTAACCACTTTCTACGTCACAAATTTATATATATATATATATATATATATATATATATATATATATATATATATATATATATATATATATATATATATATATATATATATATATATATATATATATATATATATATATATATATATATATATATATATATATATATATATATATATATATATATCAATCTACAGGAAATATGTTAACCTTCGTAAACCTAACACTCCATTTAATAAACTTTTCGCCAATTACAAAAAAGGAATATGAATTGTCGAATGGGTAGGAGTGAATATGAATATATACCATCAGAGAAAGAGTCACATATCTAGGTCTTTTAAATCCAGAATTATATTCCGGCTATTTCTCCGGCAACCATATTAGCAGATTCTGGTAAAGGAATAATCAATATCAAGTGACTCGGAGACTACAGGGAAATTTAGCTCGGTCGCGGAACAACCTACAAAACTACAAACATGTCAAGTAAGATCTTATTTCAAAACTCTTTACCAAATAGTGCATCAATATCAGCGGTTAGCACCTTCCAAACTGATTTAACTTTACCGTCTTCCAGTAAAATTGTCAAAAATGATCATATGGAATCCACCTCGACTGTATCCACAGTAAGGCGCTCCAGATCTCAAAATCTATTAGTATCAGCTATCAACCTTCAAAATGAAGCAAACTGTTTATTTATTATGGACATTGCAAATAACAAATTGTAATTTATACTCTGTTGTTTCTGCTTCTTATTTAATATAAAAACTACATTGTTAAAAAAGTACTATTGCCATATTTGTAAATTAGTTAAATATAGGAAAGGGGGCGTTCAATAAAACGTGTTATAAGTAGTTATAAAAAATAATTTAAATAACAAATGTTTAAAAAAATTGTTTCTCCTTTGGACAAATGGTTCACCATTTATCAAATTAAATTACGTTAAAATAGCCACCAGGGTTGAAAGAACAGGTTTTTTATTTTTAAACAGTTTATAACAATTTTTTGCTTTAAACATGTTTTTAACCCATAGGTGAGGAGTATGTTTAAAACAAAAAAGAAACAACTTTAAAACATTTGTTTTAAACTCTAATATTCTAGTTAATTATTATCTTGACGTATTCACGGCTTAACAATGTTTTATTAATATATTATGTAAATATATTTAAGTTTTAAATTTGTTTTTCAACAGTTTTAAAGAGTCCAAATAAGTAATGATGTTTTAAGCACGTTTATATTATATTTTTTAATCAAAAATTTTACTACAAAATTCTGTAAAACAAGTATGGGTATTTTAGCCAAATTTTTGCCAACATATTTTAAATATAAGAACCCTGGATAGAACATAAAATAATGGGAAAATGGTTGATTCTTAACAAATACAGTAAAACTAATGTAGATTGAATCATATTTTCCAAACAAAAGAGCATCTATGCGCAAAAACTTGCTTTAGAATAATTAAATTTTTGGTAATTTGACCTAAATTTTGGAAATTAAAGAACCAATAAGACAGTGAACCTAAACGTCTATAAGAAAGCTTGCCTTAATGTAAACTTATATACTTATATACTTAATAAAAAGCAAAACGTAAACCCTCAAAATAGCGAGTCAAGTCGTTTAGAAAGCAATCATTAAAAAAGCTTTTTTTGCAAATAGTGAAATTCATCCATACAGTAATTAGCAGTCGAATATTAGGTGGGACTGAACTGTATCGAACAAACAATGAGCTCTGTTTCTGAATAAAAAAATGTCCCACCAGTTGCTTAATAAAGGTCAGGATCTTCTCCATAGATCAATAGTTACGAGACAACCATATTATATATGTAACGCGTAATTCAACTCAGTGGTACATGATAGGTTCAAGTTGAAGGTTGCAACTATTTCGTACTGATTAAATGCAAACTGCATGTAAATAATGAGAAAATAACATGGTATTTTATTGCGGAAATTATCAATCTTAACGAATTTTCTAGAATTATGGTGTGCTGGGATTTATAGTATTATACAACAGTACAGGGTTATCATTTATATTTTGCCAACCACCTGCAGTTCTGTTTAGTTGTTTTTCGGAGAATATGAAAGATTTAAATTTACAAATTGAGAAATTAGAGTTCAGACTTGAAATTGGTCCTAAAGTGTCTTGATAATACTGACTTTGCCACTGTCATTGTATTTGTCTACTTTAGTTTTGCCAAACAAAATGGGATATTGCTAGGCAAAGATATGATCCCAACCGTATAATTATGAGTGGAGACAAGAATAGTTAATTTTTTTATTTATTTATTATGTTTCAAATTACGAAATGTTATTCATTTCGTAATTTGAATAAATTAATATTCGTTAGCAATCAATTTTTCTTGATAACGGAACCGTATTATATAGGTCATTATTACTAAATCAACTTCAAGTATTCTAAACACATTATGCAACATTCGGCTACCATATGACAATCTAACAGTGACATGGCTTTGTGTGTATTTCATTTTTAAGCCGATTTTAAGAACCTACTTGCAATTGTGAAGAGATATTCAAAAAAATATTCTTAAACTTAATAATTCGAAATTATACAAATATACCCGTATCTAAATATATTTCCTCTATAATATGCAATGCCAGCAAGGAGAATAAACGATTTTTAAAATTCATGAATACAAAATTTACTTCCTATCGAGTACTTGATAAATATGCATAAAATAAATAACATTAATTATTTCCACCTTACTTTCAGTTTTTAGTTCATGAATGAAACACAAACTAGAATAACTTAAAAGAATACATGTCCAAATTTTAAATTAGTATTCACTGGATAGTTTTTAGACGATAAGTCGTTGTCCTTAAATTCTTATTTGAGCCCAACTTAACATATTAAAAAACTAAAATGGATGATTAATAAAAACCCCTCATTTTATATTTCGAGCTTTCGTTTTCGGAATTTCCGCGTAAGATTGATAGCATACATTACAGATTTACCAAACAATTTTATGGAAGTTTAGAATCAAATCCAGAGAGTGAAAACGCCTTGGGTTTTAAAATAATATGGAATAGGAAAAAACGCTTTGCGTAATGTAAAATAATGTATCAAGTATGTTCTTGCGCATGTGCTGTTCAATAAATTCTGGTTAATTTTTGTAAAATGGCTTCTCTATTCTTATTCTGCGTTAATAACAAATAAGCTACGTATCCCCTCTCCTAAATATATGTTCCCAACAAGAAGCACATTAAGATAGCGGAAATTTTTAAAGAAATCAAAAGTTTACAGAGGAAAAGATGAACTAAAAATCGAAACGAAAACTTTGTCTTAAACGTGTTGCTTTCCTTAACAGGTAAATTATC
Source organism: Kuschelorhynchus macadamiae (assembly GCA_030620095.1). Lineage (NCBI taxonomy): Eukaryota > Metazoa > Arthropoda > Insecta > Coleoptera > Curculionidae > Kuschelorhynchus > Kuschelorhynchus macadamiae. The sequence continues at coordinate 2,400,427 of JAUTXW010001082.1, forward strand.
ATTGTTACTTTCCTTATAATTACATTTGACTCATTTTATTGCTGAAAATCCTGAAAGATAAATTCCGAATACAGTGATTTATTGGCTTCTTTATACTAAATAAATTAGACTAATTTATTCTGTGGCATAAAGGGCAAAGACAATTTGTTTTTCCCAAGACATTTTTCAATAAATTGTAACTTTTTAAATAATATACTCTTCACAGATAAAGCTACTTTTACACCTAGTGGTATGTTTAATCTCAATAATAAACCTTTTTGGGTGACAACCAACCCAAAATTCAAGTAGTCAAAATTCAAAGAGGGAAGAGTTTATATGTCTGTTTTGAAATTCTAACCTATAATGTTGTTGGATCAAATGACATAGAAGATTTATAAAAACCACTTTCTCTTAAACTGGTAATTTACCTTCATTTGGAAACAGTCGCTCCAGAGTAAATTGTTTTAAACGTTAGTTAAATTTTGAATGACTCACTGTCGATTATACGGAATAGCCATAAATAAAGTATACTATAAAAGAAAGGAAAATATGAATACTTTCATCGATTACTCCTAGATGGTTTGACCAATTTGAATGAAATTTTCACGGAATATTTAGGATATTGCCGAAGTAGTTCCACAGCAAGCATATAAAAATTGTAAAAATAGCAGAATTTGGCCACTTTGAATTGTTTATGCGAGCGACTATGATAGTATGTTGCGTTTACATATTATTGGGTAAAAAATGTGTATGATACATATGCAATGAACCAGGTGGCTATTTATTAAATCTGTCTTTACAATAAATCTCGCATAAATAGAACCTAAAAAAATTTATAAAAAAATAGAACCCACTGAAAAAAAAACACAAAAAACTAAATTTGACTTTATGAAGTCCGTGTCAAACAAATAAAGACAGTCTCATTTACTTGGTATAATATAATATGTAGACTTTCAATATATAAATGTCTTTTCATGATTAGGTAATTAACTATTATTTTGGACGCCGACTTCATAAGTCAAATTTTCAAGGGGGAAAAATACTATTTTTTACTTTTTAATGCTCTTTTTAAGCCGGTTCTATTTTTTTTATACACAAATTGTATATTTTTAATTGTAAAAATTATTACGAAATAATGAGCAGTGTTTTGCAAACCAAGGAGAATATGTGGAGAACTGGAACTTCTGGACTTCGGCATTTTATATTTTGTATTTCTATGGAGTTTAGTTTAAATAACTTATAGTATTATCGTTCATAATAAAATATTTTGTTACTTTACACAAATATCATTATTATATGAAATGAAAATGTTAAGCATAATTCTTAAATTGCCAATATTTAAAGAAATATAGGTTTCAAACTTTCCTATGTAGGGTACCAAATGTCCAAATCCATAAATTCCATAAAACGAAAAATATACAGGGTATTTCATCTAAAAAAAATCAAAAAATTTGAAACTGTCTTATCCTGCTTAATGGAAATTATTTTTTCGAGGTTCTCTAAAGCCATATATATTTTTGTGTTTATTTTTATTACTTGCAAAAATAAGCCGTTTAGGTGGGTTTCAAAATATAAATGATAACCCTGTACGACCAAGCACACAATAGTTCACCATCACTTGGTAGAAGTTTGTGGGGAAATTTGAAATATTTCACATATAGTAAGCTATTAAACTCACGTTTGTTAAATTATATATTAATCTCTAAAAACATTATTTAAACTGAGGTAAAGGGAAATATGCTCGCATATCCAATTAATTTTTTAAATAATTTATTCCATCAAATTTTGAGCAGGTACTGATAAAGACTCCGAGTAACTACAATTGTGTCTAGAAATTCATGAGATTTGATAAAGCATATATCTTCAAGAACTATTTCTATTGGCCTGTTTAAAGTAGAACTCAAACTTAAACGGTAGTTTAGATCAAATTTACAAAGAAAAACCGAAAATCTTATTCTACATATTTTTCCTGCAGGCCTCAACAGATGAACAATGACAAAGGTTTCTTAAATTACGACACACTGATGTTAAACGCAATGACCAAATTTCAAATAAAAAATGTCTAGTCCAAAATTTTACAAGATCAGAAATTGAATTATATTGCGCTTCTTAGTTATCGTGAAAAAAAGTCTTTGAGATTTTTCCAGGTCTTCACGTTTCAGGGTTCCTAGATGCTGACAAATATGTTTTCTCAATTCCATCGGCCTGTCTGTCGGTATGTCTGTTCGAAGCATAGCTAAAAGCTACTTACTTAATTGACTTCAAATTTTGGTCAAAAATTAAAGGTCGTATAGGGATGACCTTGTAATATTGTGGTAAAAATCCAATGTGGCAAAACCAAATGGCGGCCTAGTGAAATGTTAAAAGAATTATTAGTAAAAACTGCTTATCCAATTTGTCTCAAATTTTGCACAAAAATCAAGTATTATGTAGGAATCAACTGGTAGAATTTTGGCACGAATCTAAGACGGCGGAACAAAATGGCGGCTTCATAAAATATTTTAAAATTCAACCTGAAAAAACTACTTAAAGGACTGATTTCAAGTAACCAATTGTGGTATAGAGATGAGCCAGTAAAATTGTGGTACTAATTCAAGATGGCGGAACAAAATGGCGGCTGAAAAAATGTTTGTAATCGTGAAAAATCACCTTCTCAGGTTTTACATATCTTGATGTTTTAGCGTCCCTAGATGTCAAAAAATATGTTTTATCTGTCTACTTATCAGATTGAGTTAAAATTTTAGTCAAAAATTAAAGGTCATACGGGCATAACAGGGTAATATTTTGGTAAAAATCCAACATACCGGAAGAAGATGGCGCCCTAGTGAAATGTTAAAAAAGGTATTATCAAAAAGGCTAATTATCCAATTTACCTCAATTTTTGCACAAAAATCAAGTGTTACAGAGGAACGATGTGGTAAAATTTTTATTTTGAATATAAGATAGCAAAACAAAATGGCGGACTTATAAAATATTTAAAAAATCAGCTTGAAAAACTACTTATTAGATTAATTTTAAATTTTGTACAAGCATTATGTATGATATAGATATCAACTGGTAAAGTTGTCGTAAGAATTCAAGATGGCTGAACAAAATGGCAGACAAATAAATGTTTTAAAAAATAAACGTAAAAAAAATAATTCATTTGACTTTAAATTTTTCAGTGAAATTAATTATGATATTGGGATAAACTAGTACGAATTAAAAATGACGTGACAAAAATGCGGTGTCTGTCAGTGTAATTTTTTTTATTGAATTTATTTTAAATTATGCCCAAAAATCAAGTGTGGCATTGGTAGAAACTAGTAAAATAGTAAAATATTAGTAGAAATCTAATATAATGGAAGAAAATGGCGCCCAATAAAAATGTTTGAATAGACAGTATATATGTGTTATTGAATGACGTATTGTACGTACTGAACTAAAGTGGGCCATACTTCTATTCCTAATAAATGAATAGATTCATAATGAGGGAAGTTCCGTGTAAAGAAACTTTACCGATTTTTTTAACAAAGGAATAGTTCGTTACAAGCAATGACTGATACTCATTTTTTGAACATGTTTCTTAGCGGTATTAGTTTCGTATCAAAATTTTGTACAAAATTTGAAGTCAGTCATCCGTTGTATTGGATTCCTACCTACCCAAATTTCACCTTATGTCACCACTTGATTTTGATGCAAAATTCTTTAAAAAGTACTTTTTTATTTATCTTATTAGGTCGTTATTATGTTTCGCCGTATTGGGTTCGTATCACAATTTTATCACTTCGTTTTAGTGCAAAGTTTTAAGTCAGTTGTTCTACCAATAACCAAACCACTCAAATGATTAATCAAATGCTTGAAGCCAAAGATTTCTTTATAGGAAAATAAACAGAGATTTGCTTCATTACAAAAATAGTAATAGGAATCAGAGAGCGCCATAAACCATAGTCTATAGTAATATTCCAATATGTTTTCCACTCTCAACTTTCATCTGTTTATTTGTTATAAACTTTTTCTTTCGTTTTTGGCTGAAAGCCCGAAACTAGTGAAGCAATCTTAACGGTGAAATTGTAAAGAATAAAATTACAAATAATATAACACGATTACACGACTAAATCGGATCATTAGAATAGGAGAAAAAAACGAAAATCCGAAAAAATTTGGCTTTTTTTCGAAAATTCATATTTCCGTTATTCCTCAAGTTGTAGTGAAGGCCTTTTGTGAAATAATAGTTATTGATATGTATTTCGTGCATACTAAAACTAGGCGCTGTGGGATTATTAGTTTTTGCACAATTGCAATTTGAATTTTATTAACGCATTATTTCTCAGCGTGCCTGAATGCGTCGTGGATGATGCGATTTGAATTCTGCAAAATCATTTTGAAAATAGAAGTATCATACTAAAAAACCTGTATTACCATTTAGCGCTAAACCTCTGTAAAATACGCGAAAAGTACTTCCGAACCTGACCAGAAACGGCCAGACGCGGAAAAGTAGCCAAGAATCGAGTTTCTCAGCTACCCTAATATAAAAAAAATTCGAATAGCTACTGCAGTTGCTGAGATAATTAAAGTTGAAGAGTAATATGTAGCGCGCTGAGCGTCTCTATTACTATTACTTATCTAATAATTATTTTTTTATTTATTTTATTAGGCCGCCGTTTTGTATTGCTATTTTGGATTAATATCGAAATGTTACCGGCTGTATGTAACACTTGGTTTTGTGCAAAATTTGTGGTATATTGGTTAACCAGTTTTTTAGTAATAATTTTTTTAACGTTTCACTAGGATGCCATCTTGTTGGGCCATATTGAATTTTTACCAAAATATTACCACGTCACTCCCATATGACCATTAATTTTTGGCAAAAATTTCAAGTCAATCATGTAAGTAGTTTCTAAGCTATACCGCGAAATAACAGACAGACAGACCGACCAACAGACCGACGGAATGATTAAACATATTTGTTGGCATCTAGCGTCGGTAAAATATGAAGAGATGTAAAACTTGGGAGAGTACAAACATTTTATTTGGCCGCCATTTTATTCCGCCATCTTGAATTCGTACCACAATTGCACCAGTTCATTTCTATACCACCACTAAATATTACGCAAAATTTGAAATCAATCCAATATGAAGTTTTTGCTGGCAGAATTTTTAAATAATTTTGTTAAGCCGCCGTTTTATTTAGTCATCTTGAATTTCTACCTACCATAATTTTACCAGTTGATTCCTATATAATACCCGATTTCTGTGCAAAATTTGATGAAGTTGAAGAGGCAGTTTTTTAGTAATAATTTTTTTAATAGTTCATTAGACCGCCATTTTATTTGGCCACATTGGATTTTTACCAAAATGTTACCAGGCCATTTCCCTAGAAACTCTTAACTTCTTGCCGAGAAGAGACAAACTGACGGACATAATGATCCGAAAAAACTTTGAAGGACGATTTTTTCGTTATTACAATACTTTACTTTTACGAGAGAAGTATGAAACGGTTATGTATTTTTAAAACACTTTAAAATAAAATGTATTTACAATATATAACAGAATATCCGAAAAGCTGTAAAAAGTAATACATAAACTTTTTTTGCAATAGGAAAAAAATAAAATATGAAAACATACCGACTTTGCGATAATCTTAATGAAAAAATAATATCTACTCCAGATATTCTTTTCTAAATTTCCGGTAGGTATACAATAGCGTAGAAAGAAATCAACTGTGGAATGCTATGGATTAACTCTCCATACCTAGGAAATGTATGCAACTAGGGGCAAGAATGATGGTAGCTCCAGAGTACGAGTTGATAACACACCAGACCCGGCGCGAGGTTTTGTGGAGCCGTGAGTAATTTAGTGGGGCTGGCAGTGCCGCTGCGTAACGAAAGTTTGAAATGTCTCGGAGCTATGATTACCGCATATAACAATATCACTGATGAAATGATGAATTCAATTTGCAAGCGTGTCTATTTTCCCTTGGCAACCTTTTTAACTCAAAATGTGTAACTGCGGCATCAAAACTTAAGGCGACAAGGGTAAATGAGGGAAAACTAGGTGTTTCGAATGGAAGAACCAGGACCGCACAGATCAGGAGAATGACACTGTCCCAGAATTTAAATTTCAAAGTCTAAGACGAACAGGGCGCGCTCAGAGACCTGACGATGATAGTTGGCAGTCAGCCAAGACCCACCCAGTATTGTAGTGCCGTAGTAGTAATAGTGGTAGTAGTAGTAGTAGTAGTAGTAGTAGTAGCAGTGGTGGTATTTTATTCTTCGTCGGGTAATACGATATTGAAAAGTTTAAGTTTTGGAGTTATAGCCTTTAAATATACTAGTTAGCACGGCAGACCTTGCTCTGTCTTTTCCGTTAGATGGAGCGATTCGTTTTCAGTAGAATATGGGGTGCATTCACCACATTGTTCAGAAATATTATTGAAGAAAAAGCATATTGGTTTTATAGAAAAAATACGCAATAAAATAATATAAAAAATAGTGTTGAAAGGTCTCGGTAACCAGACGATCATTTAAAAAAAAATCATGTAAATTGGTGCAGTACAACCCTCTCACGAACTTGCTGAAAATCTGCTGTTTTAAATATATAGATGGTACTTATATTTCAATAAAATGAAATTACAAAATAACTAAATATCAGTAATGCAAGTTAATTCTTTTGAAGCAATTTGTTACCATTTTAGACACTAAGTTTTACTACTTTTTACAGAATTAAAAGATAAAACAAATTTGGATAAGTGTGTCCTTAGAAAAAAATATTGCCTAAGTACATGTACTATTTCGAATCGCATCGTCATTACTATTAAATTTTCGGGTTATGTTCAGTTTAGTATTATTAATCAAAGCCATTAAAATCTACTTGTTATTTCAAGTGTCTGTTTGATTTTTAACTAATAATAAAAATAATACACATTTCGAAAAGATAATAATAATTTGTCATATGTGTGCGATTTTTATAATTGCAACGTGTTATTATACAACGTAATTATAACTAGTTGAGTTTCTGCTATTATAAATAAAAATAATTTTTGCGCCAACTATTTATTTTGTTTGAACGAAAACTTCAAAAAAACCTTAATTAAGCAAAAACAAAGTTCAACACCTCTTATCCCTCAAATAATATTTTTTGAATAAAAGATAAACTGAGCCTTAAAGTTTTTTTCCGATAACCCCATTGCCAGAGTATAAAATGTGTTTTTTTCCAATTTCAAATATATATACTTTTAATGCGTTCCGGATCCATACGTCCTCGTGTTGGTTTTGAGTCTCACCAACAACTCCTAAAACAAAAGGACAAAGGGCTTACTTCTGAAATTTCTGTGACGTTACGTTCGGTAGGTGAACGATTAACGAGGTTTTGATTGGCTACCACGTCGACCAATAAGTGACCGACGGTTATCTTTAAAAATTTTTGCCGCCGAGTTCTCTTCGCAGCAGCGTTGCCAGACTGATCAAGTTTTTTTTTAATACCAGATTCTGTTTTCTTTTAAATCAAAAATATTGGGAATATTACCAATCATATTACTTCCCTCGTAAAGGGGATTGCAATAATGAAAAAATCAGAGATTTTTCGGAACTATACTTTTCAGGGTTCCTTGATGCTTGAAAACATGTTTTTTTCAATTCGCGGCTTAGCTAAAAATCACTTTATCGATTAAATCAGGCCTGGATTAAAGGGGGGAGGGGCTACATAGGCTATAGCACAAAGCTACAAAGCTTTTTTTTAGTAAAATGTAATATAAAGGGCTCCTTTACACTTATTCGTCCCAGGCCTCGTAAGTTAAGGCCGTGGTAAAATTCTGGTAAAAAAACAAGAGTAATTTGAAGATGAACTTGAAATATTTTGATAGGAATCCAATATGACGAAACAATAGGGCGGCCAAGTGAAGTGTTAAAAAATGTTACTGAAAAGCTGCCTATCCAATTTATCTCAGATTTTACACAAAAATCAGGTATTGGGTAAATTCAAGATGTAAAACGAATTAGCGGTCTAACAAAATATTTCAAAATAAAGCCTAAAAAACTACTTGGAAGATTAATTTCAAATTTTATGCAAGAAATAAGTGTGGTATAATAGAATACAATTCTGCCACAAATTCAAGTGACGGAACAAAATAACGCCAAACAAAATGATTGTAATCGTGGAAAATATCTCGGCGCTTTAGCAATCATAGATGCCAAAAAAATAGTATATAGAAGGAAAGATTTACAATAATGGAAGTTATGTAAAGAAAATTTACCGATTTTTTTTTAAATATATTTGAAATTTCAATAAACATACAGTACATCGTATTACATAAACATCATTTATTTCCTTTAAGTAAAAGCGGTGGAAGTTTGTCAACGTCGCACTCTATCTCAGCAGAAATTCTCCAACCTAATCTAGTCTTTGTGTTATTGTTTTGTGCCGGCTTTTTGAGTTGATTTATGTAAACTTTGACATTTCATTTCTCGCAAAGGAAATTATTCCAAAGACATTAAAGCCAGAGTTTTTCGGTTGCTATCCCACGAGACAATTTTGTGCCAACTGATAATAATCGTGTGTGTGAGTGACATTTCGAACCTGAGGATTTTATTCGGAAAATTTTACAACAGGGTTCCAAAACTGGTGAGATCGTTACAGTTAAATTAAGTTTGCCAGGGTTAAAGGAAACTAGCATACCTACTAAATTTCCAAAGTGTCCCAAATATTTATGAAAAAAAGGTGTCATTCAAAAAAAGTAAAGACGATTAACTTAAAGAACTTGATGAAATTCGTTTTCAACAGGCAATTGAACAAGGTAAACATAAATATATTCAGCATAAAAAACTAGGAGAATTCACAAATTTTGAAGAATTTAAGATACTATTTCAATGTTTTCGGGTTAATGAAGGATGGTTTTTTATTAATGACTTATATATTAAGATGACTATATTTAAAGTAGAGCATTCTCCACGCCCTACTATCACTTGGGCTGTTGTAATAAATAACGATTTGCAAACTGAGACATATCTGTATGGACAATCCATAACCATATAAGTAGATTCACTGAAGATACTATTTTTGACAAGTAATCTGGCTCAGATAAGAAATTTACTTGATACAATTGATAATTCATTGACAAGTCACTCATTAAACACCGATCATGACAGTGTAAATCCCGAACATGACAATATAAATCCCGAATAATAGCACTGATGCCTTAAGGCTTAACAAGGTACTGACTTTTATGTCCGATGTTTTTAAAAACCGAAAAAAAATTTTAAATGTTTTTTCTGAAAACTCGTTTATATCTACTTTGATCTTTAAATATCTCTTAAAACAACATTTCATTTATTTTGAAGGATGCAATATGCATACTGTAGAAACAGTTGTTAATATCTTACTTAGTAGTATTTCAAATACACTTATTAAAAATTACTGTGGCAAGCAAAATGATCGGATGGGTAAAAGCACAGGTAAGAGAATACGTTTATTTAAAGTGATGCGGTAATTAAGACTTAAGTACTTATAGTTTTGTTTCTACTTGCATGTAATATTAAACTACTTACGACATATTTATGTTTTTATATTTTGCATTGGCAGGATACTTGTACTTGTAGATTATAAAATAGACCCCAATCTGTAAACTGTTTTCTAAATAAAATAAATTAATAAATAGATGTATATTAAAAACTATGTACCTAAGATATCTAAAATCCTATGATGAATTGCATAACATATTTCTCAATATAATAATTTATTGGGTTAATTAACTTTTGCTGTCTGAGGATACTTAAAAGAATATTTATTTCAATGTATTTATTGAGATTTTTACCATGCCTTTGAGGTACTATTGTAAGCTTGGTAATGAGTAAACTAAAAATATTTAAATCTTAATAAGTAGGCTACCTAGACAATAAACGTTTTGTAACTATAAATTTAGAACTTGTTTTAAAACTCTAGTTAATACTGTTTCAACTTGAATATAACATAAATACTCGTATAAATTAATTCTTATATGCATCGTCATTCTTATATATGGCTGTTTTTCAGCTCAATATCTTTCTACATCGTTGTTGGTGTATTGAAAATTGAATTAACTCTTAATTACTATTTTATTTTTTTCCAATAATCAATTCTAGGAGTTGTGGGTCTCACACATTTTTCGACTGGTTCGTATCATCACTATTGCCTACATTAAAGAAGGGATAAAACAAGAGTTGTAATAGGCGATAACATATCATCCCACGTTAATGTATAAATCCTTGACCTATTTAAGAAATATAATATTGTGTTTGTATGTTTGCAGCCTACCAGCACACACCGCGCCCAGTAGCTTGATGTTGCATTTTTGGCGTCATTAAAAAAGCATGGCGGCAAATCTTATCCGATTGGAAGCAATCATACTTTTTGACGTATTATCTGAAACGTAGTTAGAGAACTTGGAAGCCGGCTTTTAAAAATGTGGAATACAACCGTACGATTTAACTCCGCTTCTAGACACTACCGACAAATGAGGAAACTCTTTCATCTGATATCAAAACCCGTTTTATCAAGTACTTTGAAAACAAAAGAAATTAACTTTCCATCATATTAAATCAAGAAAGAAAAAGGTCATTCAAGTTACAGCCGGAAAAAAATATTGCGCACGACGATTTGCAGCAACCTTCTACCAGCGTATCTGATAATATTAACAATGAACTACTGCAAAGTTCTCATATCAAGGTACTTCAGAGGAAGATATATCACTTCAATATTTAGATGATAATTCAAATTTACTAGAAGAAATGCAACGGGAGGCGGAAGAAGAAGATGCATTCTCAAAGAAATTAAAATCAGCTTTTTTTGCCCGAATAAGACCGTTGAAGGTACTTTGAAGGAAATTCAAAAAAAGTCTGGCGAATGAGTACTATTTTCGTACGACAGTGAATAGTATCCTGAGCATTTTACTAAAGCAAAAGACGATGGGGCAGTTATTAATGCCATCGAAAAAAGCTTAAAACCTGGAAGTGGCCACAAAAGAAGGACGAACTCTTATCCATAGAAAGGTGTTATTGGTGGAATTTATCCATCCAAACCAGTATCACAGAGCGGTTTATTTTCAGTTCCGCAGTTAGACAAACTGCGGTGGCAATAAATTTGTTTTTTTATTTTTCTAGAAAAGTTCTACATTATTTTTTTAATTAAATTACTATAAACTAGCAAGTGCCCTATCTTTCTTATTCACATCTTGAAAAGTTTTTTCTTTAAATAAATTATAAATCCCATCAAGATGGCAATATTTTACTTTCGCAACTAGCGTTTTATTAGAACTGCTAAACACCATCAGTTTTTGTATTTTCAATCGCAAAAGAGACTGGCAAATAAATATGAGATGGGTTTTGTATTACTAAATAATTGTTATTAAAACCATAATTCTTATAGAATTATTAAAAACAACGCCCTGCTTGCGCTGCTGGCTAAATAACCTGTACGTGTCTATTTAACAAGTTATGTTCCAGACCTAAACTGCTTAAAAAGTTACAAAGATGTGTTTGAGAATTTGTGTTTGTGTGATTTGCTTCCTAATAACTAACTCGTAGACAAATATAAGTAATTTCTTACCATACGTCCTATACCAAACTCCCAAAACTTTTCCAACTTATTAGACAAGCGACCCATTTTCCTGAAAAAGAAATAATTTTATATTAAAATACCTATAAAGAGCACTTTTTATAAAGAAATAAATAAAATATTTTATTTACAATTTTTTCGATATATTTTAATAAAAAAAAATTACGCTATAAAGCGTCAAACGGTTTCGTATTCAGATACTACAAATTTCGAAAATCCACAATATTTTTGTAGATGCGTCCAAATATCGTAAAGTCACACATTCAGGTAATATGGAAGCTAGAATAAATAAAATTTTTATAATCGCAATTCTAGTATATTAAAAATTTTGAATTTCATTATCATTGAGAGCAATTTTGAATAATGCTTTATATGGTCGATCTACTGGGAACTGGCATCTTTGGAATTTTAAATGGGACACCCTGTAGTTTATTTTATTTTTAGATTACCCTGTATAAGATATTCCATTTGAAAAAACATTTCTTGAAATTTCTCTATTTTCCGAAAGACATTTTATTTTGTCTGTCAAATTAAATTTTTCAAGAAGAAAAATTGAATAAACTTGTTTTTGTATTTATTTGAATACAGTTATGAAAAGGGTAGTAACTTGTAAAAATAATCCTGTACATGATATTTTACAATCTAAATCACAAAAGGCACGTTAGCTGTTTTTTTTGTAGTATAGTTTTTACTGCTTCCTTATGTTTTTGTGAAATATGTGAATATATGAATGTTTTCCGTTTTGTATGAGTCGTGATTTGTATACAAATGTACAGGATGGCCCAGGTAAGCGGGCCTTTCGAGTTTACCCCATATGGTTTAGCTAGAGTAAAAATTAAAAAACCTAACTTATGAACTATCGGAAATTACATTACAAAAAAAAGAATTGAACGTCAAATAATAAAAATAAGGAAGTAAAATCGAGTGAGATAGAGTCAGTTTACCGAATTTGCGTATAAATACTGGAACACAATCCTGCAATATTTCAAAACCAATACTTCCAGACTTCCTATACAAATAATTGAGGAGAATATGTGGAATATTGGAATCTTAAATTGCTTTACTTACACTTTTATATTGTTTTTTGTAAACTTGTTTTCACATTTCTTATCGTCGTTTTTGTGAATCAGTGAACCGAATTATGAACCACTCTGTATTTATCTCATAAAAAAATGTAATAACAATAATATTTTAGACAGGCACATCTGTTTGAGATATTTGCTAAAAACAAAGCCTACTTTAGTGATGTCTCCATGTTAACAAATTGTACTAAAGACTCAGTGCCGACTTGCTATTTTAAAACATGTACTGTTAGGTAGATCTATCTCATTAGGTATTTGGTTAGCTCAGGTTCGTCAATAAAACCGTCATTAAAGCCATAATCTATTATTTAAGGTATAAAATCACATTATTTTTTTAAGTTCTACATTCAGAAGGCTTTATAAAAGTAAACAATAATAAAAATGCGAACTAGGTTACGCGAGGAACGGTTAGGTTTTCTGAAAGAAAGCGCGCGGTAGTACAGCAGTAACAAAATTCAGAGTATGTATTAAAACAAGGATTTTTTTAAACAAAACCTATACTGTTAGGTAGATCTACCCCGTTAGGTGTTAGTTAGCCCAGGTTCGCCCAGGCACAAAATGTCCTCGGAAAATGGAAATGACGTATTTCCGCAGGAACATTTTTGCATTTTTATGTCCAGAAATAAAATGCAAAGCCATAGAAAGTTTCCACGTAACAGGTTTAGCTTTAGAATGCCTGGAAAATGGAAATTAAATCTCTTCTGAAAATGGAAATGCCGTATTTCCGCAAGATTATTTTTATTTTCAATAAAATGTTTAGAATGCAAAGCAAAACTTCATGCAACTGATTTCAGGTATTCTAAAGTGTGGAAAATGGAAATAATGCATGTCCGTAGACCAATTTTTGTTTCCTGTTGTTAAGGAGGGCTTCTAAGCAAGAGGGCAATTAAAGCAGATTTTTTTTGTATGTATCTCATTTCGGGTATTCTAAAAAGTACAAAATTTCCACGAAAAATGGAAACAATAAATTTCCGCAAGAACATTTTGGCATTCTAGTGCTTGGAAAAGTGTTTGGAATTGGATACAAAGCAAAGTTTTTAGGTAACTGATTTCAGGTATTCTAAAATGTGGAAAATGGAAATGATGTATTCCCGCTGGAAAATTTTTATTTCCCGTTATTAAGGAAGGCTTATAGAAGACAACGAAATTTTTTCATCAAATAACACATTCCAGGTGAACGAAAGTTGTCCCCGAAATATTTTAAGTGCTTTAGGCCGGCAAAAGTGAACTTTGTTTTGTGTATTCCTCAAATGTCGTCGTAGACAAACAAAACATAGTGTTTAATGCAGAAAAGCATTTTATTTATTTTATCATATAGATGAAATGAACATTGGGGGGGGGGAGGTTTAGGATTTTCATTGCAACAAAAAAGTCGCCCTATAAACTTCATTTTTGCTTAATTTAATTAGAACTGAACAAAAATGTATAGGCTTTTTCAATATAATGTGCCACCCCCTATATGGCCCTAATTTTAAAATATAGGAAGAAATGTTAAATGTTTAATTTGCGGGGTGTATTACATAATGTATAGAAAATTATTAATTAGTTATAACGAATGTCTTAAAAATGTGCAGTAGACCCAATTTACTTTTTTTCAATGGATTACCCTATATGATTCATAAAATTGATCACTTCTTGCTGATTATGATTATATTAGTTTGACACTTTTATCTTTAAATTCAGTTGGGAAATTTGACATAAAACCTGCCATAAAAAGCAATGTGTTAGAGAGAGAGAGAGAGAGGGAGACATATCGTTCTACTGTATAGTGTTTTGCTTAAAAACACCCAAATTTTTTGGGTGTCTACCAATAAAGAAATTATCCGTAGTATTATTTATAATCAGTAAAAAGAGACGGATTTTATGGACTTATAATATACAGGCTCTCCCATTTAAAAAAAAATGTATGTTGGGTCTACTATACAGTTGAGACATCCTGTAAACATAAATAATTATTTATTTACGTAGTTTATATGTAATAAACCCTGCAAGTTGTATATTTAACACTTTTTCATATCTCTGAAAATTAGGGCGATATTAGGAGTGGCAAATTTTTGTCGTTTAAGATAAATAAGGAGGAGTAAGGCTTAAATTACAAACCTATACAGTACGCCTCTGTAGAAATACATCCTGCTTTGACGCATTTTACCTTTCCCTTATACTACAACAGTGATGCGTAAAATCGTGACACTACATCTAGATTACCAAATTTTTAAAATTTAAAACTATAAGTGAACTCACCAATTACACACTTGTATGTACAATGTACATTTGTTGCATAATCAACTACTTTAGATAAAATCTACTATTCTATTGTTAGGATAAAAGCTGAAAACTTAAAAGCCATGCGTTAGCAAAACACATTGATTATTTTTTTTTTTTTGGAATGTATGTTACTAAGAAAATATGTACCTATCTATATAGTTTTGATAGTTTTATATATATTTATCTAACAGTTGTCACATAATTTTACAAGTGTTTATGATATTTGCGGTCGAATTTAGATATATATTTATTTATTTTTAACCCCATTCATGTAGTGGCATAATAAAATAAGTGACATTTATAATGCATTTTGTATCAACATTCCAAACTAGTTTGCGTTTTTGAGAAAAATTCTTTTAAATTATGTAACAGGCGGGAACGGCTCATTGTATATCTTCCCCTGGAAACACTGGCCGACCTAATTCATCAACCAGCTTACAAAAATGAGTGATAGTTACGTGTAGTGGGTTTTCCTAAAGTTGATGAAGGTATACAAGGACTTTTCGAAATTGAATCTTCATGCTGAGCTTCGCGGACGATCAAGTCATGATAGAGCAAGAATTTGTTAATGTTGAATGTATGTCGACAAAGCTCTTTAATACGTACACAGAATGCAGTTTAAAAGTGAGCCTAACTAGAACAGAATACTTAGTTGTGAGCTATAGAGATAACTTTGTAACACTCTTGAATGCCAAAGCAGGTCCGGAGCTTCAAGTACTTCCAACCGACTATTGTGGATCGGGCTAGGACAACAAAAACAAAACGGCAAAAACCATTATTGGGTGCCTAAATTCTCTGTGGTGGGACTGCCACATATCAGGGTATCAGGTCTAGACTGTGTACATTAAGGTAACGCGCCAAGATTACTAATAAATGAAATGGATTACCTCAGACGAAGTGGCTGAATATCAAAACTTCAGAGGAACAGTTGGAAATGTTATGAAAGCAAGAAACATTGTCACTGACAGGATCGTGAGGAAATCCTTAAAATGGTTTGGACTTATGAGAATGCCGGAAGATCGACGACCTCAACTTATTTTTTCGTGGATTCCACGACAAAGAAAAAGAAGAGAATGACTTAAAAGATCATCTAACGATTCAGATAGGACAAGCATTGAATGATGACGATATCTTCTAAAGAGAAGCACGAAGAATGGAAACGGAAAATGTTGTTAGCTGTAATAGATAATATTATTATATTAGTATTTATCTTAACCCGCATCATATACATATAGAATCACGAGTGCGCGAAATAAAACATTCTATTGGCTGTATAAAAGTAGCCACGCAATAGATTAAAAATAAGTATTTTAAATATACTAGACCTTTTTCTTTTCAATTTTGCCTTTAGGGAGGACAAAGGCTCTTCTTTGCATCATCCTTCCGGCAGCAATAAAAGCAGCTACAAGGTATATTTCATAATGTTTCAAATTTCTGTTCCATTTTCCTTGTAGGAGTGTTTCTTAGCTTCAATTTATAAAGACAGGGGATGGAGAAATTTGAGAAAAACGAATGGAAGCATCATTTTGCCCAGTTATAAACCTGAACAAAGAGGTTCGTCTGTATTTTTGAAGGTTTGTGATATTTCGAATTTCACTGAAGATCCTTGAATGGTAATATTTATATCTTTTAGACTAACAGACGCGACGTTTTATTTATTTTTTCTGGTTCTTCCAACATCTCTTAGTAATTATTCA
Source organism: Kuschelorhynchus macadamiae (assembly GCA_030620095.1). NCBI lineage: Eukaryota > Metazoa > Arthropoda > Insecta > Coleoptera > Curculionidae > Kuschelorhynchus > Kuschelorhynchus macadamiae. Next base: position 2,417,018 of record JAUTXW010001082.1, read on the forward strand.
GAAATTCATATCTGATAGAACTAATGCTAAATTATTTCCTCTCATGAACTCAGCTTTTGTCATGTCTTTATTTTATTGTATATTATAGCACCGCGAGTAAATTCTGACTTTCTCAGCTAAAGACCAAACAGACCATATACCCAGGATACCAGTCAAGAATAAAATTTGCGACACGGAATTTTTGCTCAAAACTTCCACTATATTATAAAGGTAATATTATGATATGTTTGACCAAAGCTGTGTTTTTGTTCTGTTAATACGAATGAAGAAATAATACTTTTCATAACTGATTTACAATGGGTTTTTCGTATTTGCCTAAATCTATAGTAACCAAAAATATTTTTTTTTGGCTTTGAGTAAAACTCATTTAGCCACGATTCGCCACGCTATTTTATTAATAACGTAATTGATCATATTTAGCCTCAGTTAGAACTCAAAACCCACGGTAACTCAGGGATAAGTAAACGTAGACACACACTTTTCGCCCTGAAGCCAGCTCAGGACATTTTATTATTGCTGAGACTTATTTTGAAAAGGTGATTATTGACATTTGCACATGCTCAACTAGGAATCCAAAATAAGATACACATAAATGTCCTAAATATAGGGAATCAGAGTCTTTTGGTTGAGTTCAAGATGTACATATATGTATATATATTTTGGGTATTATTAGAATATCCCTAATAATTTTTTTCCCAATCTTGATGGTTTTTTACTTTTAATATATACGAATACATCAGAATAAGGGATATAATTAATTCTCAAGCAAGCTCTCTCAGAGCAGCATGCTTCCTTTGCAGCCTTATCAAGTTATTCGTGGCCAGCTATACCAGTGTGGCTCCTGACCAATATAAAAATTATTTCCACTTGATTCGAATAAAGTTTTAAGGTAATTGATGATGTTTGCGACAATTGGATGTTTACAATGTGAATGGTTTTTAAGGGATAACAGTACAGATTCTGAATCTGACAAAATTGTAACGTTTTTTATGTGATTGTTAATGTATACTAGTGATTTTAATATTGCAAAAGCCTCAGCTGTATTATAGACTGATGTCATGTCATTACATTTAAATTGTTGAATTATCTTGTCTTGAGGAATACTGAATGCACAACTTACACGTTTTTTATCTTTTTAGCCGCCGGTGAAAAGTTTACAAAAGCCTTATAATTTATCTAAAACACTTTTTAGTATTATTAAGTTTATTGATCGAGAATCTGTAAATTGAGGTAAGACAACTTGTGTTTTTATTTGAGTTATTTCTAAAGGAGCATCAAACACAAAATGGACATCATTTTTAATTACAAAAACATGCTGTCTGCAGGATATTGTTTCTAATTCGCATATTCCCAAGCTTTCGGCCAGGATTTTACGTTCATTACATTCCGCTAGAAAAGCTGGTGTAAGAGTCGAGCGTATGGTTCCCAGTTTAAGTCTGAGGGCCCTATATTTATTAGAGGAGAATTGATCAGGTCAGTTTGACCTCTCCCTTTAAGCTTTTTTAATTCTAAAGATACCAGAAAATTTAGTTTTATCCCTTTCTTTTCTGTAAGTAAAACTTTAAAAAGATTCATTAAAATGATGTTTGCAATTAATTAAATAGCTCGCGTAATTAGATTCGTAGTACCCCTTGACAATGCAATTATAATGCTCATTTATCATCGAAACTTCTACTTGTCTGACCTATATACATTTTTCTGGAAAATCTTTGCAAGTCAGCTTATAGACACCTGGTTTTTTACTTACATTTGTTTTTAATTTACTATTTTTTAGGAATTAGCCTATTGGTTTCATATGCAACATTTAAGTTTGTGTTTCTTGTTAATGCACTTTTCATAGTATACGTAATACATTTATAGTTAATCGAAAGATGTTTTACGTCTTATTACGGTAAACTGGAACTTATTTCATAACATTTTTCATTAAAATTTTATCAGTTATATTTGGACTATTACCATTATTTATTGCAATTTGTTAAATTACGAAAGGCTGGCTCACTTATGTTGTATTGGATGACATGAAGTGAGGAGTTCAACGTTTTTCCTGGAAAGAAATAGCGTTTGTCGTGAGGCTTGAGATATTCTCCGATAAAGGATAGTTCGGATTCAGTGGCGTATTTAGAATGCCTTCCAAAAAAATATATAATGGCCTTTTGTTTGCTTACAGAACATAAGAGCTTAATACCCTTACGAGAATTAGCGACGATAACTAAGAAAAAAAAAGGTTCACACTTATATAATCATGGTAATGCCCTATAAAATAATTTTTACACATTAAACATTTAGCTTGGGTTAGAGTTGTGGGGGGGGGGTGCCCCCTTCTAAATACGCCACTATTCGGTTTGTAGTGACAAGCAAAAAGGATCCTCCTGGTATAGTTCCCAGAAGCTATTACTACTAAGGTACCTATGATACGTATTCTACAAATATTTTTAAAACAACCCGTATCCACCAATATTGTCTACAATGTAAATATAATCAAAAAAATTAAATAATTTATATAAAAAGCAGAATAGAAAACTAATTGTTTTTAATAATTTTAATGCGTGCCGTTATACCTAGTTGTTTTTATTTTTTAACTTGAGTACATTGACTTTCTGTATTTTAATTTTTAGATGTACAAGATGTACACAGATAAAAATCAATTAAAGTTTGTCCTAATTCAATACATGAACCTAATCCCAAGAAAGTACTTAACATATATATATATATATATATATATATATATATATATATATATATATATATATATATATATATATATATATATATATATATATATATATATATATATATATATATATATATATATATATATATATATATATATATATATATATATATATATATATATATATATATATATATATATATATATATATATATATATACACACATATATATATATATACACACATATATATATATATATAATAATAAACGTAAGAATATTAATAGCCAAAACTTGAATAATTCGAAAATGAACCTTCCACAAATTTGTTTATAATTTATACTTTTTGTTCTTTTTTTCTCTAAAACCAACCGTTTGGGCAGCGTTTTGAGCCAATCGTGCTGACTCCCCACTTTTTTATTGTTTTTACTTTTGTTTTCAACTTTCCTTTTCAAATTTCATGCATCTCCTAAGGCTAGTGGACATATTTTTTAAACACTTAAAAATTAAAAGAATGTCCAAAGCTTAATTCGTTATTGATTATCCATGGTTCTCCGATAACCGCATTATATTTTTATATGCAGTTTAAAGAAAATGTTTACTAATTAATTAATTATTATTGTAGAATTGAGTAAAACTTTTTTATTTTTAGATCTTTTTTCAATTATATATTTTGAAAATTAAATTACCTAAAAGTCAATGCGTATGAAAACAATTTCCAAATGTATCCAATTTTTCTATAATTTTTCGCTCACATTTAACAGACATACTATGTAAAGAAAATTCGATATTTCAACATTATGTTACTAGAAACTTACAGAGAGAATCTGAAACCACACTATGTAAACCTTGTGGCAGCACAATAAGTCACCACTGTCTTATAAAGAACCCTGCTTGCTTTGTTACTGACACAGACCTAAGTATTCGAATATGTTTGAAATATTTATTATTATACCTAACTGATAAACGTAGTTAGCCGTATCATTAAATGTTTAAGAGCATGGAAATCATTTAAATAGGAAAAATTAATTTATATTGGGTGAATGAAACAAAATGTAATAATCTCATATTAGAATCTCTGCGAATAACATAACTTTTTTTGAGTTTTAAACGTGTACAAGTCTTAAACATTTTTTTATAAAAAAACAATCTAAACTTAATCCCGGTTTTACCGGACGTAATCCTTACTTTTTATTTTAAATAAGACCCTGCATATTTTAATAAGCTAAAGTCAGCTTTTCAACGATATATCACAAATTACTTTTTGTTTTCAAGATGGCAGCTGGATAGCCATTTTTCGGCAATAATAGATTTTTTTTACAAAAGGTGTCATAAAAATTATTGCACAAAATCGCTTTTTCGATATATCAAGAAGTAAAAAATAAAAAATACCCAAAATAACTTTGATAGATTTATTCACGCTCAGTGTCCTGTTAGAACCATCCAATGAGTAGATTATTTTGAAAATTTCCCTTTGGCCATAGATCCTCTCCTTTTAAAATATTTAAATTGTGCGGTGTTGCCGCTTCCACCTTCAACCGGTGGCAACCCCCGTTTTCTCAATAGCATGTTCTATATATTATTGCATTTGTATTGTCCTGAATATTCTAAACCCTTTTTGTGTTATATTTCCTATACCTAAATTCAACTGTTTTCGAGAAAATGGCGCTTGAAAATTGTTATTTTCAACGATTTAAAGCTGTAACTTCCAAACGACCTAACCTGCAGTGAAATGGATTTCACTTTATTATCTTAGTTTTTAACTATCTATTTCCTCAGACCAATTTCTGGTTTGACAGGAGATGTCAAAATTTGACATTTTCTGTTAAAGTAGAAATTGGAGATAAATAACTAAAAACGCAATTTTCTCGAAAACAGGTGAAATTAGGTATAGGAAACATACCACAAAAAGTTTTCAGAATATTCAGGACAATACAAAAATTGTAATAATATACAGGTCATTCCATTTAGAAAACCGATGGTACCACCGGTTTTAGGTAGAAGCGGCAACACCGCACAATTTAAAAAGTCATCTATTCATTGGTTCTCCAGACACTTCTAATATAACATTCAACGTGAATAACCCTGTACATCAAAGTGACAACAATGGAAAAAATAAGGATATACCGGAAAATAACTGTTTAAATGTTATTTTGAAAACAAAAGTTGACTTGTAATATTTTTTAAAAAGTTATTTTAGTTCGAATCCGATACTTATATAAAATATTTTTGAAAAACAAAATAATGGATAACTAAAAACGTAGGTTTTAGAGTAGCCTACAAAACGGAGAATAGTTTAAAAAATCTCCTTGGAAACCCCAAAGACAAAGTCGACTTGAGGGAGAGGAGTGGCATCTATGAAATTAGCTGTAATGATTGTGATCTAAAATATGTTGGGCAAACTAAACGCTCCATAAACATTCGTTTTAAAGAACATTTAAAACATTTTTAAACACATTTAAGATACGGAAGAACAGAAAAGTCAAGCGTTGCCCAACATGCTTTGGAAAACAATCACCGAATAGGAATAAATAATCTTAAGTTGATTAAAAATGTATCTAACAATAGATTATTGGATGCATTTGAGAGTATAGAAATAGTTAAATGTGGTAAGAAAGCACTAAATAAAGACAGAGGGCCTATTCCCTATAGTCCCCTCTATTGTTTACTTGACTACGGTGCAGTCGGGTGCAACCAAGTGTGACCACATTTACCTATAAATAGTCTCGGTTAGGATAAGTTACTTTAGTTTATATCATCTGCTGATGATGCTAACTTGGTTAGCGAAACACGCGTCCAGAACGTAACAAGTTGTGGTGTAGTGTGGTTAGAACTCTTGTATTTTGAGAAATTTTTATGTCACATTTTGTAGATGTACGTGGATGACATATTGGTCTCCTTCACAGGAAATAAAGAACAACTACACACAGTTTTAAATCATCTCAATTCTATAACCCAAATATATACCTAGCCCCATATCTGACGCCCGAATCACTCGCTCTCAAGGCGCCTTTGTGGAAGTGCGTAAGTGCAAACTGCTATTTCTATCCAATGGCTAAGCCCAAAGTCAAATCGCAATATTGACTTCCTATAGGATATTTATAAATGTCAAAACAGATCAATAACGAAATCACCTTTCGAGACATGCGCAAAAATATTTTGGGACCTTTCAACTGTTGGCTAGGTTAGCGCATGAAGATTTTATTGATGGCCGTGTTACAAAAGATACACCTAGGTAAACTAAAAGTAATCTATAAAACAACTCCGACACCAGCAGCGACCAAATTTAGTCGGTCGACTTCAAAATAGTCACGTGACACTTTCTGAATAACATATTAAAATTTGTATTAGGTTAGTCAGTTTAAGATTACTAGTGAGTATAGGTAATACGTGTGTGTATATTTTTTGATGTATGTTATTACAGATTAATAATTATTTGAGCCTTCCACAAATATATTTATTGTTTTTGTTCTTTTTCTCCTAAAACCAACCGTTTGGGCAGCGTTTCGAGTCAATAGTGCTGATTACCCACTTTTTTATTGTTTTAAATTTTGTTTTCAACTTTCCTGATGTTTGAGCAAAAAATGTTTTTAATATTCAAATTCCATGCATTTTCTAAGGCTAAAAGGCTAATGGACATATTTTGTAGTTACTTAAAATTTAAAAGAATGTCCAAAGCTTACTTGACAGTTAAGCTCAAGGAAGGCAAATAGGGATATCGTCACCTTCAACCCGTCTTCTAAGCCTCTGAAACTAAATTCGTTATTTATCATCCATGGGTCTCCGATTACTGCATTATATTTTTACATGCAGTTCAAAGAAAATGTTTAACAAATAATTAATTAATATTGTACAACTGAGTAAAACTTCTTTCATTTTTAGATATATTTTCAACTATATATTTTGAAAATTAAATTACCTTAAAGTCAATGCGTATGAAAACAATTTTCAAAAGTATCCAATTTTTCTATAATTTTTCGCTCACATTTAACAGACATATTATGTAATGAAAATTCGATTTTTCAACATTATGTTACTAGAAACTTACAGAGGGAAGCAAAAACGACACTATATAAACCTTGTTGCAGCACAATAAGTCACCAGTATCTTATAAAGAACCCTGATTGCTTTATTACTGACACAGACCCAAGTGTTCGAATATGTTTAAAATATTTATTACACCTAACTGATAAACGTAGTTAGCCGTATCAATAAATGTTTAAGAGCATGGAAAACATTTAAATAGGAAAAGTTAATTTATATTGCGTGAATGAAACAAAATGTAATGATTTCATATTAGAAACTCTGGGAATAACATGACACAGGATACATGTACATAAGACAGACTTTTTTTGAGTTTTAAACCTGTTACAAGTTTTAAACATTTTTTTATAAAAAAACAATCTAAGCTTAATCCCGATTTTACCGGACGTAATCCTTACTTTTTATTTGAAATAAGACCCTGTGAATTTAATAGGCTAAAGTTAGCTTGTGGACGATATATCACAAATTACTGTTTTTTTTTTCAAAATGGCAGCTGAATAGCCATTTTTCGGCAATAATAAATTTTTTTCACAAAAGGTTAAAAATTATTGCACAAAATCGCTTTTTCGATGAATCAAGAAGTAAAAAAATATATTAATACTCAAAATAACTTATATAAGTTTATTCATTTATTCAGTGTCCTGTTAGAATCATCAAATGAATAGATTATTCTGAAAATTTGGCTTTGGCAATAGATCCCCTCCTTTTAGAATATTTAAATTGTGCGGTGTTGCCCCTTCCACCTTCAACCGGTGGCAACCTCCGTTTTCTCAATGGCATGTTCTGTATATTATTGCATTTGTATTGTCCTGAATATTCTTAACCCCTTTTGTGTTATATTTCCTATAACTAAATTCCACTATTTCCGAGAAAATGGCGCTTGAAAATTGTTGTTTTCAACGATTTAAAGCTGTAACTCCCAAACGACCTAACTTACAGAGAAATGGATTTCACTTTCTTATCTTAGTTTTTAACTATCTATTTCCTCAGACCAATTTCTGTTTTGACAGGAGATGTCAAAATTTGACTGTTAATTTTTCTTATTTAATTCTGTAAAAGTAGAAATTGTTATCAGGAGATAAATAACTAAAAACGCCATTTTCTCGAAAACAGTTGAAATTAGGTATAGGAAACATACCACAAAAAGTTTTCAGAATATTCAGGACAATACAAAAACTGTAATAATATACAGGTCATTCCATTTAAAAAACCGATGTTACCACCGGTTTTAGGTAGAAGCAGCAACACCACACAATTTAAAAAGTCATCTATTCATTGGTTCTCCAGACACTTCTAATATAACACCCAGCGTGAATAACCCTGTACACCAAAGTTACAGCAATGGAAAAAATAAGGATATTTTGGACTGTATGTAATAAATATGTTTAACTTTCGGAAAATGACTGTTTAAACGTCAATTTGAAAACAAAAGTTGACTTGTGATATTTTTTAAAAAGTTATTTTAGTCCGAATCCGATACCTATATAAATTATTTTTGAAAAAAAAAAAAGATCGCTAAAAAGCAAAAAATAATATTTTATTTATTCCTTAAATGTAGAAATTTTGAAGTCGACGCCCAAAGCAGTCTCACCCAGCCATTACAAAATATAGTTGATGTATTTTATATTACATTACATATAAACCAAATATATAGCTAGCCCCATATCTAATGCCCGAATCACTCGCTCTCAAGGCGCCTTTGTGGAACTGCGCAAACGCAAACTGCTATTTCCATCCAATGGCTCGAGCCCAAAGTCAAATGACAATATTGACTTCCTATAGGATATTTATAAATTTCACAACAGATCAATAACGAAATCACATTTCGAGACATGCGCAAAAATATTTTGGGACTTTTCAACTGTTGGCTAAGTTAGTGCATGATGATTTTATTGATGGCCGTGTTATAGAAGATACGCCTGGGTAAACTGAATGTAATCTATAAAACCACTGCAACACCAGCAGTGACCAAATTTAGTCGACTTCAAAATAGTCACGTTACACTTTCTGAATAACATATTAAAATTTGTATTAGGTTAGTTAGTTTAAGATTACTAGTGAGTATAGGTAATACGTGTATCTTTTGATATGAGTCTTCCGGTTCGTTTCGTCGAAGGCAGACCTCTGTGTTTTAACATAAGTGGTTCCACGTGTTCGGTTTTGCTGCTTTATTTCGGGGGGAAACGAGAGACTCAACCGCTCAGAGTGGAAACTAACGACCCCGCAAGAAAGGGAGCAGACGCTGTGAACGAGTGAGGCCTAGTTGTTCCTACATTCTATCCCGTTCGTCTGCAGCAGTTCTACATAGAATATTAGCGTAATGGCCGCTATGTAGCGGGAGTGGGAGGGGTAAGGGGTTAGCTTGAAAGAAAAGGTCATCTCGTGCGACCAGTAGTACTCTCAAGGGGCATCTAGTGGAAGTCAAGATGCATTTCAAAAATTAAAAAGTTATTTGAAAAATTCGGGGTGTTCGGGAGCTAAGAGCTCGCCATCCGGACATCCTACCTTTTGGGCTGGAGAATGGCGCTGAAAGCAAAAAAGTGGCAGCCGACTCCATTTTGAAAAAGAAAGAAAGAAAGAAAAATCTTTTGATATATGTTATTACAGATTAATCATTATTTGGGTAGTAAACTATTTTTGACAGAATTTTTTTTTCATTAACTATTATGATAATGATAATAATATATATATGTACCTACACCTAATTTATCTTAAGGCTTTTAGAGCTGTATACATACATACAAATTATAATGAGGGTAGACGATTAATAACGTTTTATTCATACCAAATGTTCATTTTTCGAAAATGTCAAGTAAAATACTAGATTTTGAGTTTGCACATTTTCATGGTCACCCTGTATACATGAAATTACATAACGGGATGGCAAAAGAGATACATTTTAGCAAACGGGGTTATATGCCAATTACATATTTTAAATGTAAATTTACTCGCTGCCTTTAACGCCCTTATACCTATGTTTTTTTAAATATTATTATTACAAAAAAACGGGTCAACGGATTTTAAGTCAAAATATATGGGACCACCAGAGAAACGTCCTCTACAATTGGGCGTTTGACTTATCATCAAAGTCGGCCATGCCGTTTAGACAATATGCCCGAACAAACATAAAAAAATACACTCGAAACATATAGGTCGAAATTGAAAATTTTGAAGTCGGTTAAAAATAAAAAAGTATCGGAAGTAAAGTATTATTGCCTTTATTGAATTATATAAGTGTGTCAAATTTCAAACTGATATGTTTAAAACTAAAAAAAATGTTAAATGTCTCTTGTGTCATCCGGTATGTTTCTTATTGGAACAAGAAACTACAGAAATCGAAGAACCTCGATAACTCAAAAAGGGCTTGGTTATTTTATTCGAGACATCTTTTAAAAAATTATTTTACTTAAAAAAATCCTGGCACTAAAACTGGCTCTTGCTAGTTGCCGTTTTGCATTCATAATTTAAAAAAAAATGTATTAATTTTTGTTCTTAGGTGAATCCAACCTGATGAAATAAAGAAATAAATATTTTAAATTATTTTGGTCGTTGTTCTTGTAATACGAAGGGATCTATGAGAAACGTACCATTTTTTAATTAACAAAATTGATGTTGCTAAATCAGGTGCCAGGTTTGAGAAAGTGTATTATGTCCGTACAGGGTCTTCAAATAGCACTAAATATGTGCTATATCTACCGGAGTTTCCTAGTACAGAAACTTTAATTTAGAAGTTGTGAAGTTTTACAACTGTCAGAAAATGAAGGAAAAATTAATGGATTATCGGAAGATTAAGAAAAATGGTCAAACTAAGCTTTCTTCATGGGACATCCTGTATATTTTGCATCAGAAATATTTGTTTCTCCTGATTCAAAAAATGTTTCAAAGAAAGATTTGTTTCTCCTGATTCAAAAAATGTGTCTGCCACATTCATCCAAATCCTTTATATCTTATTAGCGATTTACTGTAACGGAATTGTCTGTATGCATTTTATTACCAAATACGTAGTTTGTATTAAAAATTTGGATACAGTAAATCCAAAATAGCTTAAAAACGTTTATATAAATGTGTATAAACTATATACTTTTAGAATCAGGATACACAAATCTTTCACGCTAATGCAAAATATACAAGATATCCCATTAAAAATAAAACTCTATTCTCACTTTTTCTTGACTTTCCGATCGTCTATTACTTCGCTCGTCAAAGGGAAGTATTGTCATCGTGATAAAATCATTCTCCCAGATTTTTTCAGATATTTACGTTTCAGGGTCCCTAGATGCCGAAAAACATGTTTTCGCTATTCCGTCGGTCTGTCTGTTCGCGGCATAGATAAAAAATTAATTACCCGATTGCCTTCAAATTTTGATCAAATATCAAGGGACCTATGGGAATGACCTGGTAACATTTTGGTAAAAAACCAAAATTTCGGCCCAGTGAAATGTTAAAACAATTAATTACCCAATATATCTCAAAGTTTGCGCGGAAATGAAGTACTATGTAGCCAACTGGTAAAAAAATGGCAGTTTAATAAATTTATTAAAAATTCATCCTGAAAAACTACCTGATAAATGTATGTCAAAATTAATTGTATTATAGAGATAAACTAGTAAAACTGTAGTACTAATTCAAGATGGCGGAACAAACTGGCAGCCAAATAAAATGTTTGTAGTCGTAAAAAAATTACCTTCTCAGGTTTTACATATTTTCACGTTTTAGCATCCCTAGATGCGAAAAAATATGTTTTATCAATTCCGTCGGTCTGTATGTATGTGTGTCAGTTATGATGCAAGCTTAAAAACTACTTGCCAGATTGACTTCAAATTTAATCAAAAATTAAGGATCATATGGGGGGTGACCTGATATTTTACTTAAAATCCAGTATGCAGGAACAAGATAACGGCCTGGTGAAACGTTAAAAAAATTATTACGAAAAAAAACGAATTATCCAATTTACCTCAAATTTTGCACAGAAATCGAGTATTATATCGGAACGGACTGGTAAAATTTAGGTATGAATCCAAGAGAGCAAAAAAAATGACGACCTGACAAAAAATTAAAAAAATTAGCCTGGAAAAAGTACTTATTATATTAATTTCAAAATGTGTGCAAGCATTAAGTGTGATATAGTGAAAAACTTGTAAAGTTGTGGTACGAATTCAGGATGGCGAGACAAAATGGCGGCTAAATGAAATTAACTTAAAAAAAATCTTATTCAATTGACTAAATTTTCCAGAAGATTAGATATGTTATACGAATAAACTGGTACGTATTCAACTTTACGTAACAAAATGGAGGTGTGTGTCAATGTAAAAACTTATTAAATTTATTTTAAATTATACCCATTAATCAAGTTTGATGTAGGTAGAAATTGGTAAAATATTGGTATAAATCCAATATGAGGGAATAAAATGCCGCCCAATAAAAATGTTTAAAAGACAGTATGTATGTTTTACTAAATGACTATGTACTAAACTAAATTGGGTCACACTTCACTATTCCCAATAAAAGAAAAGACGCATAACGAGCGTCCTCATTTGTACTCATTTCCTTCATTTGGCTCCCAACGGTCACTTTATATCTAGGCTGGTTCGGAAAAGATTTTAAGAAAATTGTCTTTGGAACCTCAGGTAGCTTAATCGGCGAAGCTAGGCTAACCTAATACCAACGGGATAGAACCACCTAGCAAATCATGTTCTAATATACACCCGGAATTGTGTTCCAACCTCATAAAACTGGCGCCCTACCGCACGCTTTAACCTTACCTATAAATAATCCGCATTTGTATTATATTATTATTTTGATTTAACTCCTACAATAACAAGACTCTACTGTATGTATAGAAACGAGGTATTGTGCAAATTTTGTGACAGTATTTAACCTCATCGGCTAATCGCAGTCCAGTTTAATTGCTAAAAAAATTATCAACATCTTGCGGCTGTAAAAACAGCTATCCAAATACTTACTGTAAATATTTTGTCACTTCGGATTCTCCTTTGTGTATTCAGAACTTACTTCCACTTCTTGAATTTTTCTATAGCACGACTGTGCAGAATAGAAACAACATGCTTTAAATACATTACTAGGAGGGAAATATAGCACGGATTGTCTTTTGGATGGAAATTTCAAAGCCTGCGGTAAATTTATTCCAAAGGGCACAAATTCACCTGCTCCTACTTTTCACGCTTCTTCTTTTATATATGTGAGGACGTCTTTTAAGTTTTAACTTGCTAGTTATAGTATCACTGGAGCGAATAGACGTTTTTTATTCCAAATCTGGTAAATAGTTGCAAAACATATTTATGATAATATTGAAGTGTTCTATCTACATAAAACTCACATAACAATTTTGATAATCCGGTCAGCACGTGTTAACCCCAATGTTTTTACTTCCCTCGTAAAAGCGAAATCATACTCCCCCAGACTTTTTCAGATCTTCACGGTTCAGCTAAAATGCTACTTTCCGGATTGGCTTCAATTTTTAATTATCTAGTTTACCTCAAATTTTGCACAAAAATGAAGTGGTACTTACAAATGAAATGGTAACATTTTGGTACAAATCCCAGATAGCAAAAGAAAATGGCGGCTTAATAAAATATTTAAGAAATCAGCCTGAAAAACGTCTTATTAGATAAATTTAAAAATTTGTACAAGCATGAAGTCATAATTAGATATAAAAGGGTAAAATTGTGGTACAAATTTAAGATGACAAAACAAAATGGCTGCCAAATAAGATGTTTAAAAAACAATATAAAAAATCTTCTTATTCAATTGACTTCAAATTTTGCAGACATATTAAATATAATATAGTTAACTGGTACGAATGCAACATGACGGAACAAAATAGAGGCCTGTAAAAAAGATTAGTGTAAAAACTACTTATTCAATTTATTTTAACTTACGCCCAAAAAACCTGGTATAGGTATAGGTAAAATATAAGTGCGATTCCAGTATGGTAAAACAAATTGGTGCCCAATAAAATATTTGAAAAGACAGCCTATGTGTGTTACTAAATAATTAAGTGCGGAATTAAATAGGGCCACACTTCACTGTTTCTAATAAAAGGAAAAATTCGTAACGAAGGAAGTTCCGGGTAAAGGAAATTTTTTGATTTTTTGGTAATGGTGTGGAATTAGTGATCGCCGAGCACTGTAGACAATTTTTCTAATTAAATTCATTCATATACGGTTAGAGAGCCGACATCACGCGATTTTAGCTCTTCATGGATAGTTTTTGCTGGCCGTTCTGCAAAATCGTCTTGTGTCTTTCGATTCAACATATTGCTAAATTGTTATCGTTTTAGTAGCGGGGTAGGCAGCTTATTATGGTTGTGATTTTATAAAGAGTCCACGATTACATTTTCTTCGTGATCTCTTTTAATGTATGCTTTTCACAACGTTTTCCTTCATGTACATGATCCCCGTTTGGCATCTCCAGCTAATATTTTTTGCAATGAAAACTTATGGCCGTTTATGACCAAAAGTGCTTTTTCCTTTTCACTTGAAATCACTTCCAGACTCATTTTGATTTGACTTGCCCAAGAACAATTTCTATATTGAACGAAAAATATTACAATCCAACAATATAAATGTCTACGGCACGCGCCGCGCCGGCCGGCGCCGCCGCCGATTGTTAAATCCTCAAGATTACATAAATAAAATTGGGGCCCAAAAATTAATCATTAGGTTTTTCCAAAAATTAGTCCGGGCCTAAGAAATATCTTAGGAAACAACTTAGGAGAGAATTTATCTAAGCCTGCTTATGCCTTTCCGGTATAGCCTTATAAAAAATGATCCAAAAAAAGGAAAGACCGTAACAATTGTGGATATACATATATATATATATATATATATATATATATATATATATATATATATATATATATATAAAGAGAGAATTAAGAAGAAAAGGAAAGGAAGACTAATTTTTAATCTGGATGAAACTGTAAAAAAAGGCTGGGTCGAGGAAAACAAAAGAAAATGTAGTATTGACGTACCTTCTAACAAAGGTAAGAGGATTAGTATATTATACTATGGAGGTTATAACGGTTGGGTAGAAGGCGCTTTACTTTTGACTGCTGAAGGCATCAATGTGGACAGTTTAATTATTATGGACAAGGCCTCATATTATTAAAGAGTTTTAACAAAAATAGTTTCATCAAGCTCAACAAAATAAGAACTAAAATTATTTTTGTCTGAAAACAATATATAATTTGAAGAAAATTATACCAAAAAAGAACTATTGGAAGTATTACGGACTAAAATCTTTAAAAAAATGTTTTTTGTAGATTACTTAGACAAACAAATCGGTCATGCTCCCTCTTTATTATTGCATTTTAAATCCTGTCGAATTGGTATGGGCCCAATTGAAAAAAGGCATTGAAAAAGAAAACAAATTTCCTAAACTAGACAGCTCCAAATAATCTCAAATAAATTGTGTCAATTTTTGGTTGGGTATTTAAAAAATCATAGTTCTTGAGTTTAGACAGTGTCAAACACTGAATGAGCTCATGTATACAGAGTTCAGGTATTTATAATCGACCTATGCTTCTCTGCAATGATTGGGTTTGGCGCATCATGCAGCACGTAGACTGCAATAATCCCAACACAATTATCCTAGACCTCAACTAATATTGGACTGTTAACTATCAAAGAAAATGTTTAGCCTTTATACAAGATACAACAGATAAAATTGCTATAATTCTGCGGAGGTTTAAAATTCACATAAATATTAATACGCATATAGGTATTAGATTACGCATAAGGTCGCCGAAATTGCAATTCCGTTGCAACCAGGAGTTTATAAAATTCATTATTCCTGCAGTAAAGTGTATATAGGTGAAAGAATCTGTGTCTACTAGATTTAAGAGTTAAAGAACATGAAAAACATATAAGTAAAAAACAAATTGTTCCAACTGAGATCGCTCAACAAAAGCACAGAACACTATGTTTTTATATAGGGTCATCAGTCTCAGAATATTATAAAAGGAAGATTTGAGAATTTATTGAAATCATCAAGCAACCTGCAAATTTCTATAGAGACGTGATCTAATTGCTATTTTATGCTTGGAAATCAATGATTCCAGACAGTCACTCATCGGTGAGCATAGATCTTCTTAGCAGAATTTCTGTTGCAAAATGAAAGTTTGTCCATGATATTGTCAGGTAGGTCATTGCCATCTATGTGCTGAAATATCTTAAAGACTCCTAAGTAAATTCGCGGCTGCTAGCTTTATTCCACAACTTTTTAAATTCATTGCCGGTATTTTCTTTTTTGTTGTGTCCAACTGAACTGTGTGAAAAAATCAGTTACATACGACATTGATGTTAAAGCATTTAGACAAAAATTTCAATTAGGCTAGTTTAAAAAAAGACATAAATCTATGAATAACGAATGTAATTTGTGTCAGAATGCGTATATTTTCCTGTTGCAGTTTTTGCCGTTTAACTAATTTTGAAGTTATCTTCCACTAGTTCCGTTTATTTATTTTCACTAAATGTCAAAAATTTCGCATAAATTTTTTTGTTTCACCCTTAATGGAAAACAGCTGACTGTTACAATGTAAGTTATCAGATTTTTAGATAGTGTCATACACAGAATGTGAATTAAATGATTAAATGCAATACGCTGAAATGATATAGACCAGTGACGTAACAAAGTCAAGGATAAGGAAGGAACCTATGAAAAGAGGACGAATTAATTTTCTTTGAAAACATTTTAGTTTATAAACATATTTTGTTAAACATTCCAATTGCCTTATTAATAATTAAAAAAGGCAATATACTTTTTTTCAGAATAAAAAACTTTGAATCCTTTTTTAGAAATAGACTGCACTTAAGAAAATGCCCTTGTCGTATTATGCTGGAACACTTATAAGCTTATGCATGGAATATGTTATTCTCCTGACAATGGTCTTCAGAATGTGTCTGAAAACCTTTCTGTTTTTTCCTGTTGCTGTTGCTGAGTAATGGTTTTTCTACAATAGCCTTAATCGTAGACATTTGGAAATTAGCTTTTATCAGTTGACTAGTTTCATTTTTTCTTGACTAAAGTTTTTCCTTTAGTTCAAAATAATTAAATTTTATTCAGTTAAATAGTCATTTTTTAACAAATTTAAATATCCCCTTTAATTCTTGAGAAATCAGATTTTTTTAACCCATAAAATAAAATCCGATTTTGGATTTTTAAATAAAATACCCTCTACATTATAGTGCTTAGAGGGACAAAATATTTTTCTAAAACTACGCGGTAATGTACAGGTTACAATTGCGGGGTGTCTCGCTTATTTTTAAAGATAGAACCTTGCGGTTTTCACGAAGCAAAGCTACTTTTTTGTAAATATATATATATTTATATATATATATATATATATATATATATATATATATATATACATATATATAAATATATACATATATATTTTCTTGATTAAGGTTTTTCCTTTAGTTCAAAATAATTAAATTTTATTCAGTTAAATAGCCATTTTTTAACAAATTTAAATATCCCCTTTAATTCTTGAGAAATCAGATTTTTTTAACCCATAAAATAAAATCCGATTTTGTATTTTTAAATAAACTACCCTCTACATTATAGCGCTTAGAGGGACAAAATATTTTTCTAAAACTACGCGGTAATGTACAGGTTACAATTGCGGGGTGTCTCGCTTATTTTTAAAGATAGAACTTTGCGGTTTTCACGAAGCAAAGCTACTTTTTTGTAAATATATATATATATATATATATATATATATATATATATATATATATATATATATATATATATATATATATATATATATATATATATATATATATATATATATATATATATATATATATATATATATATATATATATATATATATATATATATATATATATATATATATATATATATATATATATATATATATATATATATATATATATCGCTCTCTAAGTTTCCGAGCTACAGAGTGATATTAAAATATTGCAGTTTCAGATACCCCTTAATCTCAGTTGTTTAACAACTCTTCAAAAAGATAAAAGCGAATCCCTTTAGATGTTTTTACGTAGAATCCAAGGGCGTAGTCAGTTTTTTCTAAATATGGAAATATTGATTAATGCTTGATTTTTTTTAAATAGGACACCCTGTTTATTGGTCAAGAAATTGGTTTGTCTTTTCACAAGCTTCTCAAAAATATATAACAGTATGGGTCTATTTTAATAAATAACATCATGAATCAAAATTTTCATAATTCGCATTCAAAATTTTGCAATAGGCCATGCAAAGCAATGCAGCTTTTTGTTGTTTACCTGAAAGCAAGTAACAGTTCCCAAATTTTGTTCTGTGTCGTGTCATTGTTTGTTTTATTTATATAAATGTTTGTATTTTATTTTTAAATGTTGCCAGTTTTTATTAGTTTATTTTTTGTGTAGAAGTATATTTGTGATTATGGTAGAAAACCAAATTTTCGAACATTTTGAGAAATATGATATGTTACCTTGTTTTATATTAAGTAATGAAAATGTGAAGCGGCATTTGGGATGTATTTTAACAGGTAAATAGTTGGTTTTTAGGTATGAATTTACTTGATCACGGGCCATTTAACAATCCTTTTTGGCTAATGCAGAAGCTTATCCTACAAACTCCTGTAGAGCCAGTAAAAAGAGCGTAGAGATTCCAAAAACTAGTTCAACAAATTAAAAAAAAATAGACAAATAGCACCTATACAAATTTAGGCGGCTCGTCCAGCACTTACGCTCTGGAAATTCTCAACGTCGGGTAGTCTTCTGCAATTAGTATCCAGAAAGATGTAATATGGTTAGAGATGTTGAAATGAAGGTACATGATCAGATGAAGCACATTTTAGTAATTCTGGTATACCTGCACAATAGCAGATTCTGGTCCCAGGAAAACTAACACTAAATATTTCTCAGAAGACACCAGGGCAAGTTTGATCTAAATGTGCCTTGCTTCATATTAAGAACACAAATAAAAATTTATCTATTTGAGGGAAATCTAACAGCCAATCGCTACATAAGCATTTTAGAGACAGATGTACCTCATTTGCTTGATGAGCAAACGAGATTTATTTTCAACAGGACGGAGCTCCTGCACACAATTCTCAAATGGCGAGGTTATTTTTGAAGAATAATTTTACCAATCAAGGGATCGGATCCAATGGGCCTATAAGATGGGTCCGTAGGTCCCCAGATTTGTCGGTATTGGCTTTCTTTCTATAGGAATATTTGGAGAGTAAAATTGACAAAGTGCATATGATAATATTCAAGATATAGGAAATAACTTGAGGAAAAAAAAATTTCTTGATTTATTGTTAGCATGTACATACTATTAATGACTTTAAAAAAGCAGCATTGTTTTGCATGGCCTACTGTAAAATAATTTTGAATGCGAATTATGAGAATTAGGATTTTTGTTATTATTCATTAAAATACTGTTACACATTTTTGAGAAGGTTGTATAAACACAAAATAATTTCTTGACAAATATATAGGGTTTCCCTATTAAAAAAGCAAGCATTGATCAATGTACATTACCGTGCAGTTTTAGAAAAAATATTTTGTCCCTCTAGGCCCTAAGCGCAATATTTCTAGTGTGCGAGGTAGTACATTACCGTACTAGAGTAAACTTATTTCATAATACACTATGACTGAACCTAAAACATATTCAATATTATCTTTTGTCATTTTACTTATACATAATCTCGAAATCTATGGGGATTAACTTCGTGTTAACTACTCAATTGAATTTGTTCAATAATGAAAAATATTTTTAAATAAGAATGTCCCTTATAATATGTAATAAACGAAATTTCACTGAGATTATGTTGTTATATATTTTTTTAGAAAACTCTTCCCTGATTTTAAATGTGATTATAATTATCACACCATTGTCGAATGTTGATCAAGTGTGGCATAGAAATAAACTGGTGAAATATTGGTAGAAATCCAATATGTCGAAACAAAATGGCGACGAATAAAAATGTTTGAGAAGACAGTGTTACTAAGTGACTATGTACAGATTTAAATTGGGTCACTCTTCACTATTCTTCCATAATGTGGAAAGTTCCGGGTAAATGAATTTTACCGATTCTTTTTTAAATTTTATAACTGACTTCCATAATGTAAATTATTCTTTTGTAAACAAAGATAACTTTAGAGACTAGATAATACTAGATATCCATTATTTTTAATAATCTAACATTCCAAGGATTTCTTGATTCTAATGTTACTTTAATATATTTGGGTACAAAATAAATATCAAGCGAAATAGGATTTAATTAAAGGACCTAAAACAATAAGTCTGACGTAATCACTACTGATATGAAACTGATAAGCAGATCAAATAGGAGAAAAGGATAATATGAGTATCAAGGACGCAGGTAAAGGATAAGAGGTCGAAATTGAAGTATTTTGCAGTTTCAAATTAAATTATTTTACTAAATGCGCATTTAGTTAAGGATATTTTACGAAGTTATGCATAGTAACGTGCAAATAAATGTACAGTGTACGCGGTGATCATTTATAATGTCCCCCCCCTCTAACTTTTTTATTTGACGTTTGGTAGAAAAACGTCAAATATAAAAGTTTCACAAAAAACAATAAGCTATTTGCAGCATACATTTTTATATATACAGGGTGTTGCCGAAATCACCCACAGATTAAAGTTATATTTTTTTAAATGGAACACTCTGTATATTATACGCTAAATTAAATCCTATGAAAATTCTGCATATTTTTTGTATAACATGTCCTATACCCAAATACAATAGTTTTCGAAATATCTGCGATTTATTCTAAAGCTTATAATTTAGCTTAGGTGGCTGTGAAGTAGATCGATACCAACAAACAAAATGTTTGTTTATAACTGACAGTGACAGTTACACATTTAGCAACATTATACGTTCTTTTTATTGTAAAATGCCCTATTCGGTAAGAGAAAAACGATTAATTTTGGAAACTTTTATCAAAGCAAATAAGAGTGCTAAATTGGCTCAAAGAGAATTACGTGTAATTAACCCCCGGATGCACATTCCGGACAAAAAAACCTTTCATCGAATTTATGAAAAATTTCAACAAACATCCAGCCTAACGAGAAAGAAGAGAACAATGGAAATTGATGAAGGTAGTGATTTAAACATTTTACTAAAAGTGGAAGAAAATCCCAATATTTCCATAAGAAAAATATCGGGAAGCCTGAGAGAAGAGCTTATTGATCCAAAAAATACATCTTATGGGAGGATTCAAACCACTCTCAAAAATGCAGGATACAAGGCATTCAAAATTAGGCCTACCACAAAATTAACGCCCAGGCATCGAGAAAAAAGGGTTGAATTTTGCCATGCAATGTTTGAAAAAGTTAATGAAAATGAAGATTATTTAAAAAATGTTTTTTGGACCGACGAGTCATCGTTTTCTACTAGTGGAATGATAAATCGAAAAAATAGCAGACAGTGGGCTACAGTAAATCCCCATTGCTACAGGGAATTTCAATTTCAAGGACGTCAAACTGTTAATGAGTGGTGTGCTATTTTAAACAATAAAATAATAGGCCCTCATTTTTTCGAAGATACTTTAAACGGTAATGGTTATATGAATTTTCTCCGGAACGAATTAGAAAACTACATGGATGAGCTCCCATTGGAGCAACTGAGAAACCTCGTCTTCCAACAAGATGGTGCTCCTCCTCATTGTGTCGTATTGGTTAAAGACTATTTAAACCAACAGTTCACGGAATGGATTGGAAAAAATGGTACGATAAACTGGCCACCTAACAGTCCTGACTTGACGCCGATGGATGCATTTTTATGGGGAACTCTAAAAGATCGTGTGAACGCAAATAACATCGAAAATAGAGAACACCTAAAAGTCTTGATTAGAACGGAAATTCAAATTCTAAATCAAGAATATTCCCAGTCTATCACTGCCGCTTTGGATCGATTACGAAGAACATACATCAAATGTATTGAAGAAAACGGGGGACCAGTTGAACAATTCCATTTGTAAGAATAAATGTATTATATTATTATCTAAATTATTAATTAAGTTTTAGAAGTTTTTTTTGTTTTTGAAGCTTTCAGGCTTCCCGATATTTTTCTTATGGAAATATTGGGCTTTTCTTCCACTTTTAGTAAAATGTTTAAATCACTGCCTTCATCAATTTCCAATGTTTTCTTTTTTCTCGCTAGTCTGGATGTTTGTTGTAATAAAAATTTCCAAAATTAATTGTTTTTCTCTTTCCGAATAAGGCATTTTACAATAAAAAGAACGTATAATGTTGCTAAATGTGTAACTGTCACTGTCACTTATAAACAAATATTTTGTTTGTTGGTATCGATCTACTTCACAGCCACCTAAGCTAAATTATAAGCTTTAGAATAATGTTTTTATTTCTGAATGATAAAATCGCAGATATTTCGAAAACTATTGTATTTGGGTATAGGACATGTTATACAAAAAATATGCAGAATTTTCATAGGATTTAATTTAGCGTATAATATACAGGGTGTTCCATTTAAAAAAATATAACTTTTATCTGTGGGTGATTTCGGCAACACCCTGTATATATAAAAATGTATGCTGCAAATAGCTTATTGTTTTTGTGAAACTTTTATATTTGACCGTTTTTCTACCAAACGTCAAATAAAAAAGTTAGAGGGGGGGGACATTATAAATGATCACCCTGTACAATAATGTTTGCAATATTTGGGAAACTTTTTATTATTAATCTCTAAGAAAATTGTATTCTTGACAAAAGTTAGTGCATGAAGAAAAAAACCCGTTTTAAAAGTGTAGAATCTTATCTTAGATATACAGGGTGTTGAAAAAAAAACCAAAAATCTGACATGACTAGGTAAAAACTGGGGTATCGAAAAAAATCATTTAAAAAAGTGCTTCTGATTTAGTTAAAAAGCCGTCTGCAAAATTTGAAACCACAATTCGAAGAAACAAGTAATGCCATATTTCCGTCATAGCGCCCCTATAAAGCAATATAATAAAGGTTTTGCTATTAAAATACTCTTAAACGGCCAATATTTATAGTTTTACTGTAAAATAATGTTAGATTTTTTTATTAGAATAATTTTTAGACAAATAAAAATTATATTTCGCTAAAAGAAGTCTACTTACTGTTCTAATGACTGGTATCTTGAATCATTAAAATATTATTAATAATTTTATTCCAGTATAAGAACTTATAAGAAAAATTAATCGTTTTTATGTCCGACCGGACGTTAAAGTGTACTTTAACGCCCATTTTGAGAACGGAAAGTAGCACTTTAACGACCAGGGGCTACTTTAAAGTTCGAGAATTTAAGCAGATTTTAGTTTTTATAATTTTTATTATGAAAACTCTCATACCTATACAAGTAAGGAAAACATTATTCGAACTTAAAATTAAAGATTCAGTTGGACCAATTAACGATACTGATAAGTGGATGCGCTTTTACTGGCAACATTAGGCGATTTTCGATCCGCTTTAGCTGATTGTCATTTGTGCTATCATAACACATGTGGCAACCTCGCCACTTGCACCCCGATGACAAGATGTGGAAACCTCACAACTTACTCCCGATAATATTTTTTTGCAATCTTTTCTTCAGTTTCGCGTCGGACATAAACATTGTAAGCATCTCGTTCATAAACCGCGTTAAATGCCCTTACAGGGTTCTTAGCGACCTGGAAAAGTCAGGTAATTCAGAAATCCGACTAAAAATCAGGGTAAAGTCAGGGGAATTTATACTAAAGCTGGAAAAATAATAAAATTAATATTTCCACCACTTGATTGTATTTACCCAAAATTACTTCGTCGCGTTTATATGACTATAATTATATTGACCATATATATTATATAACTATAATTTATTTACAACCCCTGTAGGTATATTCAGACTTGCCCGCCGGCGCCATTCACAATAACAATAACTCGGACTAGAAAATCGGCTCAAGTAGTGTAACTTTCTAGTAGGAGCATATTATGTTTTAAAAGATTCACCTGCCATGAGAGCTAGTTTTACGGCTCTTCCAAATTGTGACAAATTCGCCTATAAATTTTGTAAAATTAGATGTGTAAAATATGTTCGAGTCCGTGCAAGGGCTTTGGACATTTTATCTCCCCTTAAAATCTGGATGGAAGATAAAGACACTAAACTTCCATCAAATGTTTTAGTTACAAAGAAAAAAAGGCTTTAAAAGATATTTGTACGAAAAAGAAATAATTTCCGCAGAAATTGCAGCAAAAAGTGGTCAACGGAATAGCCAGCGTCTAATAGATACCGAATTTATAAATTTTTGCAAAACATATAATCAAACTACATATTTACATTTTCTGTAAATAAAAATATTGTAGTTGAAAATCTGTTGTAGGAGTCCATTATCTGCCAAAGACAGATATATGACGCAATTTATCAAATACGTCGTGCATTAAATGTTAATATTTCCGATAAAATGAGGGTATGTGCTGACAACCGAAATCGCTGAAAAGTGAAAGCAAAAGAAATTTATGTCGAAAAAAAAAAGAACCGAAAGTGAATTTTATCATTTAGAAAATAAAAAGAAAAAACTGGAAAAGGTAGCAGCATCCATAGAACTGGAAATATCAAGTATATTATTATTTTTTTGTATAACTGCAATTCTTTTCCTTAATTTTAAATAGAACAGAATATCCTTTTAAAAATGTATCCCTCTTCCAGTTAAAATAACCCTGCTTGCTGTATTACTATAGCATTTTCTTTAATATTCTGTATTTCTATTACAATTTCTTTTAAGTTTAGTTTCATTCGTTATGCTGGCTTTTTTATAAGAAATATGAATTCTCAAAATATAACCTGGAATTTCCCTGAAATTGTCAGAGAAAACTTGGAAAAGTCAGGGAATATGATAATTCAAGATTGCTAAGAACCCTCCCTTAGCGTGTAAAAACTCTCGCCTAACCGCCCATGTTTTTATTTCCACGCCGCGGGCGCTAAACGCTTCCTTTATGGCGTAGATACGTAAATAACTATTATAAAACTGCTCACTAAAATATTAAAATAAATTCACTAGGATGAAAACATTTTTTTATTAAGAATTTGAGAAATGTATTGCTTAATAAAATTTATTTTCATTCCAGTGGTTTTATTTTAATAATTTATTAAAGGTTTGTATAAAAACTATGAATAATGTTTCCTCTGAATTCCTATAAAGGAATAAAGTCAATTAAAACATCTCAAGGGATTGCAACGGTAGAGTTCTGTGTGCGAAAGGAGAATTTTTATTTAATTCCATAAATAAAACACTAACAAAACATTTAAAATTATTTTACAGCTACACGAGAAATGTTCGCCCTTTAGAACAATTTTAAAAGCAAAACCTTCCTTATACTACTTTATAAGTGCAGTGTTACGTGAAATATGATATTTCTCATTTGTTGGGATTTTTGCTTAAAATTTTGCAGTCTTTAAATTAAATTCTAAGGAATTTTTCCAAATACATTTTTATCGACTTTTTCATCTAACTTCATTTTTAACCAAGAAATGTCGGGTTTTTATTTTTTTTTCAACACCCTGTAAATCTGACCTAAATTTCAACACTGTCAAAACTATTTTTTTCTTAATGCACCAACTTTTATCAATAACAAATTTTTCCTGAGAAATCAATAATAAAAAAGTTTCTATATGAGCTAACATGACCCACAGTCTATAATACCTAAGGGCATGCTTGACTAATAAACATGTATGGAAAATACCCTTGAAGAAAAATAAATAGAATTTTTATTATTTATTAAAAACTCATTCAAAAAGAATGCATTTATGATTTTTATGAAAATAGTTAAACAGGTTGTTTTTTAGAACTCTGAACTATATTATTTACTTCAAAAATATTTTCATTAATTTGTATTATTTAATAAGCTTTCAATTTACCTACATGTTTCGATTGAAAATTATTTCTTGCTGTTGTATAGTGGCGATAAAAAAAGTTTAAGAGGATATCGAGGTGAATTTACATTTTTGAATCTGTTGCCGCAACATAGATTACATGACATCTGTGGTTAGACAGAGGGATGTGAATCACCCACAGAAACTTCATTAATCTAGGAAACGGGCAGGATGTTCAGCCAAATAGAAAATAAATGCAGTTATCCTTGAAAAAGGCGTTTTTGTTTAGTAAAAAAACTGTGTTTTGTGAAAAAAAAGATTAAATGAATTGAATTTTAATTTTATAACAGAATACCAGAAAGTCTAGAGTTCTCGATAAACAAAGACATAAACTTTTTTCAGACATTCTCGAAATATGTAGGAATAGAGCTGAGGTTGTTTATTTGTTTCTGATACTGAGTTTATACTCTACTACTCTTGCTGATATTCACCTGTCAGTTTGCTCCACGTACATCTTTTCACAGTCCTGGCACGGAATGCTGTATACACCGTGGTTTTTCACTTTGATTTTGTCTTTTGGGATTCCAAGTAGTTTACATAAAGTTGCGTGTGGCTTGTGTATTATTTGTATGTTGTGTGTTCTAAGAATTCTTCCGATCCTGTCTGTTGTGCCCTTTATATATGGTAAGACTACTTGTTGCCTTCTAGGTTCATAATTTTTGTTGTTCGTTGTTCGGGAACCCTGTGCATTAAAAGCTATTAATGCACATTTTGGATTCATACCAAAACTTTACCAGTCTATTCCTACATAATACTTGATTTTTGTGCTAAACTTCAGGTAAATTGCATAATTATTTTTTTAGTCATAAGTTTTTTAACATTTTAATATCCCGCAATTTTGTTCACCGATATTGGACAATGGATTTTTCCCGAAATATTTCAAGTAATTTGTATTTAATTTATATTTTTTAGAAAAGTAATCTGTAATTTAATGATAACTGTTAAAAATAATTTTGCCCAGCTCTGCTGTCAAATTGCTAATCGAGATAATAACTACTGATCGTAAATAGTAAGTATCTGCATAGTGTTTCTTAGTCACTATTAGTCGAAGTTAGTTTTGGTACTCTCAAAACTCAAACTTTTCTACATATTATTATGGAATACGATGTTCCAATCGTTGATACGTTAACTAATGATGCTTTAGTTCTTTCACTGAGGTGCGATGTAAGTGTTGATCGCGTTTACTGTGACAAACTATTTCTTAAATATCTTATTATCTGATTTTTTTTCGATAAAATATCACCTCTATTATCGAGACAGGGTTACTTGTGCACATGGAGTAAAAGTAGCAAGAAAACTTACAGAAAGCATTTTTTATAGGAAGTGTATATATATATATATATATATATATATATATATATATATATATATATATATATATATATATATATATATATATATATATATATATATATATATATATATATATATATATATATATATATATATATATATATATATATATATATATATATATATATATATATATATATATATATATATATATATATATATATATATATATATATATATATATATATATATATATATATATATATATATATATATGTGTGTGTGTTGATTTTTAGTCCTTCACGGATGGAAAAATACAATGTATTTTCACTTCGGGTGTACATCCGTTCACCACTGTCGTTCTGAAAAGAACAGTTTTGCTGATGTTTCGCCAAAATCACATTTGGCATTTTCGAAGCTTTCTTTCTCGCGTCCGAATAGAGACTCTCTATTCGTGTGATTTTGGCGAAACGTCAGCAAGTGTTCCTTTCAGATCGACAGTGGTGAACCGGATGTACACCCGGAATGAAAAATATATATATATATATATATATATATATATATATATATATATATATATATATATATAATTTTAACTCGCCA
Source organism: Kuschelorhynchus macadamiae (assembly GCA_030620095.1). Taxonomy (NCBI): domain Eukaryota; kingdom Metazoa; phylum Arthropoda; class Insecta; order Coleoptera; family Curculionidae; genus Kuschelorhynchus; species Kuschelorhynchus macadamiae. The sequence goes on from JAUTXW010001082.1 coordinate 2,444,542, forward strand.
AATATCGAAAATATCACGGAAAGGTATTATATAATCACTTATATAAAATAATTATGGGTTTTCTTACATACACTAATATAAGTCACGTATATTTTTTAATCAATATGACAGAGTTCATTTATTGACATCCTGATAAAACTAGGGGTTACAAATCATATCGTGATCGGTATTTTCTCAACTTATATCCTAAAATTAACAATATATTACAAACAGCTAAAATAAACACAATCAAACTGTACATATTTGAAATGGGAGAAATGAGGAATTTTGAAAAATATGTTCAAACATGAGTTACTTCTTTAAAAAAAAATCACTGTATTTACAAATCAGTGTATGTTTTCTTAAAATCAATATCCTCAAAATCAGCGGCACTGTTCTGAGAATAAAATATTTCTAGTAATTAGAAGAATCCAGATTCTGGATCTGTACCTACTGATTGAAAAAAAAATGATTCAAACTTTTGTAAAAAATATAAATTTATAAAACTTTTAAATTGCCGTTGTTACAAGTTTTAGCTGGAATGATATCAAAATACAGCACATTGTGTTAAAATACTGTGATCCCGAAAAAGCAAAACTCTCTTTAAAAAAAACTTACCTTGTAATAACTTAATCAAACTGAGGAAATGGCCACAGCTATTCCTATTTTGATAGTATAAGTCAACGAACGCTGCGTACATTATTTACGAACGGAACTTATTTTTAAACTGAAAAACAAGTCATCTATATTTAATTTTGTTGTTAAAATTCATTTGGTTTAATGTATCAACTGATATTGTAACGTTTTCTTTATCAACACCTTCGTGAACGTGTATAAAAAGTATTTCAATACTCTTTTCGAGGTCTTCTTGCTGCATTGCCAAACGGTAATATACATATTTATTAAGTTTTCAGTTTTTACTTAGAAAAAAGGTGGGTCCAAACGACAATGGTTTGGCGAATGGATTATGCAAAATAGTGATCTAAATTTAATAATAGTATATTAATAATTAATAATAACCACAATATGTCTGCGTCATTGATAATGAATAAAGTATGCATTTACTTAAAGACAACAACTCTTGCTGTAATGTTAATGAACGCGTAATATTCATATATGAAAAACAATCTGGATTAAAAATATATTTATTTATAGTGATATGGATTTTCTTCTACATCTGATTTATTTCTGCGAGTTTGTTTGTATTTTTACTTTCCTCGTTAGAGGAAAGTATTTTAATCTCTAATCATATAACAATAGCAGTTTTTAGAAAATAATTCGCTTTATTTGTTTTACTTGCCCTTTTGTCTACAGTGTGAGGGGAGTTTACAGACATAAAACAACCACGCAACAAGAATTCTCATATTTACTATTAGCATTTACCAAATTATTTTAATGTAGCATTAAACGTAAGAATATTACCCTTTTATTATTTCCCTCGGAAAGGGGAATTGCAATCTTAAGGAAATCACTTTCCGAGATTTTTTCAGATCCTCACGTTTCAGGGTCCCCTAGATTCCGAAAAACATGTTTGCTCAATTCCGTCGGTCTGTCTGTCTGTTCCAGTTCCTCAGGCATAATAAAATACGCTATACTAAGCTAGGCTGAGCAGTCCGAATTGCCCTGATTACCTTAAAGCTTGACGAAAGTACCCGAAGATTTCACAGCTACCGAGCGGCAGCCGAACGTGATAGCAAATGGAATATGACATCGCGATTTGAGTCATCAGCCGGTCTCTTTTCATAATTCGATCGATTGGTCGCGGCATCACGTCGACATGCGGAAGTTCAATTGTTCAGAGGCCGCTTGGTCGATATTCTAACTCGATATTGTTTCGGACGTTTTTAATCGTTGAAAATTGATTTATATACTGTTTTTTGTACTATATCCTTTTTTATTTTTATGATCCATGTGTGAGTTGGAAATATACAGGAAATAAAATGTTGGTGGTGACTAGTGCAAAAAAATTAAACAACTAAAGAGTGCTAACGAACTTAATTTTAAGAAAATAACCGAATTTAAGGTAAGTGGTCGCAATTTGCCAGAACTTAGTATACGACAAACTAGTAAAGACAAAAATAAAGAGGTTCATCGAAACTTTCGCAAAAGTATGTACGATTTAGCTAACTGGATATGTGGTTGTGAAGTCTCTAAATCATTTTACTGTTATGTTTGTTTGTTGTTTTCTAAGGACTCGTCGAACTCATTATGGTGCAAAACCGGTGTTAAAGAGTTAAAACACTTAAGAGAAAAAAAAACATGCGTTTTCTGCAGATCACATGAAATGTTCGGTGAACTATACTACGGTCGGAAGTATTGATATTCGCACTCAGCTAGATACAGCTTATAGAAAAACCCTTAGAGATTTCAATGAAAATGTATCCAAAAATCGTTATATTTTAAACCAAATTATAGATTGAGTAAAATTTTGTAGTAAGTTAAGTTAAGTTAAGTATGCCTATTTTTAAATTTGTTATTGACCTCCCGATATAATTCACCACGAGCCGCCACTGGTCTGTTCGAATCATAGCTAAAAAACTACTTACCCTATTGACTTTAAATTTTGATTTGAATTAAAAAACTACTTATTTAATTTATCTCAGATTTTACACAAAAATCAACTGGAAAAATTTTGGTATATATTAACTATTTAAAAATTCAGCCTGAAAAAACTACTTACCTACTCAAATTGTGTGCCATAACTAATTGTGGTATAGGAACAAGTAAAACTGTCTACTGATTCAAAATGGCGGCTAAATAAAATGTTTGTAATCGTGAAAAAAATTACCTTTTTAGGTTTTACATATATTCACGTTTTAGCATCCCTAAATGCCAAAAAATATGTTTTATCAATTACTTCGATCTATATCTGTCTCTCAGTTCACGACATAACTTAAAAACTACTTACCAGTTTGAGTTCAAATTTTAGTCAAAAATTAAGGGTCATATGGGGATGACGTGGTAAAATTTTGGTAAAAATACAAAATAGCGGAACAAAGTTAAAAAAAAATATTACTAAAAAACTAATTATCCAATTTACCTCAAATTTTGCACAAAAATGAAGTGTTGCATAGAATTAAACTGTTAACATTTTTATATGAATCCAAGATAGCAAAACAAAGTAGCGGCCTAGTAAAATATTAAAAGCCTGAAAATACTGTTTGTAAAAATAGAATAAACTGGTACGAATTCAACATAACGTAACAAAATGGCAGTATGTGTCAATGTAAAAACACCTATTAAATTTATTTTAAATTATTTCCAAAAATCAAGTGTGGCATAGGTAGAAAGGAACCGGTAAAATACTGGAAGGAATCCAATATAATGGAACAAAATGGCGCCGAATAAAAATGTTTGAAAGGCAGTATATGTAACACATATATACTGTGTCACCTTTTCCTATGCCTAACATATGGAAAAAATTATAACGAGGGAAGTTCCGGGTAAAGGAAATTTATCGGTTTTTTTATATGTGACAAAATATATTCATAAACTTAATTTAACTATTATGTACAAAAAGTTTATTTATTAACAAAAAATAATTAAACGCTACTTTGAGTATGTAGATATTTATACTCAAAGTAGCCTTTAATTATTTTTTGTTAATAAATAAACTTCCAAAATTAATTTTTCCTTCAGTACTCTTACTATTTGCATTGAAGACCTAAAAATTATTTTTACCGTGACTTAATGATTGCATAAATCCTTCGTAGGAAGAAAGTATTGCAATCGTTACATAATTACCTTCAAAATATGGGAAAGCATACAAGCTCAAAATCGAGTGTATGTTCCGTTGGCATTTTAAAAGATTCAGCAAATTCTCAACCTGGCACAACCTTTGGTTTGGGGAAAATTTGAACAAATTCGCTCTCTGCTTCAAATCAATCGCTTCTTGCTAACCACACAATACAAAATCTGTAAATTAGCTCTTTGGCTACTTCGCCAAAGTGATGAGAACCAGAAAGGTCGAAAGCAACATAATGGATCCAACAATCACAAGGATCGTAGACCATCTTGAATAAGGTTTACCCAGTTTAGCAAACGTTTCACTCAAATCTGAATGATTTGTGTAAAGATTTCGCAAATTTCTGCGTTTTAGCACTTGTTGACAGAAAGTGTAACTAACTAAAAGCATTCTCTTTTCAATAAAGAACTGTTAAGTTTGTTGCCCGTTTAGACTTCTATTCGTCATCTTCATTCAGGGTCTCAGGGTACTTTCTCTGACTGAAGATGACGAACAGGTGGTCTCATCAGTTTAACGAAGTAGCCGAAGAACTAATTTACAGATAATTATCTTCCGAGATTTCTGCAGGTCTTTACGTTTTAGGGGTCCTGGATCCCAAGAAACATGTTCTCCCTTTTCCGTCAGCCTGCCGGTCAGACCTTCTGTCTATACGCGGCGAATCCTTTATGGAAAGACAAAATTACGGCCTAATAAAATAGTAACATATTCGGTAAAATTCCATTTCCTTGAATAACACCTTCATTTTGTGGAGAAAAACTGATAAATGACACAAATTTGTTTTATAGGCTATGTAAATAAAGTTATTAAAAATAAATTAAAAACTAAAAAAAATAAAGTTTATAGGATTTGCATAAAGTTATAACCAAATAATTGTATGCATTAGAGATTGTGTTATATGTACAGGTTTTTCCTTATAATATGCCACACCTTAAAGCCTTTATTTCAAAAAATATAAAAAAATTCTTTATACAAATGTTACAAAGACTGGCCTGTGCGATTGCAATGTATGGGTTTTCTGTCATTTCTTGCAGATGTGTGTTAAGTCTACAATGAGGTGTCAGGATTGACTACTTTTTTACAACAACCGAGTTACCATCGGGCTGGAAGATCTGAGATAATATCGTTAAGCCTGTTTGCATTCACCTGTGTTAATTTTCTTCTATCTTTTTCTTATGTTATCCCAGGTTCAATTGCATAGGATTCCCACGAACAAGTTGACAACCGTTTTTGAAAGCGCGCGCCGCTGCAACAACGATTGGTATAATAAAATGTACAATTGTACATAGTGCCATCTATGTTTAGGAGGATGAACTACACATACTCAACCTAAAACCTAAAGCCAAACGTTATCTAGCTTGTTCCAGGAAATTCTATCGCGGAAAAACACAGATCTATCTGAACATTCTGAAAAGAATTCGAGAAATCACAATCCGTATATAAGCCGTGTTCGATTGAGTTCAGTCGTGCAGTAGTTAGTCAGCTGCGATAGAGTTTCGAGTTAAGTTGCGCTCTTATTGTTACAGCACTTAACAGTACTTATTATAATTTATTTCGGATACAGTTTTTAACATGTCTCTTTCAAAACCAAGTGGAAGTAAGAGAAAACTTGTAGATGAGCATCGTATATTTCAAGAAAAGTGGGAATTAGAGTTTTTTGCTGTGAAGTGAAAGAAAAAATTATTTGTTTGATTTGTAATAGTACAGTCGGTGTTCCAAAATTATACAATATAAAACGTCACTATGATATTCATAAAACTATGTTTGACAAGTATACAGGCATGGTGAGAAACGAAAAGTTAAATAAGTTAAAATCACGGTTGAAAGATCAGCAGCTGATGTTTACACGTCCAAAGCAAGAAAATGAATCTGTCTTTCAAGCGAGCTACGTACTGTCGGATTTGATCGCGAAACACTCAAAACCATTTGTTGAAGGGGAATTTATAAAAGAGTGCCTTGTAAAGGCCGCGGAAATTGAGTGTCCCGGGAGCGTGAAGGCATTTCAAAATATATTCTTGTCCTGGAATATTGTCGCTGAAAGAGTTACTGAGTTGGCTGCCAATATAAGTGATCAGATAAAAATAAAATCAGACTCTTTCATCGCATTTTCTATTGCCTGTGACGAAAGTACGGATGTGCGTGGTGTGGTGCAACTCGCTGTTTTTCTTCGTGCGGTTGACACAGATATCAATGTGTATGAAAAATTACTGGAATTGCATGATACAACAACTGGGAAGGATATTTTCAATGCTGTTTATAGACTTCTCTAAAAGTACAATTTAGATTTGTCAAAACTGTGTTCCGTTGCAACAGACGGAGCTCCTTCAATGACTGGAGTAAAAAATGGCTTCGTTAAAATATTACAAACAAAGATCAGAGAAACGGGCAGTGACAAACCAGATTTTCGTTATATTAATTGTATAATTCACCAAGAAGTTTTATGCTCAAAAGTGATCAAGTTGGAAAGTGTTTTAAAGTCAGTGAAACAAATTATAAACTTCATTAGGTCACGAGGCCTTAATCAGCAACAGTTTTCTGCATTTTTACGTGATTTAGAAAGTTAGTACACTGGTTTACCATATTATGCAGAGGTGCGATAGCCTTCGTGTTCTATGGTACTCGAACGGTTTTGGAAACTCAAAGAAGAAATACGCGTTTTCATGGAAACAAAAGGAGAAGATGTCAGCTTATGCAATGTACCTTTTTTACAAAATCTTTCATTTATAGTAGATATCACAAACCACTTGTCCGACTTAAATACAAAATTGTAAGGACTACGTCAAGTTATTACAGATATGCAAGATCATGTGAAAGCTTTCAAGTGTAAGATGATGTTGTAAGAAAAACAGTTAGCAGAGGATAATCTCTCACATTTTCTGACTTGTAAGGCATATCAGGAAACCACAAGTGTCCCAATATCATACAAAATATATTCAGAAAAAATGAGAAGCCTTCTGGCAGAATTTGAGAAGCATTTTCAGGATTTTAAGACCCAAGAAAACAATTTTTCTCTATTTACTGGACTTTTCATTATCGATATTGATAAAGTTCCCCCTCACTTGCAAATGGAAGTAATTGAGATTCAGTGTCAGACCCATTTAAAACAAAAATTTGATAGTGTTGGTACATTCGAATTTTATAAATACTTGCCTGTTCAATACCAAGAAATAAGAAAATTTGTCTGTAAAATCCTGTCAATGTTTGGAGGTACCTATAAGTGTAAACAACTATTTTCTTTGATGAAAGGAAACAAATCTCCCGCAAGATCGCGATTGACGGATGCATACTTGGACGCAGTTTTAAAATTTTCTTCCGCCGATAAATTCGCGCCACAAATAGACAACTTAATTAAAGAAAAAAGATATGTCAAATATCTGGCAAAAGAATTTAATGTTTGTAGCTTTTTGTAATGTCCTTTTTATTGGAAATTTAATAAAGAGACTTGTCCTATAATAATAGTTTTTCTCAAGATTTTCAGTAGTTTGTCTTCTTTAAGATAAGGTTTTGTGGCCCACCTACGCGATGGTTTTCATGCTTTTGGCCCACCAGTAACTTTGAGTTTGACATGGCTGCTCTATAGGATGTCGTGGACCCACACTCATTCATCCCATCGCCTCATTCGTTGCCGTCAGAACCAACTAAGTCACCGTTGGACAGACTATGTCCCTACTTTTATCAATTATCTCTACACCTCCATGCAAGTACTGAGACAATTCTGTGTTTAACCCATCTGGCTTTTGTCGGCAAGGCACCTTTATATAAAAGCAGCCCAGTTAACATCCTTTTCAGTTGCTGCTTTAAGAATAGCATAGACCTATATGTAATATAAAGAATATTTTGTGAAGAAGTCATAAATTGTGAAAAATAAGATTTGTATATTAGAAAGTAAAAACCATCAATATCTTGATTGTATATGTAAGTCGGCAAGCCACAAAAAGTGTGTTTTTATAATTTGCCTGTTTTTCAGATTTTTGTTTTGGAAAAAATGATATTTATATACATATATCTAACTCAACCAGAATCTCTCTATTATGCCCAATAATTTTTGGGCATAATAGAATAAGTGGATTTATATTAACATTCGCAAAAAAGTGTACTATATTAACTAAAAGTTTTTATGTGAAAAAAGGTATAGGTTTACTTATATCAATTTAAACCAATACAAATTACGTGTTTAGTGGTATAAGTCTACCTAAATCTTTTTTCACAAAAACATGTAATATAAATGTTAACTCAAAAAAATATCATTTTGTTTATACCTCTCGGAACACATTAAAAATACATGCTTAACGGCAGTTTTGGATCATTTTTATTTCTACCGTTATGGTCCATAGATGTCAAAAAACAATTTTATTCCGTCGGACTGCCTGTCTATCTGTCTAAAAAACGCAGTTACTTATTAGGTTAATTTCAAATTTTGTACAAGTCATATGAGGATGACATGACAATATTTTGGCAAAAATCCAATATGACAAAACAAAATGGAGGCGTAGTGAAATGTTAAAAAAATTATTACTAGAAAACTACTTACGAATCCAAGATGGCGGCTTAGTAAAATATTAAAATCAACTTAACAACCGTAACAAATTTTGGGATAGAGATGAACTAGTAAAAATGTGGTGCTAACTAAAGATGGTCAAAGAAAATGTCGGTCAAATAAAATTTTTGTAATCGTAAAAAATTAACCCTCTCGGGTTTTATAAACCTTTACGTCCGTCCGTGGGTTTGTCTGTCTGTCTGTCAGATCGCGGCATAGCATAAAAATTCTTTACAGATTGACTTCAAATTTTAGTCAAAAATAAGGGGTCCTATGGAGATGACCTGGCAATATTTTGGCAAAATCTAATATGTCGGAACAAGACGGCGACCTAGTGAATCGTTAAAAAAATATTATTAAAAAAAAACTAATTTATTTATCACAAATTTTTCGCAAAAATTAAGTGTTCCAAAGTCAAGTATTAAACAAAATGGCGCCCTAATAAAATATTTAAAAAATCAGCTTGAGAAAACTACTTATTTCAAATTTTGTGCAAGCATTAAGTGTGATATAGAGAAAAACTGGTAAAGTTGTGGTTTGAATTGAAGATGGCTGAATAAAATAGCGACCAAATAAAAGTTAGTAGTACATTTTAAATTATGTCCAAAAATCAAGTGAGCATAAGTAGAAACTGGTAAAATATTGGTGGGAATCCAATATGATAGAACTAAATGGCGCGCAACAAAATTGTTTGAAAATACAGTAAATGTGTTACTAAATGATTATTTACTGAACTAAATTGAATCACACTTCACTATTCCTAATTAAAGAAAAGATTCATTACCGATTTTTCACTATGATTTCCTTCCAACCGCGTGACTTAATGCTATGTTCGCAAAATATTTGACATTAATGGGCAGCCTTTTGTTGACATCGCGGTGGACCTTGTTATACGGATTAAACTGAAGGTGTTTTGTTGTATATGTAATATAGTGCCATTGTTTATGAAAAGAACAGATTATGCGAAAAGCTGCAAATGAATTGGAGAACCTTGGAATGAGGAATAAAGATGAAACGGCGAAGGCTGTCAGTAGCACCTCAGCCTTTTTGAATAACGGTGAATACGATGTCATTATGCTTATCAATTTGTAGAACAAAACTTAAAATATAACGCAACTGAAATCATTTCATTATTAAGCGAGTTATGAAATAAAGTTAAAGTTTCGCTATATATAAGTGACTTTAACTCCTTTTCACACAAAACGTATCGTTTTAAATGAGATAATCGATTTTGCAAAATCTTAGAACAGCTTACCGATTCAGCCTTCCAAAAATGTGCCATAAATACTATTTTTAAAAACATTTTATACGAAAATTTTGAATTACCATCATCTGTCAATCGAATTTTTATTTGAGCCACCAAATAGCTTTGTGGGAAAAATTTATATAGGAGCAAAATATATACTTTGAGGCAAACTATGCAAAGTTCATACTCTTATCTTGGCACTCTATTTAATTGTTTCACTATCAAATGATGACGGGATTTCAACGTCACTAATACAGTATAGCTATCACGAAAAAAAAATTATGAACCATCGGCCAGTCACACTACGAGCTCTTCTGTTCACGGTTAGTGATAACATATTTATTACCATACTGTGCATGTAAAAGGGAGTAATGTGCGTATGAATGATACGTATGTATGATTGTTTTGTTATCACCTAAAAGCTGAATGCCTGGGCAGATTTTCCTAGACGCATACAAATATTCGTCTATATTCCGCTTAGGTTAGTGGGGATGCAGTTTATGTATATAAAAAGCCAAATAAAGATGTGGAACCCTTTATTGTTTGGTCAAGTTTTCGGGATCAATTTATCCCTTCCTCAGAACTTTTCTACAAATAATTTAAAAAACGAAACAAGTTAGAAACCAACTAGTAAGTATAATACATTTAAACTCACCAATGTGGGTTTGCTATTGAAACAAAAATATACTCTGAAGACGACACACATTAAGTTGCACCAAATCATCATTCTGTTTATTTGAAAGTTTTAAAAGTTGAAAGGTTAATAGCAGAATAGGAATTTAAAAACTTTTAAAACATGTCCATCATGTGATTTCATTTTGTTAACTGAAACACGTTTTTTAGAGGAATTTTAAACGCGAAAGTAGAGGGGACATAAGTAAGAGAGATGGAACATTATTTTTTATAAGAAGAAAGAAATAGAGAGAGTATACTAAATTGGTAGTTGGAAGGCACAACACAGAAGGATGACGGGTTGCGTATCTTACAGTAGTGTGTATACAATGCTCAACTAAATTCGATCTAATTAGCGAAAATGTGTACATAGTAATTTTTTTTCCGCTAATTAGAATTTAGTTGAGCATTGTATACTCATCGATCATACCATCCCTGTCGACTCTAATCATCAATTTTTACATAAACTAGCAGCTTTTCATTCATTAATCCATAGGCTTTTTATGTACTTCTTTTACCTGTTGATTTCATAAACGAACGAAATATTATATACCAAATAGCAATAACAATGCCTATTCCAAAGCTCAAATTGACGAACTATTTAATAAAAAGTTTATGCAAGTCCACAGAAATGTATGTAATACTCAAATGGATAACCCAGTTCCGCCTTGGCAACCACCAAATTTTCTGAAAATTAATTACATTGGTCCAGTATCAGTTAGAATTGGAAATATATTACAAAATGTACGAATAGTTTATAGTTCTGTATGAATTTTGGGTAGAATTTTGTCACATACCAATGATAAAATAGACAATATTAAAAAAAGTGGGGTTTACCAACTGGATTGTAGCAATTGCAGTTCTTCTTATATTGGTAAATCAGGTAGGAGCTTCAAACTGAGAATTCAAGCACATTTCAACGCTCAAAAATCTCCAAATGATAATAAATCAGCATTTGGCGTTCGCCTTAAACAAACAGAACATTCTTTCAACATTGAAAATAATTTTAAGATGTTACATAATATTTCCAGGGGTAAAAAACAGGATGCTCTTGAGAGCTTGAAAATTGCGAAGATTTCAACTAACGAAAATTATACTACACTAAATGAACCCATTAGTAGACAAATTGTTGAGGCGGCCCATATAATAAAATTATTAAAATAATAAATAGTAAGCAATTCCCATATTATATTTATATCTTAAACCAAAATAATGTTTATTTTTATATGCCTGTTTTTATATACTCGACTTGTGAATAGGTTTGACTTTCATAGCCAGGACACATTTACAGTTCATCTTTCAGTAGATAATAATTCGTTTTTAATGTATGTAGGTGTTTTAAACGTTGGTCTTTTATGTGTTAATGTAATGTTTATCCTGTGTTAACGTGATGGAAGTGATTTATTTTATATTATTTTATTCCTGACTCCCGTAATTTTTGACATTTTTTTGTGAAGATTTGGTCTTATTTTTTTTAATTATTACGTTCCGATTTCACCCTGGAGATGAACTCAACAAATTAATACTTGATGTTTGAGAAAAATTTGAGATAAATTGGATAAGTAGTTTTTTAATAATATGTTTTAACAATTCACTAGGCCGCCATTTTTTATCGCCAGATTGTAATATTACCAGGTCATCCCCATCATTGTTGAAGTCAATCGGGTAAGTAGTTCTCTAGCTATGCCGCGAACAGATAGACAGGCAGATAGACAAACCGACGAAATTGAGAAAATATGTTTTTTGAAACGTGAAGATCTGAAAATACCTCGAAGTGATATTTTCATGGTTACAATAATTCCATTTTACGAGGGAAGTAACAGCCACAGTGAAATAACTTCAGCTTCCCTAACCTATATTTCAATATAAACTATAGTGACAGAATTAGGGTTCCATCAGATTTGGAAAAAGCAAAAGGCCTAGTGGCGAATCGTTACAGTCGGCAGGCAAAAAGTACAGTAAATTTGAGCTGCAAAGTAAACTGAAGAGCAAAAAAGATCCTCACTTTCTCTACCTACAAAATATAGTGAAGACAAAAAAAAGTCCTCACTTTTATAGATGGACGAAGTTAATTAAATTATAATTTTGTATTTATTATAACAATTAATGTCCATTCCTTCTAAAAAGGGTGAGTTGAAGTTCTGCGGCAGGCGAGAGATACATATGAAAAATGGGAAAATCCCGCATAAATCCAGAGAGTTGGCAGCCGAAATACACAAAAAATGATAGCAGAAACAAATGCAGAAGAGACTTTAGACTGGAGCGACAGTAAGTTATATTTAATTATGTAACAATGGTGATCAAAGTGAAGCCAAGAATTTCTAAGTTCCATATGTTTTACGTGACAAACATTTTTCACGATTCCATAAAATGTAATCATTTATATTAGAACACAAATATAATAATAATTAAAAACTTACTTAAAATAGAGAAATATATACAGCCTCTTCATTGTATTGTGAACAAATAATACACATAATATACATATATATATTTTGTGAATAATGTTGACTCAGGCAGTAATTACATATTTAAATGTACGGAGCATAAAAATTTGTCATTTAGTTTTATCATAACTAAAGTAGCCATTAGAATCTATCATTATTACACATTTACATTAGTACTATAAATAGGTAGCAAAAAAAAGTTGCTATCCCGAATGCATATAGGTGGAATATTTTAACACTCTCATTGCAGTAATATTAAAAGTCTACAAGGGGGGGCTTTTTCTAGTTATGAATCCATCCTTTTATCAAGATTAGGGAAGTATCGTCCTGTTTATTCCCGCACATAGTCATTCAGGATTCTTTACATATAAAAATCTTTCATTTCCCTCGACAAAAGAAAGAATTTAATATATAGGAACTTCCGGATAACTGATTGGAATCAATCTGTAAAAGAATTTAGCTGGAAATTCCTTCGAAGGGAAGGATTAACTCTTCCTTTTATCAAAGAAAGTAAACGTTAACACCATATGAATATAAAGGTTGTTCTCTAACTAATCTAAAATATTTAGAGAGATAATTCCTTCAGTAATTTTTTGAAGAAAATGTCATATAATTGTTAACTGTAAACAGTTTCGTTTTTAAGGTACAGGGCGTTAATATTTTAAATTTTTTTTGATTTACCTCGTACATTTCGAGAAACATTTAATTCAAATTTTACACATGATAAACCGTAATGAGTATCTATAACATGACTATAATACATTTTAGAAAATTAAACTGGGCGTATTTTTTTTTTAATTGATCACCCTCCCAGAATTTTTGAGATCTGCTCGTTTCAGTGTCTATAAATGCCGAAAAACATATTTTCACAATTCCGTCGTTCTGTTGGTCTGTCTGATCGTATAGCTGAAAAGCTACTTATGATTGACTTCCAATTTTGGTCAAAAAAGGGATGAAATTTAAAATCATGGTTTTTGAGATTAGACCGTGGCAAAATGGAATTACTTTCCGATGTTTCGTCTTCGATTGCACAACGCATCTTTAAGGTTCTTTACTTCACGAGTTCGGAACTTTGAATGAGCTCGAAGAGACCCAGGTCAGCTATTTATAGTTGACCTGTGTTGTAGACGAATGATGTAGACTAAAACCCGTATCTATATTAAAAATTTTAGGAAGCTCTAATGTTTCCTTTATAGAAACTCCAGACTGAAGCAAGAACTTTGGTTTCTTTTACATTTATGATATGTCCAGTGGAATGTTGGAATTCAGATACAGCAGACTGTACAATTTGTTTTTTTCTAATACATCGTTCATATTCCTTTAGCCTAGTCGATATGGACCGTTCAGTTTCTCCAATATAGACATCACCACAGAAACAAGGAATTGTATATACTCGTTTCGTTTGGAAAGTAATAATGTCATTTCGCAAACATTGTCCAATTTTCTTGTGTGTTTTGAAGATTGTGCGTATGTTGGACCGGTGAAGTAACCTTGCTGTCTTATCTGTGGTTCTGTGCATAAACGGAAGAACAACACTTCTTATCGGTAACTCTTTATTAGTTTCATTTTGTGGAGTAGGATTATTATACTTTCTAACTGACTTGTAAAGAATTTTGATTACAAATGCAAGAGCTCTGTATACCAAAGAATTAATAACTGATTGCTTTTGTGTCAGGTGGTGATGGGAATTTGCATTTAAGTATCGGCTCACATGCGTTGGTTTTCTATATACAGAGTGTCCTAAGGAAACATTCCCTTTCCTATCTACAAGAACATCTAGAAAGGGAAACATGCCTTTTGGTTTACAAAAGTGTTGTGAACCACCAGTTGGTTTTAATGAAAACGACTCTAGGGCTTCATCTTTAAAAGGTTTCATGGAGATGTTGTCTACCACTGGTGACAGTGGAGGTTCCATGGCTTCTCCTGAGGTTTATTCATAAAATGCCCCTTAAAAACAAAATATATTCATGCTTCAATCAGATCTAAAAGTTAGTTGTTAATATTATTATGGTAAAACAAGTCTGAGATTATGGAAGTTCAAATTCAAATTTAAATTCAATCATTTATAGGCATATTCCAGTGTGGCGATTCTACATCAAAAGTGACTACATATTTTGGATCTAATTGGATTGCTTTTAATTTCTCTATGAAAATGTAAAATTATTCAAAACACTTGAAAAATATTTACTGATTTTGTAAGTGGGCGATCCTATTGCACTGATGATAGATCGATGTGGTACCTTGTGTATTTTAGATAGTCCGCAGAACCGCGGGATCCTTAAGCTGCTTAGCCTTAACGTCTTCTTCTCCTCTGCTGGCAGGTTGGATACGTTTATAAGATTTGTTACCCTTCTCTTAATTTTGTTGGTCGGGTCTGCTTGGATTACTAGTAGGTGCTGTCGTCCAAAAGTAGTTTTTTTCATGATCACAGTGGCATTTCCCTTGTCTGCTGGAAGAACTAAAATGTCAGCAGCTGATCAATTCGACTTAGGCGGCTTAAAATGTTTGATGATCTTCGCCTTATTACGTCAGCTTCTTATTCTGGAAGCCTTCTAACTGTCGCATCAACGGATGATACTATGTCATTTATGGGTATGTCCCTTGGTGTAATAGTGAAGTTTTGGTCATTAGAGAGGACATATTGTTCTGTTTCAGTAAGGACATTATAAAACCAATTTATTATTTACGCAACAGAAGGCGGTATTACTGATTTTTGGTTGCCCAGAAGCCCTTCGAACTTTTTCTACTACTTAATGGTAACTGCTTTATGTATCCTTTCTGTTTGCTCATTAGTAGATTTTTAAATATTGGATGTTTAAGTATAAATGCTAATTTTAAATGAATATTTAATATTTTTTATTTATATCTATATCACGACGAATAGCTTTTATCCGTTCTCTCACTAATGATACTGGCACGTCTGTAGATGTTCCTTGCACTTCTTGATCTTATTTGGTGTTTCATCTCTAGAGATTTTGGTACTACGTCTTCATCTCGGTATCTAAGGAGAAAGGCTAGTTGGCTAGCAAAAAACTTTAATTTTTCGGTTTTTTGTTAAATTCAAAAATTAATAATTTACAATTATATTAATTATAGCAATTAGAAATATCGCATTCTCTATATTCTCATATAGTATAGTTGTGATAAAGTTTCCAGGATGCGGAATTTTAATGACTTTTGTTTAAAAATTATCCGACTTGAAATATAAACGAAAAGTTTAAACAAATTGTTAATTAACAATAGGCTCATTTTATGAATAATCGGTAAAAATATTTTTTTAAGCGGAATATTCTTCCTTTAAGTATCTAGATAATATCAAAATGTTTTTTTAATTTTTAAAATTATTATTTAATAATATAAAAAATATTTTAGTTGTTACGATTCGTTTTGGAGCATCGTAACGGATTAGTGCTCTCCGCGCGGAGCTCTTATAAAATTAAAATTATTAATAATAGAGATAGAATTCCAGGAGTCTCAACTTTTTATTGAAAAATTCTTCCTCTTTAAGAATTGTGTTAATAGTTTCCGAACTATTTGTGAAAAACTAAAATCTTTTTTTTTTTAATCAAAATTTGTTAATAACTTTTGAAATTGCACTATTGTTGATTTGAAACTTTTACACATTTTTCTAGATGTTATTCAGAATCCAGTGAGCTCATACTTATATTTTTACTGGAGTAGCAAGAATTAACATCATTTTGAGTTTGTGAAAAAGCAAGTTAAAACTCGTAAATTTAGAAAGCAGCTGGAGATGAAGCTCATAATGCAGCATTGCAAATGTAAGGTCCTAAAGACAGATACATCGTGTGTAAGGTACTTAGTACTCTGCAAACATGTCGTAGGAAATATCGTAATGGCGCTTAGGCAATTGCGAGCATAGCGATATCGTATACCACTGCATTTCAAGCCGTATTACGAGTTTAAGAGTTAGATCTAAGCCATAACGGCTGATTAGTTCAGAACTCTATGGTTAAAAAAATTAAATGAGGGGGATGCTGACTTCACATAGTTTTTAATTTTTTAGTCCAAATTTTTTGGGAAATGTATTTGCACTGATAAGAAAATTTGTCTTTAAAAATGTAAAGACTGAATTTTCTTATCACCATTAGGTTATATTTTTTCGATTGATACCCCCATGGTGGGACGTAAAAATCACATATATTCACATTATATTTATATTGTTAACAAGAATAAACAAATAACAATATCGTTATTAATGATTTTGTACAACGTGTCAAGTTATAAATTTACATCCCCAATAACATATCTATTTTTGTCTGACACACCTTAAATAAAAACACCGTCTTATAGTTTTAATTTCGTAGTGTCCAATTTGCGATAAGATTTTCCATATGTCTGAAGATATAAAGGGTACTACAAAAAGTATTATTTTTACAAATGGAACACAAATAGACTTCCGATGAGTATCTTCTTTCTGATTATAAATATACTATATCTCCTTTAAATATACCCAAGAAATTTGAGAGAAACCCTGCTATAATTTCTAGCTTTCAATCACCTTTAAAAAACGTATAATTCATACACATTTCAAAAATGCCTTTAATTGACTAACGTATAACTGGACACACATTATATAAGTATCTCAGCTGCTTTTTAACTATTATTTGTTTCATTACATTTTCATCATTCTCCCTGATGATTCTCAGCAATTCTTATTTCATAGTTCAGCTGCGCTTCTTTAAAAATATGGGTGCACATGAGTATAAGAGGGGATATCTAATAGTTCAGTTGTTAAGAGGTTATTGTATTAAATTTAACATTTTTACATTATTTTTTCTTATATATTACGAATTCTGTTGAAAAACACATGCCATGCTTTTGCACCAATAAGTAACTTTCATTTTCCAATTTTTTGTTTTGGTAATTTCATAAAAGAAAAATTCCAAATATGACCAATACTAAGGTATCATTTTGCATTTTTAAATTTCCATATTAATAAGAAATTGCCATAAATGCAAATATTAGCCTTTTAAATGAATGTATAATTAACTTTAACAAATCCAACTTTGTATACATTTTACATCAAAAATTACTTTAAAAGTAGCCGCAAGTTATAAATTTGATTATTTCGATACCCCAAAAGGCGAGAAGTTAAGTACGGTAAAAACAATTGTGCTATACCCAAAATGTTAAGTAAATTCTAGTGATGACATCCATTTCTTTTTACTAAAATCTTTTGCTTTTAATGGTCTTCGGTTTCGTAAATTATTCATTAATTTCCAAGCACATATGCATATTTGTTTAAAATGTTAAAATAATCTTTGGTGTTTAGGTGTCGGTCAAAAGTGTTAATAAATGTGATTAAACGCTATTATTCAGCACTATCAAAGCTTGCCTTTGTAATTTAAAAAAAGATTGTCTTTGTTAATTAAAAAAAATGGCTGAAAGTATCTACCAAAGCCCAAAAACGAATAAGTTTAAAACATAGGCATCTGTGACACAGTAATATGCAAACTGCTTTCTTAAGAAATACCTAATATAAATCAACTTAATAAAATGTCACAACAAAATCAACGTTTGATATATTATTGCAAAATAAAATTAAATTAAAGAAAAATATTTTTAGGATCATTTAGATCCAATCGAGGTTCCAATAGAAATTGCTGCACAGATGTACTTATTTGTTAATATAGAATAAACGTATACTGTTTTAGGCCACTTGCACTAGTATATTGACTTGTAACTAAGTAATTTATTGTGAGAGAGATTTTCGAGTTTTGAATAGATGCAAATAAAACATTAATTATAATTTCCTGTTTTAAAGCTTTTGATTAAATGACACTTTCGGATAGATAGTACCACCCGATAAGCACCACTGGTAACCCGTTCAGGTACCACTTAATAGGACTCATCCAATACAAAAGATTTTTTGTCAAAAAAAAAAAAACTGAAATGGCCAAGCTAGAACATAAATATGAAACAAAGTTCCAAAGTTACAAGTTTCTCCTGGTTTCCAAAAAAAAATTAAATTACCTTTTTAGAAAACAACAGACAGACATTTATTATTAACAACTTTCTTGTTAATGATAAATGTCTGTCTGACCGTCTAAAGATATATTTACATATTAGGACTCAAGAGCTACAAAATGGTTAAACATACTAGGTATGCAAATAAGATGCCCAAAAATACGTTTTGTATATTCCTCTTCTCTAAAATTTAATAATCTGAAAATGGTTGAGTATTTCCCTTCGTATATGAAAGATTTCTGTAAGTCCATTGGGACGAACTGTGTAATTTATTAGTAACTAGATAATTTTTTACAATACAAAAATTAAATTAAATAAAAAATCCAAAAGAAATTTAAGGTTAGGATGGGAAATAGTTTTTCGTAATATCTTTAAGATCCGTTCCAGAATTTATTAAGATAGAGATGACAATAGATAAATCTTATATGCACAAAGTCAGCTAAAGGTTTAGCAAATAAACGGTTTGATGCTGTTTTAAGTAAATGGTGGTTATTAATAACACTCTAAGATTTTGGCATTTGCAAATATAAGAAGAAATGCATGTTGTCACAAAAAGTCAATTAATAATACATGTACAAGTTTTATTGGATCAATTCAATCTTTTGTACTTGAATAAATTTTATGTAAAACTTACCTGTTCTTTAACAGTTTCCTAAAATGTACTTGCTGTTACCGAGGCCTGTGGAAAAGAAATCTCAAAATCTCAAAGGATAGGGAAGCAGTTTCAAAGACACGAACAATAACAAAATTCAGAATCACAAAATCAACTCGAACGTGCGTCTATTAAAAGTACTTGAGTTTCGCGTTGGACTTGTTATTTTGGTATCGCCGCGGTGGTAATTTGCGGACTGTTGTTACAAGATCGTGGCGAGCGCGTTTTGTAATCCCGCCAAAACAAAAGCTATCGCGGTTGCAGCATATCGGCGTGCGTATTTATTGCATCAGTAAATGTCTAATCTTGCGTTTAGAAGAAAGAATCGGTGAAACACCGGCAATTACCAACGCTTATGAGACGATCGGTTCACCGACGAAACGGTTCAATTGCGCTAAGCTGTGATTTCTGTCGATTAAAAGTATTTGGCTATTTAGGCAATTAAAGCTTTGTTTCAAGAAGTTATACAATGTTGATATTTAATTTAATTATTAATATAAATACAATCTAAAATTATGGAATAATTTTTTTTATTTCACTTAACTTTTACGTTTTGACATAGGAGGTCTATTATTTCGTTTTGTATGTTTCTCCCGAGCTTTAGTATTTTCTTTTTATGAGCAATCTATGCACGTGTTCTTCCATTATTGGAAAAAACTCAGATAACAGCCCAACTATTCTTAAAAAGTTACCGCTATTATGTTCAAACAGCGTATCTTTTGTACCTTCCAAAACAATACAACCACAATTCTTAAAAGCACCTGGTACTAGTGGTTTGTTTCAACATTAATAAATTGCTTAAGCAGCCACAGTATTTTACCCTTTGACCTAGTTCTAACCACATATGTTGAGCTTGAATTTGATTTTTGAAATTTCATGGTCTTTTAAAGTGTCATTAAGATTCTTTCAACTTTTAAAACTCTTCTTTGAAAGGGAACTGATAACACAGCCAAAAAAATTTGCAGCAACAGCAGTATACACTGTTTTTTTTAAATCGAATCCACTGGCCAGACTCTAACAACTTGCTCCACATTGCTTAATATTCTTCTATAATAACTTGTTAAAAATGGGTTAATGACTCCATTTTGAAATATTTTCTCGATGTTACATTAAACAATATATGTTTTCGCTAATGCGTTCACCATTCTGTCAAGAAAATAAATGTATGTTATTGTATATTGTATAATAAGACATGTTATTATACGATCATGTTACATAATATGTAGTGGCCCAGTGGCTATTTGTTAAATTTGACTATTACAATAAAACTCGTATGAATAGAACTAAAAAAGATGAAAAAATATTAACCGAATCTTCCTTCGTTATGAACTCTTGCTGGTATGACAGTAACAGTTACGTATGACCCTATTAAGTTCCGCTTATACTCATTTACAGTGGCAACTCGAATAAGAAACTATGGTGAGGTATTTTTTTTGTGATAAAAGTTATATTCGATTGTAAAGGCCGTTTTACATGCTGCAATTCTCTCTTGCAAGTTGCAATAGTCTTGAACAAAAGCATGCGCAGTGGCAAGACATTTGTACCTTTTGTCAAACTGCGCATGCCTTTGTTCAAGACTATTGCATATTGCAAAGAAGACTGAGAAACTACTTGCCACAAACTTGCCTATTTTTATTTATTTCCAAAAACTATTTTTTGTTAGTTCACATTCAATTTCACTGTTCACTAATGGGAGAACTACGGAAAAATATTTAAAGTTACAAAAATTCGAAATATTCTCTTAATTTTAATAAAGAACCTATTTTACTTAGTCCTTATACATAGAGAGTTAGATTCTCGGGTAGATATACTTATACGTAAACACCTCGGAAAACTACCTATACCATTTTAAAGTCGTTTGAATTTTAGGTCAATTGTATGCCTCTTGGAACTGGCAAAATGATCTATGGTCTATTACCGAGTCACTGAAATTCTGAATATTTTTAAATAAAGTTCTTTTCAATGTTTAACATGGCCAAAGAGCATAACCTATCTTGACCCATGGTATTCCTTACAAAAAAGTGTATTCTTTTTAATGTAGAAAAAGAGCGTTCCAAAAAAATTGTGTCCAAATTTAGATTTAAAAAAAACTGTAGGAGATCTTTAACTCCGTCGTTCTCATTAAAAACGTCCCTTTGATAAACTGCATTGAGCTCAGTTCCCAATTTATCATTATTTTAATTGATTATTTTTTTTTTGTGGAAGATTGGTTGCATTTAGATGTGATTGGAACCTTTTAGGTTAGGTTAGGTTAGGTTCTTCCATCTGTTTTCAACTTTTTGTTAGTATTTTCAATTTCTTGCATTTGGCTTTTTATCTCGTTATTCAATATTTTTTTCTAATTTTTGAACATTAGCTCGAAAATAATTTATCTGTCCGTTAAATAAGATTTGACCGTGTAGCATTATTAAATGAAAAATATTAAGCCAGTATAAAAATTGTTATATTTTATACCTGTAGTTTGATTTAAAGTGCTATTATCATCTTCTGACTCAATAATCGTTTTCGAACAATTTTTGAGATTTTCATAAACTGTTTCCACACATCTCGTATAAAAATACCAACTGTTTGAGTCGCTTTAGAAAGTCCTTTTTAATAACTTAGTCCGTAATATCGGTTCTTTTAGATGAGCATCAAAAGAAGGCGGAAAAGACTTATAAATTGGCAAAAAATCCTTCCCATTCGTTTGTTTGCTACCAGCTTTTTGCAAAATCAAATTCAATTGATTTGCGTAGCAGTGAAATATGTCGACGGATATTTTTCTTTTGTTTTAATTTGAACACTGCCCATTTCTTCACTTATGACAGAGGCGCCAGCCCAGGTAACGCATTTTTTGAGTTTCTCGAGGTCTTGAGGTGTCATTAAAAAAAAATTATTAACTTTGAAGTTGACGAGTCCTTGAAAGGACGAAAAAATTGATTGTTGTTCGTGATAGGTCAGATAGACGCCACAATTTAAGAGATCCACACCCGGTGGACGCGAAAGCGGCACGCGCCAGCTAGTATATTTATAATCAGCAAGAAGAGCCTCATTTGATTAAATAATTTTATACAGGGCGATCCATTTAAAATAACAAAGTCGATCCTACTGTTTTACTTCCCAATTGTCATTTGTTTTTTAGCAACTCCTTGTGGTTCTCAAAAAAACCTTAAAACTATTGTATTAAGCATGTTTTTCTGTCAATTAAAAAAGCTTTGACTTCGTTCAAGATATAAACAAAAACGTTATGCATATTACCAAATCACTACTTGCGAAACTAAACTTGGTTATACTTCACTTTATTTGATGAAAGGGAAGATTCATACGAAGGGAAGATTTGGGTAAAGCCACTGGCATTATATAGGTATAAAGTAAATGGTAAAGTTAATTTTTTTCTTTTTTTTCCTAATTTTTATAATTTATTTTCTTTTCTAATTTTTTTTTACCATTAATTGAATATTCCAATGATTTTTTCAAATACTGAATTGAAAGGTAGTTCTAACACTGATTTATGCAGTAGCCATTTTGTTTCGCTATATTGGGTTCTTACCAAAATCTCGCCAGTTCCTCCCTATGTCACATTTGGTTTTTGTGCTGAATTGGAAATCTATACCCACAAAACTGTACCGTGCTTTGCTGACTGATAGACAACATCCAGCCTAAAAGTAAAAAAATAAAATGGTTTTCTTTATTTTTGAAAATTCGTGTTCTAAGAGGGTGAATGGGGGTGGCAAAGTTTGTATGGAAAAACAATAATTGTGTACTGACAACGCACAGCCTAAACCAGTGGACGTATAGATTTGAAATTTGGATGAAATATTATTCCTTAAGTACCCTGGCAGTGCACTAAGGAGAAATTTTCTAAAATTCTGTCCGTAAAGAGACGAAAAAGGGGGGAAAGGTAAAATTTGTATGTAGAAAAAAAAATGAGTTACGATGATAACACAGTACATATCCCTCTTTTAAGGGGGTGGACGCGGGTGGCAAAGTTTGCATGGAAAAACATTAATTTTGTCGTATCGATTAGAAACTTTGCTGTAAAATTTAATTCGAATGACAATACAACTATTTGATACTACCGAGCTGATTTGATTATGACCGACTTCAAAAAAGGAGGAGGGTATCACCCTATTTATTTTTTATGTATGTACATCGATTACTTCGCGATGGTTCGACCAATTTGGATAAAGTTTTCAGGGAATATTCAGGATATTGCCAGAGTGGTCTCATTGCAAGCATATTGAAAAATAACGAAATGGCGTCATTTTAAACTGTTTATGTGATGCTAGAATGAATAATATATGCGTTTACCATTCTACCAGGAAAAAGTATGTACGTACCCTTTGTATAAAAACATCTTATTATACAATGATGTTACTTTTGCAGATGACCCAGTGGCTGTTTGTTCCATCTAACTTTTACAATAAAACTCATGTAAATAGAACTAGAAAGAAGACTTTTTATAAAAAGGAAATAAACAAACTTTAAAAAGTGCACTAAAAAATGAAAAATAATATTTTATTACATCTTGAAATTTTTAGTCTGTGAAGTCGGCATCAAACTTATTCTTAATTACTACTTACTCATCATCTACGCGTACGAAACCACGGTCAAAAGCTAGTCAACTTATAAAAGTATTGGTATCTTTGGTTTGACTTTTTAAACATTTTATTAAACCATCAATGTGTTGTGCATAATTAGTGTAGCTAAAATAGCTGAACTTCACCTTTTATTACTGTTATTATAAATTGAATTTATTCCACACTGATTATTTGGTTAAATTTGATTGTTTTCATCTGAACATTTTACCAGTCTATTCTTGATTTGTGTGTAATATTTCAACTGAATAGGTACATCTTTTTTTGACGATTTATTATGAGCATTTATTCTCATATGGCTCTTGATTTTTAAACAAAATTTAAATTTATTCGGTTAAGTGGTTTTTTAGCTAGATTACGGACAACCAGACAGACCGGGAGAAATGTGAAAAACTTGTTTTTTGTCATCTAGGAACTCTAAAACGTGAAACTATGTAAATACCCAAGGGACAGATTGTTTCACGATCTTTATCTGTTAACATATACAGTAACATCTAATCTAATAGTTTACTGATCAATTAATGCTGATAGGGAGTAATGCTTGTAACCCTTTCCTTACTTCCTTATGAGTAATTTACCCGTCAATCGCCGAGCTAATTAAGGTTGCCAGTCCTTGGATACCAGCGCCTAGCCCATAGAGATAATATGATAATAAAATGAGCTTTACGACGCTGTATTAACACCAACGCAGTGCGAGAGAAATGGAGCCAATAAAGGCAGAAATGTATCTCCCTCGCAACTAGTGGGATTTCGGCCTTTATTAGCTCCATCTCTCACGTGTTGGTGTCAAATTAAAACATTGCGCATATGTGTCGGATCCAATCCATATAATCCATTATGTCAATATTAGTATGAGTCACTGGAGAAACTAGAATACCATGGTGGTGCTAGCTAACTGGCATTGGAGTGACTTGACTTTCGGGTTGACTTTGTTAGTTTGGCTGCTGCGGGCGAAAATTAGCTATCATAATTGCAGTTTAGCTTTAAATGCTACCTCCTCTTTGCGCCGTTATTAAGTCAAACCGGTTTGGGAGATTCCTTAGTTACGATATTCTTCTTTAGTCTCGATATTCTTCCGTCTATCTTCCCTTGCACTATCCGCTAAAGCATGGCAATATTATGTCCAAATTATTAAAGTTTTCGTTCCTGAAGTAGTCGAGGTACTTTTTTGAAAGTCGCTCCATAAATACAGTTTATAGTAGTAGTAAGTGTAGTATTCTGCGATACATCCACATTTTCAGAACTAACACTTTTAAATATTTTATTTTATTGTACAAGCTTCCATGCCGCACAGCTAAAATAAATTAGAAGCGCACCATACGAAGTCTTCAATTCAGATCTAATTTTCGCCTTGTAAATAGTTTTCCCATTTTAATGAAAATCGCTCTGTTAATTTATATTCATCTGCTGGTTTCTTGTGTTTTAGTTAATGATATTTGGATTATGTTTTTCGATTTGCTGACGACCATGTATTTGGACTTTTTAGGATTCATTTTTAGTAGATATGCGTTACGAAAGATGTTTGCTTGAAACGAACGATTTGATGTTTGTTTGGTTCAGCGTATTCTGTAGATTATGCGCCATAGTAAATCAGAAATTTAAGGTGGGTTCATGTAACTTTTTTAGTTTTATCTATAACTTTAGGAATAACTTTTTCCGTAATGGCTGATCCTATTCACGGTCGAAATGACTAATGACCATACTATAACTGATTAATGACATCTTGATTTGTAAAATTAAAACATACAATTTAAAGTAAAAAATTATAAATTTAGATATTTTACTGTACCTACTTTGTAGACAAATTTGTAGAAACCAAAAATAAATTCGTAGAACCCGCTACAATCTAAACAAGTTCAGCAAATTTGTCACTCCTAAAAATGTCAACTACGCGCATGCTCGTATCGGTCAAAGTTTTAGTCATTAATCGTAAAAGTTAAAAATAACAGGAACTTAATGATCGATCATTAAAACTAAACACTAAAACGGCAATTAAAATATGTAGGTGAACGCTTATATTTAAGTAACTAAACTAATACTAAGCAAAAATAAGTTACATGAACACACCTTTACTTCAAAAGTGCAAATGTCTAACATAATGGAATTTCAATGTCAATTTTAAGCTGTTATTTTAATTGTTTAAATAAGTTGAAAAATGGTTTGTACATTGGTTTGTACCCAGAGTATGCTTGCCCTAATTTAGTAGTAGTTCATATGTCCCTTTTCTACATCAATATTTAGCCAAATCAACCATGTGTTATTTTTAAATTATCTGAAGAAACAACATAATTATCTTTAGATAATTGTCCGATTGATCCCAGTCGTTTAAACGGCTAGAAACTTTCGGATCTTCTTCCTCTACAAGTATGTACAGAGGACTTGCCCTCAGAATGGCCTCCATGGCTAGAGTTATTATGTTTCTTATGGCTCCGGTTATTCCAGAGAGGCAAGTCTCTGGATAGAAGAATTTTAACAGTTCATTTTTAAACTGTGAAATATATTTTTAGAAATATTTAACCAACAGCAGAAGTTATGGTAAAAGCGGGCATCGAACCCGCACCTCTGGATTGCTTAGCTAAGGGCGTAATTTCGGGACTTAATCAGGTCGCGGGCCGTAGGTAACAGATTGTAGTGAATAAAAAAGCGATTTTTATTTATTAATTATAATAACATAATCAAACATATAAAAACAAATTAACAGATAGAAAAATCAAATGAAAATTAATGAGAGACCTGAGTTTGAAGCTGAGAAACAAGATAATCAATATTAAGGTCAATATCACTAGTACAGAGGCGCAAAGTGTTTTCTAAATTAAAATCTGTAAGCCGAGTATGATGTTTATTTTTATTAATTTTAATGATTGAAAAAAGCTGGTCACATTTATACGTCTTACCGAATGTGCAAATTATTTTTGGTGCGAAACTCTCAGCTGCGGATATTTTCTTCGGAAAGGTATGTTCTGTAAAATTCGCTTAGTACCACATCATCAAATTTAGACTTCAAATATAAGTCTTCTTGAAGCTCGATTAACTCCATTTCTAGGTGAAGCGGAACATCTTCCACATTAGACTTAAAACGATTGGCAAAAATATTGAAAGTGCTAACCATATTCTTACGATTTAGATTAGAGAGAGTAGTTTCAGTTTTTCAGCGTAGCGACCGTATTCAACGTTTTTGTGACTAGATAATGTTAGAAAATGAAAATAGTTTTTACTTCTCATTTGTGCTTCCCACAAGCGAATTTTGTTTTGAAAAACTTTAAAATGACTTTACAGCTGATTTGCCAATTGCTCTTCTTTTTGAAGCTTTAAGTTCAGTGTTCTGTGATGTCTACTATTGGATCACAAATTTGCGGCAATGTTTTCTCTTTCGTTTCTATAAAATCAGCTATTTCCTTTCTAATGTCATAAAATATTTTTAGCATTTTACCTATGCTTAGCCACCTTACTTCGCAATAGTATGTCACATCATCTGAAGACAGTTCGTCCAAAAACGCTTTAAACTGACGATGGTTAAAGCCGCGGAATCTAATGAAATTGATGGTACTTACTGCCACATCCATAACGTTTTCAGTCGAATGGACTTAGAACACAAGTTTTGTTGGTGAATAATGCAATGCAGCATTATTAAATATCATTCTTGCACATTCATAGCGGTTGCTCGTTCCTTCAGAATTCCAATAAAACCTTTTCGTGAAACGACGATTGAAGCCGCCCCCTGTATACACTCCAACTAATTTACACCACTACAAACCATATTGCTCAAAAGTACAGGATTTGGTTGCAAAAGCAGGGTATCTCGCTTATTTTTAAAGATAGAACCTTGCGGTTTTCACGAACCTGAGCTAATTTTTTGTGAAACTCATGAAGCCGTAAACAAAATTTTCATAGCCTTCTTCGTTTATGAGATACAGGGCGAAATAGAAAATTTTGCATTTTGGGACCCACTCGTATCTCGGTTATCCTTTAACTTAACGCAAAGGGAAAAATTGCTGTTTATGCAGTTTTTTACGCTGGATCCAGTGGCGTAGTAATATTTTCATTTGAGTTGTTATTTTTTAGATATGACCCAAAGTTGTGTTTTTTTAAATGGGCCACCCTGTATATTTGTCCAGAAATTGATTTGTCCTTTTAAAAGCTTCTCAAAAATATATAATAGTATGGGTCTATTTTAATAAACAACAACAAAAATCCTAATTTTTATAATTATCCCAAATTTTGCAGTAGGCCATGCAAAACAATGCTGCCTTTTATTTAAAGTCGTTAACAATATCTACATCCTAACAATAAATCAAAATAAATATGTAAATAAATCTATTTATCAAAATATATATTGACAATTTCGCACCAAAAAAATACCACCTACCTAGATTTATGTAACACAAGAACAAAGTAATAAATTATTATGTAACAAGCCTTTCAGCAAAAATCAACTGTCGTATAAGAACTACAGTAACCAATGAAATCAAAAGAACTGTTCAAACTGATTTCCATTTTGTTCTATGCATGCTTCGCACAATTTTCGTATTCGTTTTAGGGAATTAAGCAAAATAACGGGATGATTTTGTAAATAGCGAAAATTTCCTAAATCTTGGACATTATCATAGTGGTCTTTGTAAATTCTATTTTCCAGATATCCCCACGGAAAGAAATCTAAAATTGACAAATCTGGGGTCCTAGGGGGCCATCTTATAGGTCCATTTGTTCCGATCCATTGATTGGTAAAATTATTGTCCAGAAATAATCTCGTCATTCCAGAATTGTGTGCAGGAGCACCGTCCTGTTGAAAATAAATTTCGTTAATTTGCGCTAGAGGAACATCGTCAAGTAATTCAGGTATAGCTGCCTCTAAAAATTGCGATTGGCTGTTAGATTTCCCTCAAATATATAAAATTTTATATGTGTTCCTAATATGAAGCAGGACACATTTAGACCAAACCTGCCCTGCTGTCTTCTGGGAAATATTTGGTGTTGATTTTCCTGGGACCAGAATCTACTATTGTGCCTATTGAGTATACCAGAATTACTGAAATGTGCTTCGTCTGACCATATAACCTTCCTTTCAAAATCTCTAACCATATCGCATCTTTCTCGAAACCAATTGCAGAAGACTACCCGACGCTCTGCATCCCCTGGCTGTAAGTGCTGCACGAGCCTAAATTTGTATGGGTGGTATTTGTGCTTTTTTAGAATTTCTTGAACTCTAGTTTTTGGAATCTCTATGCTCTTTTCACTGGCCCTACAAGAGTTTGTAGGGTAAGCTTCTGCATTAGCCAAAACCGTAATTTCCTCAGCCTCCCGATTTTCTTTCTTATATGTTTTCGTACGAGGTTTGATAAATGATCCGTGATTAAGTAAATTCTTTTGTATTCTGTGTCAGATAAATCGGTGCTCTCATACAAAGCAATCCAAAATGCTTGAAAACCAGCTAATTTATTAGTCAATGTTTTTTTGATATCACTAGCCATCATATCTATACGTCGTCAAAAAACATTACGACGCGACAAGTTCACTTTCTCCAGCTCTTTTTTCTTTTCTGAGCACAAAGTTCTGCAACATCTACTAGGCACTCTTTAACGAACTCTCCCTCAAAAAATGACTTCGATGTCTTCGCTATTTTGGAACTAACTATAAAACTAGCTTTTACAACACTGTTTGACCTTTGTAAATGAAACATTTGTTGCTGTTTCCCTAAATCGGTAATGAGTTTTTTAATTTTATCCTTTCTTAATTGTCCCGTAAGTAAATTAAATTGAGCGAAATGCTTGCTGTATTCTTTTAAAACAGAAATTTGTTCCATTGCACAACAAACCCATAGGTTTACCACTGTGCATGATAAAAAAGTATTTATCAGTCCATTTGTTTCGGAATTGATTACATTCTGTGCTCAATTTACGCTGTTTTAAACCAGACATCTTGATAGATTTTTTTCTCCTGAGCTAAATTTGCTTGAATATTTCCCGCGTCTTTTCTTATGAATTGTTAAGAAGTAATGAGTTGACACGCTCTGATCGGTTTATATATTACTCGCAATAAGCAATTAGAATACTCTCGAATCGAGAACCTCGATCGTACGCGAATTTGCGATGAGAGCGCTTAGAGCCGACTGTTATTCATAGTTATTCATAACGCATCGCTCAGAGCGCTTTAAGGTCATCGGGCGGCTTCCCGAATGTTTATCTGTTTGTCTTTTTCTAACGACTATTTCTGACTCGATCTGTGGTATTCCAATGCGTACACTTAATAAAATTATTTATCGATATTATTCTTTATGATTTGCAGAATACAGTTTTAGGTTTGTTGGCAGTGATTACAAATAAACTATGTGTGCTAAATCTTTAATTTTTTGAGCGTTATTTGAAATTTCTGAATCTCTCGCTGGTCGGAATGGAACTCGTGGAGGGCCGGATCCGGGGTTTGCTCATATATGGGTTAGAGCAATGGGCTACAGATCCAGAGGTGCGGATTCGATCCCCGCTCGTACCATAAATTTTGCTATCGATCAAATATTTCTAAAAAGTCTCTGGATGTTATAAAGCTTCCTCCTGTGTGTTTACTGCGCAATACTGAGTTGTAATCCCAAAGTTAATTCAAAGGATACTATAAGAAGCTCAACATAATATACGATACAGAAGTCCTGTCATAAAACTCTAATTTAGAGTCAATAAACGTTGCTGATAAATGTATTTCAAAGAAACACTAAGTCAGTGTAAACAACTGTTATCCAGTCAAGTGTGAAAAGGCATTATACTTTAATCACGCCTTTAAAAATTAAACAGTTGCATAAGATTTTATTGTAATATCAAAAGTAATTAAATAAACAAGAGTTTTTAACTGTAATGCTCACCTCATCGCTCCTTTGTAAACAATATCTTAAATAAAATAATGTAATCTATTTAGTAAATAATTTTATTTAAAAATAATATGGATGTTGGATTTAGTGGGTTATAGTCAGATGAAAGTGTAAACGTATTACTGACTGATTATCTATGCCCTTCTTTTTTTTTGAGATGAGCTTTTATCTTAAGCACAACATGTCATGGTATTGTGTATGTTTTAACAGCTTAGAACAGACTTCTGTTTCAGGTATTCAATAGCATGATTTAAACAAATCTCCAGGCCATTGCACGTCACACAATATAGTGGAAATTGCTTTGTACCGCAGCTTTGTTCTAATATCAGCCACCCTGCAGAAATGGTTACAGATAATCCAACTAGTGAGAGGTGCACTATTTTATTTTTTTTTAATTAAAAAGGGGAAATGAGATAATATCAATCTAAAAATTGGATTACTATACCAAAATATCTTCCAGGTGCCTCAAAGTATTCTCTTAGGATTATATCACCCTTGTGAACTACTCTCAATCAAATTTACTTGATAAATACTTTTATAATCTATTTCTTTCAGTAAATCATCTTCTACAAGCAGTATGTCTAAGTGTGCAGTTCCTTACGGCTTGAACACGGAAGAAAATTATGACATGTTTATGTTTCACTAATAGATCAGACAATGTTAAGAAGCTGAAAACTTGCTATGCAAATTGTCATGCTGTTGCGGAATGTGAAATTTGTGAGATTTGTAATTATAACTAAATTATTATATTCTATTTTGTTGTTCATCTAATTTTGACACACTACTTTTATAAAAGTTTACTTTTTTGAGGATTCGTTCTTCACCAAAATAGTTTTTATGTCAAATACGTTCCACGGTCCAAAAAAAGTGATAAGTTTATTAACAAAACTTTTCGCCAAATATCCTCCAACAGAACTTATCTCAAGAAAAGTTTCAAATAAAACAATGAATTGGCGAATTAAAAAAATAGAAAATAAAATCAAAAGAACAGATATCAAAAGTTTAAGTTGACATTAGGGGGGTTTATGTACGAGAATCAACTTAGCAATGTATGAAAAAACAAGAAAAAACAATTAAAATTCCCTCTCAATCAGTAGCGTAGCTAGGATCAAAGAGGGGGGGGCAACAATTTTATTTTTGGAAATATATTGAGTAGAGGATTTTAATTTACAGATGAAGAGGACGCTGCGAAGCAGAAGGGGAAAGAGGCTATCGACCTCTCGCCCCCTAGACCCTACCACACTGTTGTCAATAGAAATGTGAATTAAAATTAGATCAGGACACAACTTAAGATCTGTAAATTTTCCGTTACCTTCTATAAGTACCTTAACAAGAAAACTTACTCACATAAATGTTAGATTAAATAAAACAAATGTTAGATTAAATGTAACAACCACGTTTATATAAACCTATACAAAATCGTATTCACCGCTTATCTTGTCAAGATTATAGAAAGCCGATTCATTAATAACGTTCTCCGAAATAAAAATTAACAACTATATTCCATAAATAATACTGAAAAATAATACTAGTAAAATATTTATGATACCCGGCCATCCTGCTTAAAAAGCGTCCTCGTGTGGTTCCTTTGGAATTTCATCAAACCTGTCCGACTTATTCACGTAGGTGTTGCACAAGTCGCGGACAAGTTCTGCTAAACCCAAATCTTGATTATTCCTAGAATTGCTTCTGGTCCTATGGACAGTATGTTTGCTCGGAGCTTTGCCAGCTCATACGCCGTCTCATTAATTGGTGTTAAAAAACGATATCATTTTTTTCATCGATTATTCAAGCACCCTTATACAAAATCGATTTCATCACTTATCTTGACGAGATTACACAACGCTGATTCATCTAAAACATTCTATAAAATAAAAATCAGCAACTATAGTCTATGACTAATCTTGAAAAATAATCTATATATTTAAAGCACTAAGCTAGATTTTTCAGCAAGTTCCTGACAGAGTTATGCTGCACTAATTTACATGATTTTTTTTTAATGATCGTCTGGTTACCGAGACTTTCAACACTATTTTTTATATTGCTGCGTATTTTTGCTATAAAGCCAGTATGTTTTTCTGCAATAATATTTCTGGATGATGTGGTGAATGGCGAATATTCTTATAATTCGACTGGAAGCTCATCGCGCCATCTAACGGAAAAGGCAGGATAAGGTCTGCCGGGCCAACTAGTATTAGCAAAATATGTATGATATAAGTTTTAGGCCGGGGGTTTTGCATAAATTTGATTCTTATCGTTAGTTAAACTTTTCTAGTTTTAAAAATCAAAGTAAAAATTGTAACTTATGACGATTCTTTAGCAGTTTTAGAGGCATCAACTTCGCAAAATTCTTAAACCTTTACTACACATTCTCTGGTTGTCGTGATTAGGGGGATTACATTTAATTTATAACTTAATGTAACACCTTAAAAGATAAGTTAAATTTTTGTAGTACTGTTACATTTAGCTTTTTTTCGAAGGTCATCCTGCAAGTAACTTCTGCCACTAAAAATGTTTATTTACGTAGTTTATCAGTTTAGAAAAAGTTTTAGTTGATTGACAGATATTTTCTTTGTTAATATAAATAAATTGTTATAAATTAAAGGTGAACCACTCTAGAAAAACAATTTTTAAGGAATACTACTAATGAACCTCTCACTTAATTAGGAATCGAAAAGTGTGTCCCAATTTAGTTCAGTATATAGTCATTTAGTACCACATATTTTTTAGTGGGCACCATTTTGTTCCACCATTTTGGATTCCTACCACAATTTTACAAGTTTCTACCTATGCCACACTTGTTTTTTGAGCTTATTTTTTAAAATAATTTGAATAAGTAGTTTTTACGATGATACATCGCCATTTTGTCTCGTCATATTGAATTCGTACCAGTTTATCTCTATATCACATTTAATTTTTCTGCATAACTTTATTCAGTCGACAAAAGTCGGTTGAACAAAAATATTTTTTACGTTGATTTTTATTTCATTTGGCCACCATTCATACCAATATATTACCAGTTGATTTCTATATAACACTTGGTTTTTGTGCAAATTTTCAAGTAAATTGGATAATTAATAATTTAAGCTATGTCGCGAACTGACAGACAGACAGGCCGACGGAATTGATAAAATACAATATTTGGCATTTGGGAATGCTAAAACATGAAGATGTGTAAGAGGGTGATTTTTTTACGATTAGAAACATTTTATTTGGCCACTAAATTGTTCCGCCATCTTGAATTCGTACCACAATTATACTAGTTCATCTCTGTACTACAATTAATTATCGCAACAAATTCGAAATTAGTCCATTAAGTAGTTTCACTAGGCAGAATTTTTAAATATTTTATTAAGCCTCCATTTTGTTCCGCCATTTGGGATTGGTACCAAAATTTTACCAGTTATTTTTTACATAGTACTTGATTTTTGTGCAATTTGAGAGACATTGGATAAGTAGTTCTTTAGTAATAATATTTTTAACACTTCATTACGCCGGCATTTTGTTTCGCCATATTGGATTTTCACCCAAATCATCACGTCATTCCCATATGACACTTAATTCTTCTTTTCTAGCTATGCCGCGAACAGACAGACCGACGAAATTGAGAAAACATGTTTTTCGGCATCTAGGGACCGTGAGATGTAAATATCTGAAAAAATCTCGGAGGGTGATTTTTTCGCGATTACAATACTTGTCAAAAACATGTCTACTACGAACAAGTGTGATATGTGTTTTAATAAAAACTTATTGGTTTTCCTGTCTCCGCGCCTCTGCATATTTTTGCATAATTTCTGGGTTGTCTTCTATCAAGTGAGATTATTTGTCAAGATTTGAACTGTTTTCTTATTTTGGAAGGAAGTTATACACCTTATTCTTATTATACCAGTTTGGTCGTTTTTGACACTAACTGCATCAACTCTTCATATGGATACAGTCATCTTAGCCCAGCTTAATTAATAACGAATACAGTAAGATAAGATTGGGCGGTTTTTATATTGAATTGCGAATTTGCCTCTCTCCTTTATAAGCGCATTATTTAGAACTAATTCTATAATTTGGAGAGGATCTTGTACCATATAGGCCGGGAGGTAATGACAGTTTTTAATGCTTCATTTCCCCAAAGCTAATTTTTGAATCACTGATTAAACTGGCGCTCAGCTACTCAAATAGCGACGCAAAAGGTAATGACGATGATTATGATTACGGAAAAAAAATTGAAAAGTGATAATTTCATTAAAGCTTTGGCAACGTTTGGTGCAACGATTGTTTACTTGTTGAGTTAATAGAAGGTCTAAAAATTGTCGTCAGTAGCATCAGTTGACTTATACAATACATTAGTTGCTCATACGAACATGCAAAAACGATATGTTGATATAACCGATTTCACCAAAGCTGTAACTTCTCAGTAGCATCAGTAGATTCATGGATATGAAAATCAGCAATGGTGAAATCGGCCAAAATTTCATGTCACTTTAGGGCTGATAGATATGATTTATCTTATTATACTGGTTACAAACAATCTTTATTTGGGAATTTTTGACTCACTATATACAGGGTGCCTCACGTAATCAGGCCTATCAATCTTATAGTTTAGCTAGAATAAAAATTGAAAATATGGCAGAAAAACCGATTTTTGAAAAATTCTCACCCTATATATTATAAGGGTTTTTAAATGTTGTTGGTGTAGGAAAAATTTGTACGTACGCGGTTTGTAATTATCGCTTCCGGTTTAATTGGAAATGCCACTGGAAGCAAAATGTATGCGCATAATCCTATAAAATTTTAATACATATCGATAGATCTGTTTCTCCTTATTTCAAAAACACATAGATTTATAAATTTGTCTTTTAAGGTTTTTGCTTAATATGCAAAGCCGAATATACCTAAAAATGTAAAAGATAAATATGTATATAAGAGTATATATTTTTGTATTTACGAAATTATTACGATCTGTATTAAAACCGGTTACACCGACGAAACAAAATAGCTTCAAGTTTTAGCGTCTCTAGATTCCGAAAAACATGTTTTCTCCCTTCCGTCGCTCTGTCTGTCTGTCTGCCAGTTTTCGGCATTGCTAGAAAACTACTTACACGATTGACTTCAAATTTTGGACTGGTGGATCAAAATGGCATCCAATAGAAATATTAAAAACGACAGTACATATATAGGTGTTACAAGAGGACAAATGGTCCAAACATTTTTGAGTTGCTAACTTATCTTCTGAAATCAACTCCTGAATGGTGTTATAAGTAAAAGACTGAATTGGTGTTATAAGTGAAAGACTGAAAATTCTCTCAAATAAGGTATCTTTATTTGAACAGATAACGACAAATTTAATTAGAAAAAGTTGTTTAGTACTAATTTTTATGTACATATCTCATATATTTTAACACCAAAGTATCAGAGTGCTGTCATTATAGAGATATCTGGTATTTTACCTGTGATCAAGGTTTGCCTTCATTTTAAATGCTACTTAATCTTTTCAGCCACAAACAAATTAAAATTTAACAAAAATACACTATTTGATATGTGAAGAAAAAATTACTGCTAAAAAACTTTTTCTGATTAAATTTGTGGTTACCTGTTCAAATAAAGGTACTTATTTGAGAGCATCTTCAGATTTTTAGTTATAAGACACCTTGTATAAAAGAAATTTGAGTAATATTTTGTACAGTGTCATTTTGGACCATGCAAAACTTGATTCCAAAATTCTTGTAACACCTATATGTTTTTACTCTCGTTAAGTAGTTTAAACACATAAAGCAAATCGAGATATTTTTCGTAATACGTACAGCGGGTCTCCCGTAAGCAGGCCACTCGATTTTACTCCTTCCGCTAGAATAAAAATTTAATGTTGATTCTTAGTCCTTCACGAATGGAAAAATACAATGTGTTTTCATTCCGGGTGTACATCCATGCACTACTGTCGTTCTGAAAGAACAGTTTTGCTGACGTTTCGCCAAAATCACATTTGGCGTTTTCGAAGCTTTCTTCCTCACGTTCGAATAGAGACTGAAGTGTCAGTGACTGAAACGCTTCCTTTATACCCTCATCCGTATCCGAAGGTTATATCTAAGCGGCCGTTGGTCGTTACTTATGTTTTCCAGATGTTGCTGTTGTGATTGCGCTAATTGCGCTTAATTTTTTATGATTTTAGATTTGTCGATTATTGTCTGCCACACTGTTGGTAGTTTTATTGATTCATCCCCTTTATTTCAAGGGACGCGACTACGTACCTAGAAAAAACAACTAAAATTAACTAAAAAGTTCAAAACTCCGATATTCAACAGAAAATCATACCACGGGGAAAGTAGAGCAGATGTCCTGAACTCTATGGTTTACCAAAAATGCACAAACTAAGGGCGCCCATGAGACCTATTGTTAGTGCTGTTAATTCGCCTCTACAAAAACTGGAAAAATATCTTGCTGAAATTATGCAACCAGCTGTCAACAAAACTGTTTCATTTGTAAAAAAACTCGGAGCATTTCACGCGAATTATACGAGACATCGTTCTTGAAAAAGACAATATCATAGCAAACCTAGATGACATATCGTTGTATCCCAGTATTTTTATCGAGGAAGCATTGGACAGGTTTGCTATGAACGAGGATTTCCAGGCACATATAATACAACTCTCGGAGTATTGCCGTAAAAGTTCTTATTTTTCATCCAACGGGCCAATGTATAAACAAGTAGTTGGTACTCCAATGGGGCCTCGCTATCACCAGTAGTCGGGAATTTATTTATTATTTACTTCGAGAGAGAAGCTCCTGAGAAAGTAATTTTGAAACCCAAATTATGGATTCGCTCGAAAAAATTTTGACTCACATAAATTCAATGCATCCTAAAATACAATTTACTTACTAGAGTTAGAGGAAAACAATAAACTTCCATTTTTAGATATTCTGGTCAGAAAATTGCATAACGGATATTTCGAATGCACCATGTATAGAAAACTAACACATACCGACAGATATTTAAATGCAAGATCACATCATCACCCAGCATAAATTCAAGCTGTGGCCAGTACCCTAATACATGCGTTCGAACACAGGCGAGAAAAAACGAACTTAATATATCTAATATCTGGTGCTTTAAAGAAAAATGGCTACACAAATCGCACCGTAGAGAAAGCTATTAATACACAGGGTTCCCGAACAACGAACATCAAAAATTATGAACCGGGAACGCAACAAGTAGTCTTACCATATGTAAAAGGCACAACAGACAGGATCGAAAGAATTAGAAAACACAACATACAGATAATACACAAGCCACAAACAACTATAAGTAAACTACTTGAAAACCCAAAAGACAAAATCAAATTGGAAAACCACGGAGAAAACAGTAGTCCGTGCCAGGACTGTGAAAAGATGTACGTGGGGCAAACTAACAGGCGAACATCGGCAAGAATAGAAGAGCATAAACTTAGCATCAGAATCAAACAAACAACCTTCGCTCTATTCCTACACCATCAGGAAACCACCCACAAAATTAATTTTGATGGATGTAGGGAGATTGCCAATATAGATCATTATTAGACCAGAATAATCCGACAAGCCATAGAAATTGAAGAACAAGGTGATTTAAATAAAAGGGATGAATCATTTAAACTACCAACAGTAGTGAAGACAATAATCGACAAATCTAAAATCACAAAAAATCAAGCAAACATAAGTAACGACCAACGGCCGCTCAGATATAACCTTCGGCATCGGGTGGGGGTATAAAGGAAGCGCCGCAGTCACTAACACTTCAGGCTCTATTCGGACGCGAGAAAGAAAGCTTCGAAAATGTCAAATGTGATTTTGGCGAAATGTCAGTAAAACTGACGACAGTAGTGAACGGACTTATACTCGGAATGAAAACACATTGTATTTTTCCTTCCGTGAAGGACTAAGAATCGACATTGAATTTTTATTCTAGCGGAAGGAGTACCACTTACAAGTGTGTTTAAAGTATTTAGCGGGAGTAAAAACCCAAATAAAGATAGAAAATACAACTCTATATTTTTATTAGATTCTCTCTCCCACATTACAGCGCTGGGTAAGCTACTGCAATAGAACTACATTAAACAGTTTTACAAATTCAAAATATACGGGAACTTTGTTATATTGGGGTATCTTAAATATTTCTGTGGGAATGGTTGCAATAAATGAAACGCATGGGCAATATTTGGAGATCCCATCACATAGGATGAATTCCTAACCTTTCTTCTTGGCGTAATATAAAAAAATAATAATTTGTGAGTTAGATATTTGCGCAAAAAATGTACTATGTTAACAATGTCAAATCCTCTGCTAAACAATTCAGCTTAAATATACATACCAATACCAAAACAATGCATTTTTCACTAATGACAGTAATTATAGCGATTAGCGATAGACGCATAACCTAAAACAAATATTTTTGCATAATATGGTAAGACGAGACAATGACCGTTAGTAACAAAAATATCTGATAGGATTTGAATGTAACCGACAATGAAGTGAAGACAGTAGCGGTGCGAAATATTTAGTATTATATGCATTAGGCTACAGATTTGCGAATTGGCGGAATATTTGTGAAATCAAAGTAATCTTCTCATTCTTCCTTTTCTTCTTCTTGTAACCTTTACGTCTATTTTAATTATAAAATATTAAATATCTACAATAATGTTAAATATGTGCAATGACTGATTAGATTTACTTTATAATCGTTAAGACGTAGGTAACGTCACACTCCACTCTATAACTAGAGTCGCCGCTGAGTACAACTATAGCCTACATAAATACTATACTACAATATAATAAAACTTTTTATTTTCGTATGCTACCCCATTAAGTAAATTACTTTACATATAATATAATTTTTCGATTAATTAATATTAAAAGTGGAGTGTGTTTTTAGCGATTTCAAAGATAAAACAAAATTTACAAAATTTGTATCCGTAATTAAATTATTTTCCGTTTTCCGCACGTCTCTAGTAGATAATTCCATGTATGGCAACCATACGTTAAACGACTAATACTAACAATAACGAGAAAATATAATGTAATATTGATAAATAAAAATAATACAACATGACTGAGGAAAGTTGTCAGCAGGAAAGGAAGTAAAACTAATATTTTAATTATAATATGTTTATTAAGGCGACGCCCGTATCATTTACAATAACACATTTTTTTCGCGATCGCACATTTAAACTTAATAACTACCGCTTTTCACGAGGGCAACCTTCGCTTTATATTTTTGTATCTATTGCTTCAATTTGCAAGCCATTGGTGTGACTGCAACGCCGTGAGATCCCGCGGCGTACAGTTTGGCTAAATATCCCAAAATTTAACATACTAAAGGCGTCATTTTCAATTTCTTCTATTCTTATTATTCCTATCATTCTACGAGATTAAACCAACGAATTTAGTTTTTCAAAAGCGGTAAATAAAATTTACAATTTACTTCTTTGTGTCAGAAAAGTTTTGAACCAAAATTCCTGATGTCAAAAACGATTTTTCCCCCTCCCTGTATTGTAAGCAACATATTTTGACACTGCTTTGACAGACGTAAGTGAAAGTTACTCAACAAGATATTGGCTGCCCTTAGCGACAGGTTGTAAGTCAATTTACATCCCTAGGCAAATAATAATCTAAAATTATCATAAGTAGCTTTAATTTTTGATTTCATCGACATATTATAAAAATCCGGTGATATTAATTGAAATGAATATTAATGTTACAATTATTCACATCATTAACAAAATTTGGAAACACGTTTTCTCGTTTTTTCTCGATGTGTATTACATTTTTCACAGATCCTTCATTTCTAACCAATGTTTCAGTCACTGTTGAATCACTGCAAGAGACTTCTGGCTGGGTCTTATTGTATAACATTTTATTCGCTACTTCCTTTTTATTATTGAGGCTCTCAGCTACGCAATTTTCCGCAATAGTAGCGGATTTCCATCCACTATGGCGCTTGATAGCTAATACATCAACTCCAGTATTTGCTAATAAAGTTGCCGACGTTCTTCTAAAAGAGTGTCTAGTATACATTTTGAAGTTCTCAAACTTTAGGAATTTCGCAATTTTATTTGGAATTGACGAAAACGTATTTTTTCCGACAGGCTAGTTTAAGCACTTTCCATTTTGATATAGCATAAAGAAGCACCGATTAATAGTCGTCATGTGGGATCTTGTATCAATGTACTTTCGAATTATTTTGAAACGACAAACCCGAGTGTCGTCACTTTTTGTCACTGTAAATGTACGTGACATTCCATTTTTGGAGTCAGGAATGGTCACAATTATGACTTCTTGACTTATTTTAACATTGTCCATTTTCATAACACAGAGTTCATTAGAACGGCACGCTCCAGCAACTCCCATTACCATTACGACCTTCATCAATAAGTATATATCATCCGGGGCTTCAAGCATGAACTTATTCACATCCTCCCTGTTAAACACATTCGATTTTTTGGGTCTATAACCATAATTTTTTCTTTTCAAAAATCCTCGAAGTTTTGGATACTTAGAAATCTATATTTTCTCTATAAAAAGGGTGGACTTCAACATCGAATTCTCACACCATAAGCTTGATGGGGACTTCAATATAGCACTTTTTTTCGTGGAAATACGCCAAAAATAAGGTTTCTGAGACTGCAGTAGCCGTCTTGCTTTGGCACCAATTCTTAAAGGATTTATATGCTGCTTCATACTTATTTTCGACTTTTCGGGTGATAATAGAGATCAACAAGCAATATTCGCTGATTCTTCTATGTCTGAAACATCCCTTTTGTCCACACATAATCAAACAATTCGACTGCTTCAAACTTTTCACTATGAATTGTCAGCTTGACGTTGTTGATAAAATAAAAACTGCTTATGTTGCTCTGGCAACGGATCACGGCTGCCTTCATAATTTAATGCGAATGCTCTCGAATGTAATGATAATGAAAATCCAAAAATATATCCAACATTATTTCCTTATATGCCTGTAACGATCCTGCTGTCAACAAGTCCGAGCTTAAAATGTCACGGGTCCTCAAAAACAATCATAGGCCCCTGCCATGGTAAAAATGTTTTCAAATTTATAGTTGTAGTAGTATGATTTGGAGACAGTATCTGGGCCTAAAAGGGCCTTTTCTATAACCTCAGTTTTGCCCACCTCACTCCACTTCCCCACTGAAGCGACCCGTCCTTTAGATGTAAGAGATTATCTTTCACCAATATTACACCTTTCGCACCTGCCGACGAGACGGTAAGAATTTTTCTTTCACTCTCCGCTCCCTCTCATCCTGACTTCGCCCTTTCTTGGTACCTGCAGTATAGCATAGACCTCAGCCTGAAAGACAGTAATATGTGAGTGAGTGAGGTGTCCTATTCTCCTTTCATTGATCCCTTGTTTGAATTTCAGTTTGGAAAATCCATGTATCCTCATTGCTCCGGCAATTTTTGAGCAGTCCAATTTTTTTCGTCTGGTTAGTTTTTGAAAATATATAAACTTTTCTATTGCCAGCCTCGACACCACGGAACCATAGATCATTCTTGCTCGGATATCACCTGTGTAGAGTCATTGGAGGACTTGGGGGATAGATCCTATTTCCAAAAAGTGACCACAATGTTGCCATATTTGTTACGTATTCGACGGGGAATTTCCATGTCAGTTTACTGTCCAAAACCTCCCCGAGGTACTTGATCTCCTGCTTCAGGGGCAGAGATCTCTGG
Organism: Kuschelorhynchus macadamiae; assembly: GCA_030620095.1. Taxonomy (NCBI): domain Eukaryota; kingdom Metazoa; phylum Arthropoda; class Insecta; order Coleoptera; family Curculionidae; genus Kuschelorhynchus; species Kuschelorhynchus macadamiae. Next base: position 2,486,944 of record JAUTXW010001082.1, read on the forward strand.
TATATAGTTGGTGCTTTACATTCTGCCGGAATACCTCGACTCGATGCACCATTGTTTAACGACATACATGCTTGCATTCTCTTACAGAGAGTTATTACAATAACAAGCCCGTCGTCCGAGTACGCTTCCACATAGAAGTCTATAAATTATAGCCTTTAACAAGACGATTCGCTACTCCTCTGACCCCCAGGGCACTGCAAAAAATGTATATTTCTGGAAAACGAATTATTTAGTTTCAAGAAGGAGCGGGTGTTTTACATGCCTATCTTAAATTCTTTTAACAGTAAAAGTTCCTGCGCAAGTGTTTTTTGTCCCTACCAACCGTCAAATTTCTTAAAATATTTTACACAATAAGTCTAAGTGTAACGTATTTCTACGAAACCATGATTTGTTATCTTTGCATTACCTCTTGACTCATTCTTACACCGATTGGCTTTGTTAATACTATTTCTATATAATTTGAAATAATTGATGATTTATCATATAAATGAAGAAAAGGCAAAAAATGAGAAATTATTTAGGTAAATTTCGGAAAAAAATGTTACTCAAATTTCGGCTAAAAAACAAGTCAGAATTCAGCTAAAAAAGCTCGATTTTAAAGTCAAAAAGTAGCTAATAAACCCAACCATAACATTAAAAGAGAGGGTCGTATAATTGCCCAATTTTAGCTAATTAGCCAGGGATATTAGCCATTATCACAGCATTTTAGCCCATGTATAATTATATGTGCTACTTGGGCATTCGATAAGTAGTTTCTTAAAAATGCGTTATTTTATTCGGGCATATTGGATTTCTACCAAAATGTAATTATTTCATTCCATTAGAACCCTTGATTTTTGACCAAAATTTGAAATCAATCAGATACATTGTTTGTGAGTTATGACGCATATAGACAGGCAGACAGACCGACAGGCTGGATCCGAATACGCAAAAATCTGTAAAAATATAATATACAACTAAACAAAAGTTTATTAATATTTGGTAAAAACGGCCCATTTCCTCTGTAACACGAAATGTGTAATGTTCCTGGTTATTTCGTTCCGTAAAATTGTTTGGGTGGGTTAACTGGGTTAACTATATTGGTTAAAATTATTAAAACAAGGTCAAATCTTCTTTTGTTCAAATATTGTTGCAGTCATTACTTAATCCTTGGTCCATGGTCAATGTTAAGGTTTAAATGATAATTTTAATAACTACCTGTATTTTTATCGCTATTTTAAATGGTAGGTGAGGTTATTACTAGTTCACATACTACCATGGCCATGCATACGTGCAATTTTTTTCTTCGCATGGGACGAAATAAAATTTCCAGTATTGTGAATTTAAAAATATGTTAAAATTTTTTTATTGCGAATTAGGTACTAAATGTATTTTTTGAGTGAGTTGATTGCAAGAATGTCTTACGGTAAGGCACATACTCTAATTTGTAGCTGTATGGAGGTTATATAATTTTTAACACGTTGTGAATATATTCTTATTATTAAATGAAATTAATTATTATAATAATTTTAGTTTTTCTTAAAAGTAGCCAAAAGCGGTTGAGTTGGTAGAGGTTAGAGCAGCGACTTGCATCCTGTTAAGTACAGACCATTTTTTCAAAAGATTTTTACTTAGAATCAGAATTGACTGAAAAGCTTTAATATTTAATTCCCCGAATCACTATCGTAAAATTTTTAAAATTAGGACATGTTTATAAATTCACAGATATGGTATAATGACTTTTAGTTGTTATTGATTATAATTTAACAGAATTATAACTAATATGTGTTTAGTTGTCCACTAAAGAAATAAAAATATTAAAATTGTACAAAATATACTTCAAAAACATTTTTAATAATGTTTATTAGATCGGAAAGCAATAATTTTTCTCTCCATCTTCTTTTCGTTTAAGTCAGTTCCAACTATTATCTCTCTTGATCTTCGTCGTGTCAAATTTTTCCATTCTCAAGAATGGTGTGATCTACGCTAAAGAGGTAAATCTTTGAAATCAGGTTGCTTATTGTTAACATGTTTATGTCTTTTTGTTTATCTGTTTAGCGTAATATATGTCTTGGTAATTTGTACGTGTCATTAAGTCTGGAGCAAATGTTTGTTAAGCTAATTAGGTCGTTGTTTTGTGTGCCTATTTTTGTGTAGTAGTTTGTAATGAGTTTACCCTTAATTTAAGTTAATATCTCCATTTGTAAGTCTCTAGGTAAAGTAACATTCCTAGCATAATGCGGAGCATCTGCTGTTAGTCTTAAATATCTGTTTTGTATATGCGGAGAGTTTTCGTATGGTTGCCATGATACGTAGCCCAAGTAATAATAGCATATTTGAGCGTCGATCTTATAACGTCCTTTTATAGGGCTGTTTTAACCCTGCGGTTCACTCTGCTTTTCCCGTTGAGTAATGGGTACGTTTGCTTTTTGAGTAAAGTTTTTTGAGTTGCAAGTCCAGTTTAGTGTTTTGTCCAAAACTAAACCTAGATGTATGACCATGTTTGATCAGGGTACATTGACTCCTGAAACGTTTACGCAATTCTCAGGGAAAGACACTCGAGTTTTTGAAAAATAAGACAATAACAGACCAACATCAGATATATAAAAAGGGTTTTACTTATTTTCATCACAGGCATTTTTTGTTTTTGCTTTTTGGAACATATCTTGAAATAAAATTTAAATGTTGCTTTAAGGTGAAAATACAAAAAACATTACAAATTCTAGTTGTATAAGAAAAGCAACATTTGTTTTGTCACATTACAAAGACTCAAAGATAATAAAAAAATATATCTTATATTAAAACTTCGAATTACCGAGATGCCTTCATTTTTAAAAGGTCATTGTCTTAAAAAATCGCAAGTTTTTAACCTTCATGTAAAAACCTTATTTTAATTTTATAATAACCTCATCTGAGCAATAAGTTGCTGCGTGGGCGACGTAAAGGCTTATGGATGATTTAGTCATTTAAAATTGATTAGTTTTCTTAGAACAGTGTTGGTCAAGGTTTTCATCAGATTTTTCACGGTGAACTTCTAAATGTATTTAACAAAATATGATGTACCCTATATAACTCTGATATTATTTAAAGCAGAGCCGTTCTTAGGGGGGCACAAAATTGGTCGATTCTTGGGACGGCCAATGTAGGATCAAACAAAAGTTTAAGTTGGTTTATTCGATAAATTTATTCTTTGTGAGATAAAAAATTGTCTTTAAGTTAAAAAGCCCCAGGGCGGCGTTGCGCGTTGATCTTTGTTGGTAGGTGTCGATACTAGGATTTTTTTTGATTTTTCACGTTAAAACATCATAAATGTGTTTTCCAAAATACGATGTCCCCGATATAACTTTAGTACTATTTAAAGCAGAGCCGTTCATAGGAAAACAGAACGGCAGTCGATTCTAGGGTCGGCAAAAATAGGATCAAATAAAAGTTTGAATACAAATTAAGATACAAAATTACTATTTCGAAGCTTTTTCTTCATACAAGTTAAACAGTGTTTTAGAAAATACTAAATTTTATTTTAATATTTCATCCTTCCTTTAAGTCAAAAAAGATAGAGGGGACGCGTTGAAGTTTTGGTTTGAACGTTGATGTTCTTTCAGCGAGTGACTGAGCGGATTCAAAAATATTTCCAGGAGCCAAAAGCAGTGTTACCGTTCCTTTTCTCGTGACCTCATTGAATATATTTAGACTGACCCAGGAACAGTATACTTAAGATGCTATTAAAGTGTTACTTGTTTTTTTTTATGAATCAAAATTATTAATGGTTGTGCTCTACTAAATTAACTATACATGCTAAAAGTTGTTAAGTTTTTTTAAAGGTAAGTTTATCAATGAGACAACAGCTATTTTCTCAATTTTCAACCCCAGAAAGTTAGTGCTGGTATTCCTCTAGGATCAAAATCAAATTATATATTTATTGATTGATATATTTATATATATACTAATACATATATAACATATATAAAACAGAAAATCAACTTACTGTCTCCCTGACTGATCGATCACCATATACATCCATCACAGCTTTGATATCGTTAAAAATAAAACGTTTAAATTTGGTATGGTGAGATTTAAAGACGTTTCTTTGATCAATGACTTTAAAAATAATCATTGAAAATCCTATTTCTGGATTTTTCGAAATTCCACTCTTAAGAGGATGAAAAGGGGCGAAATTTGTTTTAATTTTTTTTACAATATTCATTCAACTAAGTGTAATTTTAAAAATATTTGAATAAAAATTAATTTCTGAATTTTCCAGAATTTCGTTCTTAAGAGTAAGTAAAATGCGCTTTTATTTATTTGAAAAGATCTGTTCAACTAAATGTGATTTGAATGATTGATTATTTCGTTAATTGCTTTTAAAAATAATTACGCAGAAACAATTTCTTGTTTTTTCGAAATTCGATCCTTAAAGGGGTATTTTTTTTTTCTTCCTTTAGTGGATAAAACATCCATTTATATTTTTTGGAATATATAACTGAATGTCAAGACGAGATTTTAAGGCGATTCTCTTGTCAACGGTTTTCAGAAATAATTATCTAAAAATAAGTTTCCAATTTTTTTTAAATAAGGGTCAAATGTATTTTTACTTTTTAAAAAGCCTCTTAAAATAAATGTTATAATAATATTTCGAACTCTAGAAACTAAAAATAAACTCAGTCAAATTTATACATACAAATAAAAATGGTCGATCAATGTCTTCACAATGTCGAAACAATAGTTAGTGAACGGTGCAATACATTTTAGAAATTATTCACAGTTTAGGCAGACGATCAAAAGGGCCGTAAGAATACCTTTCCCCGTATCGGTAACGATTCTATATTAAGATCTGGTAGGGGTCAGATATATTGCATTTTGAGCGTTTTAAACGTTTATAAAGGATGACACTTTTAGTCCTGGTACAATGCCCCTACGACGAACGACCCTGATTTAAAGTATGAAAATAATATAATGTTTCTATGTTTAATGGTTTTCGAGATATTAACAATTTAAGATATTAATCTGAATGGTACGCCTTAGGTTTGCATATTATTACCTTAAGTTTTATGCTTTTTAGTTCCCTCTTAAAAGGGTTGTCTTCAAGTTTTAGGGTCCCTAGATGCCAAAAAAAACAGGTTTTCTCAATTCCGTCGGTCTGTTTGTCGCATAGCTAAAAACTACTTACCCGATTGATTTTAAATTTTGGTCAATTATTAAGGGTTATATGGGGATGACCTGTTAACATTTTGGTAAAAATCCAATAGGGCGAAACAAAAATGGCGGCTTAGTGAAATCTTAAAAATTTGCTAATAAAATACTTATCTAATTTACCTCGAATTTCAATCGGATAAGTAGTTTCTAAGCTGAGCCGCGAACAGAAAGATAGACAGACCGACTGACAGACCGATGAAATTGAGTAAATATGTTTTTTGGCAACTGGGGACCCTGAAACATGAGAATCTGAAAAAATCTGGGAGGGTCAATTTTCATGATTACAATAATTCCGAGCGTAATTCACTTTTACGAGGGAAGTAAAACTGGGTATTTCCTTAAAAAAACACCGTGCATGTGACAGCGTCTAAACAGGTCACCTTGTATATTTGGTATTGATTTGAAAAGAAGCTTAGTTTAATAAGACTGTATAGACAGGCTATTAGGGTAATTCACGGTAAGTGACCTATTTGATAGAACTCGTCGATTTTAATCGACATATTTCTAATTGCAAGAAAGATTTTTTAACGTACAGGGTCCCATAAAATATGAGAATTGGACATCTTTTATTTTTTAAATAAAACACATATTTCTCTTTCCCATTTTACATCCTCCACGAGATTCTAAACATATTTTTGTTAAGCACGTCCTATACTTAAGTTCAGTTATTGTTCTGAAGTTATTTCGGGATTCTCTAAACGGAAAATTAGAGAATCTATTGAAGTATATAAGCATCCTAACAATTTTAATAGAGATACGGGCTTTAGTCTATATCATCCGTGGAAACCGATCGTTACACCGAGTAACGGGTCGGTGAACCCAGGTCGGCTATAAATGGCCGGCCTAGGTGTCTCCGAGCTCATTCCCTGTTCCGATCTCGTGAAGTTAAGATCCCTGAAGATGCATCGTGCAATCGAAGGCGAAACGTTGGAAGGTAATGCTTATTTTGACACGGTCAAATCCCAAGAACCATGATTTATATACTGAAGGTGTTAATGGTTTATTCATTTCAATGAAAAATTCACAACTACTGTTCTTGTGTCGCCAGATAAAATCATCATCAAAATGTAAGAGAATTCTGAAACGTACAGTACTTGGACAACACTGACGAAGGTTAAAATGGTAATAAATTTGTTTTTTTTTAAAACATGTCTCAAAATCTCAACCACTGGAGTCAGCTTGTTGCATTTAATACAATAATGTTTTCCCATTTTGGTTAAAACTTTACTATGGTTTAACACCAGAACCAGAGATCCGACACTCGCCAAATGTGAAAGTTTGTATATGTAGATTTAGGAACGTACGTCAAAATTATTTTTATGTTAACATATTATATGATTATTTTCTCATTTTTGTTTAAAGTGGTTATGATGCATTTTGAGTAAGCACGTTTGATTTTACAATTTACTGATTCTTTGTTTATAAAATGATATAATGTTATTCTAATAGCAATAGCGTATATAATATGTTCGATGTTGTAAGGAGGCAAAACCGCGAGACTGGATAACTTTTTCTTCGTAAATAGTACATTCACCATCGTGTCAAGTTTGCTTCTATGAAAATTAAATTCATATCCAATCAAAAAAAAATTCTAATTTTTAATTAGTACTCGTAGGCTTTTTGATTAGCTAGAATGTAAAATAATTTGGTGCATTTCGGCACTTTTAATGTCTGAATAAAACATAAAATAATTAGATGTTAAAGCCACGGATACTGATTTCTCGTTTCAAATTCAGTTTTCAACATAAAAATATTAATTTTTGGTCACACTATTTTTGTCAGAGAAATACAAATTATAACCATATGCATTGTTCCACCTGCCGATTTCAGATATCAAGGAATTCTTAGTTTATTCGCTCGTTTATTCTCAGGTTGATCCGATTAAGGAACCTGTCACCAGCATAGCTGTCGTCCTTATCTTCTAATCTGGACGTTATTCAATCAATTTCGGCATCAACAAACCTTCGCTTTCTTCATAGTCTGAGCGATGGCCTCAGCAGAAATGAGTGATAGAACATACAAAATTTGTTTTTAGGTAAACAAATAAGATGACAGTAGTAATCAAAAGTGCTGTTATCTAATATGAGTCTGAAGTGAAAGTATTCACCGGAAAAATACAAAACCTATTTGAGTTGCATGTTCTCAGGAATAGACATCCATATAAGTTATAATTTTTGTTTAATGCGAATATAATTGATAAAATAAGAAGAAAAGATAAGTTAAAAAAAAAACTGAAAATCCGCTATTTCCTGAGCAGTGTATTGAAATTAGATCTGAGATTAAACGGGACCTAAAACTTTTACATACTAATTACGTTCGCAACATAGAAGAAAATATATCAGCGTATCCCAGTAAATTCTGGTCTTATTTATATATAAAAAATAATTCATTAGTAATTCCACGAACTTTAACGTAGGATTGCTGACAGTTTTGCGGACTTTTTCTATCGGGAATTTAAAAATAGTGGCGCATCTTTGGTTTATTACGAAACATGAGATTGGAATCGCTGGTCGTAAGTTGAAGCCTAATATGACTATGGGTCCTGAACTTATTCCTGCGTTCATAACTAAAGATTCTCATTCCATATTTCTTAAGCAACTCACTAAAATATTTAACACGGTGATATCAAAGTCACGCTTTCCAGATTCTTGGAAAGCATCTCGTATTTGTCCTGTTTTTAAGAAGGGCGAACGCAGCGATGTAAATAACTATAGACCTGTCGCTATTGTGTGCAATTTCAGCAAACTATTCGAAGTCGGGTTGCGTAAATATATAGCTGCGCATATCTCAGGGATGATGTCCGATGAATAGCATGGTTTTATGCCTGATGAATCAACAGTTATCCCAACCTTGTGTGTGCTACCCAATATATTTCTTGACAGGCTTGACAAACAAAGTCAGGTAAATGTGATCTACGCTGATTTTTCTAAAGCTTTTAACAGGCTTGTTCATGGAATTTTACTAAAAATGCTCTTAACGTTTGGTTTTTCAGATCCTCTGGTTCAATTTATAAAATCCTATTTATCAAGTAGGTATCGATATGTACACTGCAATGGATACAGGTCTGAGAGATTTGTACCGTCATCGGGGGTACGCAAGGCTCGGTGCTTGGGCCACTTTTGTTTAATATGTTCATTAATGACGTTGTCTCTCGAATGTTTGCTCTATGCGGACGACCTCAATTTGTGTGAGATTCGCTATCTTCATCACAGTCAATTGAGCATAATTATTTCATAGATAGTGTTGTGCTAGCAAGATTTGTGATAAAGGACCTTAAAGTGATTTTCGATTTAAAATTTACATTTGTTAACCATATTGAAGACACGGAGATAAACGCATCGAAAGAATGGGCTTTATTTTGCGTAATTCAAAGGAGTTCCGACAGCTATTTACATTGCGTTTCCTCAACTTTTATAAGATCTCGTCTTGACTACGTGTCTGTTGTATGCTGTCCGATGTATCAGACTCATATTTCCAGCCTAGAAAGAATTCAGCGTAGATATATATATATATATATATATATATATATATATATATATATATATAATGCATATAACAGGTTAGTGAATTTTTGATTTCAAAAATTAGATTTTAGAAAGTAGGATTGAATATCCACTTTTAGGAGAAGTCTGAAATCTACTATGCTGAAATCCTTTAAAACAATTTAAACATGTCTTAAGGTATTATATTTTAAAGAATCATTTTATTCTGTTACCTTTTTGAAAAGATTGGTTTAACCTTGAATGTGTTTTAATAGTTATGTGTTTTATTCTATACTCTCCAATATTTCTATTACTGTTAAATATATTGTTTTTGTATGTAGTTTTATAATTTTAATTGTTTCACTTCTCCAAATGTTAATATTATTGTAATAACAACACACATACATCATGAACGTTTCTATAACAGTGTTTTTTAAAATTCTAAATATAATTTTCATCATATCACAAAAACCAAATATGTTAACGGTTATTCGGTACTCACCTATATTATTTAATGAACACATGTGGATTCCCTAAAATTACAAGACTACTAAATACCTACCATATATACCATATAAACTAATCTTGTTTAAATTTTTTACTGCATATTTCATATGTAATTATCCATATATCTTTCTCATGTTTTATACGGGTATTCAAAGGACTGGCCTTCTTTAAAATAAACTCTTGGATCCGCTGTCCGCTAGTTTTAATATTTATCTTGACATTTTAACTTATCAGTATTTTAATCAACTATAACTTTCATATCAAAATGTTTTAAAAACAAATTGTATGACTAGATTCCATTTTTTTCGTAATAGAAGAATATAAAAAAAATATCTGTTGTCATAATATAACTTTTCCCAATTCCGATTACACCGGGTTTAAATTGGTTTGTTACCCTCATGTTAATAAATAAATGAAAAAAATCTGCGCCATAAGACTATTGTGTGTAACTAAGAGTCTCTTGTTTCTTCACCCCCATTTCTCTTATGGTGAAATTCTCCATTTTCTCGCTTATTTTAAGTTTATTAAACCATGTATATTTAGAATGCGAAAAAAGAAACATTTTTTTTTTAATATATAAAACTGGATGTTTAGCCATTCGATTTATTTTTTTATCATTTTTATATATTTTCAAATAAGAAGGCTATAACACATCTAAATGTGGAGTTAGTTAGTAAAAGTTAACAAGACTACGATGTACCTCAGAAAATAGCTTCTTTTGTATGATACGTATTTTATATCAATAGCCTTTTTTTCTAGCATTACTGCAGGTCAAAGCCATTGAATTTTTGGGGATTTGTAAACTTCAATATCCTCATCAAAACGGGCGCAAGCTAAATCTCTGGCCTCTGGCTAGCCTTGAAGATGTAAATATTAAGGGTCACAACACCTGAATTTATTTTGTTTGAAATTTAACTCTTTTTCACTTGTGGATACAGTTTTATAAAAAATATATTAATACTCATTTTTGGTAGTCTTATAATATACAAAGTGTTATGAAAAAGTTATTTATTAACAAACATTAAAATTATTAAATAAAACTCCACAAATATAAAAAGTAGAGCACAACTCTGTTTTGTTTTTAGTTGCAAGTTGCAATATATTATATGCTCAGTAATTTTAATGTAAAACTTGATTGAACTAACTGTTTGATAATCTCCCTGTATCCCAACATAAAATATGTGCTAACATATTAGAAATTCTAGGAAATGTATGTTTTAAAGAATGTCATCAGCAAATCCAAAAAAAAATCAAATATTTCAAAGGAAAACTACTCCTATAGATAGATTAATATGACAATAAGTTTAGATAAAACTTTGTAAAAAATTATCTCAGCTTTCCAATGAGGTAATAAAAGTCATATCTGTAGAATATGTGTTTGTTGAATTTTTGAAATGTATTGTTCAACCTGCCCCCTCCTTGCGATTAACTTAGAAATTATATTTTCTGTCAATCGCCCTGGGCCACTTTTGTTATAATATATATATTTTTTTTTAAGTTGTTAACATGAAGGGCTTCCGAGATATGGATAGTGATCGGCCTTGAGTGAACAGCCTGTACATATAACAATCAATCATGGTAATTTTAAGTCAGACTGTCTTTAAAAAAAAAATGGAGGGCAATTTTTCGAAAATCATTTTTAAAACAAGCTAGGGAACAATTTTGATTTAATGTGATTATGGACATATAATTATGAGTGGATATAAGAATAGTTATGGCCGAAAAGTGAAGCATCGGAAAAATGTGTTACCGGAATTATCCATTCTGCACATGCTCGAACCATTTTGTCAAAAGTTAATTTTTGTTCATAATTTAGGCAACTGTTACACATTAAGGTTTGAAAAGAGATACCATTGGTAACAGTTAATACGTGAAATACTAAAATTTGCAATTAAAATTCGTTAGCAATCATTATTTATTTATAGCGAAACGTCATATAGGCAATTATTATTAAATCAACTTCATCTATTCTAAACACATATGCAATATTCGGTATATGAGAATCTGACAGTGGCATGACTTTGATTGTATGTACATTTTTAAGGGCGCTACCAGCAGTTGTATACATAAATTCAAAAAAGAATAGGTATTAAAATAAAAAATTCCCTCACCAAAAAATATTTTCTGTATATTCTGCAATATCAGCAAGGAGAATAAGCGATTTTCAAAATTCATGGATAAAATACTATCTTTCTACCAATTGAGTAGGTAATCGACAAATATGCAAAAAATAAATAACATAAAAAAAACATTACAAATTCTTAAATAACAGTTTTATTTCCAACTTGCAGGTTTCAGTTAATAAATGAAACACAAATTATAAAATACCTAAAGAATGAATGTCCAAATTAAAAATTAGTTTCCAATAGATAGCAAGCTTTTTTAAAATTTAGGGAAATAGTCATTGCCTTTAAATTCTTCTTTAGGTTCAACACAATATATTTAAAAAACCGAATTCGATGTTTTATAAATATCTCTCATTTTCTAATTCGAGTTTTGCTTCCGGAATTTCGGCACACAACAGTCGACACTGAGTCGATAATCTGATATCACAAGTTCATGAATCAAACAGATTCACTAAACACTTTTACCGAATTTTAGCCACAAAACTACAAAAAAAACATTTCTTCTATAAATTAATATGAAATAATGCTTTGCTTACATTTCTTCGATCACTTTCAATTGCAAAATAATTTATCAAGTATGTAAATGTCATTTATGTTCTTGCGCCAAATTGCAGTCATTTTTCTGTTAAATGGCTTCACTATTTTTATACTAGAGAGAGACCAAATGCCAAAAGCCATTTTTGAATAAGTAAAGTTTTTTAATTAGACGCTAGCTAAAATTCAATTTTATAAATAACGCATTTACTCGTATAACCACTGTTCATAACAGCAAATAGGGGAACTTAAGATGTGTATACCATGTTTTAGATTCATTTAGTCATTTTTGGTTTTTAAAAAAAAAATGGCGTTTGGTTCTTTTCAAAAAAATTAACTTTGGTCTTTGGATCACTTTAAGCCTTGATCAAAAGAATTGGTCCCTTTTTGAGAAACATTTTCTTTATAGAATAAGTGCATCAAATCTAAAACCATGGAGCCTGGTTCTTTAAAACATAAATTAATACTATTGCTTTTAAGTATTTACACCAGGTCTTTAGCCTTTGTCTCATTTGAATAATAAAGAATTTTTATAATTTGTGTTTTAGAAAAAAGTTTATATTGCTTTAGAAAGCTATTTAAGTATGTTTTGGCAGGTGACCAAGGCAGAAATTAAAAAAAAATAGTTTTTATTAATTATATTAAAATATTGCTTAGTAAAACCTTAAATTTGAAATCAATATTAAATCCCGGAGCATTCACTAAAAAGATTTGGGAGTTAGATTATTATAAACAAACTGACCAATGCTTTTATCTATGAGTTAATCAGATGTTACTGCCATGGTAACTAAAACTGTTAGTTCACCAGTTGTATTTTGCTTATCAATGTCATTTTGTAATTTATACATTTAGAAAAATTATTTGACAAACCATTTCTACATTTAAACCTCTGTGTATACGGAGATAAAAGCTATCTTTTTTGACGATATCTCCTTTCCATTTGGATAGAGCTCTATCAGTTTTGGCGCAAATTGAATGTTTTGATGGACGACCTCTTGTGTGTGTTTTTTTATATTGATTTCTTTGTAATTATCGTTTTCATTATAAGTATATTTTAAGAATATTGAAAAGGGTTGGTCTTTACTTATTTTTATAACAAGATTTTGAAACCAGTTTTTCTTTTTTCCAAGAGTATCTGTTTTTCTATTTTCGATTTCTGCTGTTCCATTATATATATATATATATATATATATATATATATATATATATATATATATATATATTTATATTTAGAAATATATTTATATATATATATATATATATATATATATATATATATATATATATATATATATATATGGCGGCTATCGTCGTTTGACTAGAATGGATCATTGTGTCTGCTGTGATGCAGAACATGTTCCAAACAAGGATCATTTTCTTGTTACGACGTTGGTGTAAGTGGAATGAAAACATACTATCATATATATATATATATATATATATATATATATATATATATATATATATATATTTCAAATTTAACACTCGAATTCACAGAAAAACTATTATAAACACATTTCCCTAGAATTTTGAAATCTAAAATGACTCAAGCGGCAGTTATTATTGGGTATGCATAATTTGATGGTCAAAATATAAAACATGCTGCCACCGCTAAGTTTTATTCAAATTTAATAAAGCTTCCTATTTGGCACTGGTTTTGGGATTACTTTATGATGCCATAAGTGGAATTTCTCTCTGAGGCCACTAGGACATCCTGTACACTTGTACGTTTAAAGAAAAGAAAAAGCTGTCCCCGCTAATTTTAATCAAATTTATACAAATTCATATTTAGAGCTGGTCTTAGGATTACTTTATCCTGTCATAAACGCATTTCCTCTGTGAGGCCCCTAAAACACCCTTCACGCTTGTACGTTTAACAACAAAAAAATGCTATCACCGGTAATTTTTATTCAGATTTATTAAAAATTCATATTTGGAGCTGGATTTAGGATAACTTTACGCTGTCATAAACGAATTTACTCTGTGAGGCCCCTAGTATAAACTTTACTTTTGTACGTTTTAGGAAAAACATGCTGTCGCCGCTAATTTTTCTTCAAATTTATTTATTTATTTTTTAACTTCATATTTGGAGCTGGTTTTAGGATTAGCGGTGACAGCATGTTTTGTCTTTAAAAAGATGTATAGGGTAATTTAGGGGGCTCACAGAGGAAATTCCTTTATGACAGGATAAAGTAATCCGAAAACCAGCTCAAAATATGATTTTTTAATAAAGTTGAATAAAAATTAGCGGTAGCAGCATGTTTGTCCCTTAAACGTACAAGAGTAAAGGGTGTCCTAGGGGCCTCACAGAGGAAATTTGTTTATGAGAGCATAAAGTAATCCTAAAACCAGCGCCAAATATGAAGATTTATTAAATTTGAATAAAAATTAGCTGTGACAGCATGTTTGAAGTTTTATTAAATTTGAATAAAAAGTTGCTGTTACAGCATGTTTTGACCTTAAAAAACGTAAAGAGTGATTTAGGGGCCTCACAGAGGAAATTCGTTTATGAGAGCATAAAGTAATCCTAAAACCAGCGCCAAATATGAAGATTTATTAAATTTGAATAAAAATTATCTGTGACAGCATGTTTGAAGTTTTATTAAATTTGAATAAAAAGTTGCTGTGACAGCATGTTTTGACCTTAAAAAATGTAAAGAGCTATTTAGGGGCATCACAGAGGAAATTCATTCATGACAGTATAAAGTAATCCTAAAACCAGCAAATAACGAACTTTTAATAAAATTGAATACAAATTAGCGGTGACAGCATGTTCTTCTCTTAAACCTACAAGAGTAAAGGGTGACCTAGGGGGCTCACAGAGAAAATTCGTTTGAGAACATAAAGTTCTCCTAAAACCAGCTCCAAATATGAAGTTTAAATAAATTTGAATAAAAATTTGCGGTGGCGGCATGTTTTTCCCTTAAACGTACAAGAGTAAAGTGTATCCTAGGGGCCTCACAGAGGAAATTCGTTTATGACAGCATAAAGCAATTTCAAAATTAGTTCTAAATGTAAAGTTTTAATAAATTTGAATAAAAATTATCGCTGGGTGCATGTTTTATATTCTGAGCATCAAATTATTATGGCACTTGGTACACTTATTATAAAAAGAACCAAGCGCCAGCTTATTATTCTAAAAGGAATTATGTCTTTTAGATTCCTTTAGGGTATTGTAAAATCTGTATTTTGTAATTTACAACTTGATACACTTATCAAAAGATGATGGCACTGGCATCTTGAATCGTTTTAGATTAATGAAATCTAGCAATTTGGCACTTGGTCCGTTTTTGATAAGCGCTATCCATATATGAATATGGATTGGCCATTAAATTATACCGGCCCACAATAATGACACCTGTAAAAAATCTTTGACACTTGCATTGTTAGGAATTTAAAAGATGTCACAATGACTATTGGCATATTTCTTGTGAAAGAATGAGTTCAAAGCTGCTACAATGGCTGCCTCGGGCGCTCAAAATAACCAAACGGAATTTATCTGCAGAAGGAGGCGAAATCACAAGACCGGCATTTCTTAAGTAAGTGATATAAAAAATATAATAGTTGCATATCGCTTAATTATGGCAGAAAAGGATTATGATATAAATTTGCAGTGTTCTACGTTCATTTGCTACTTCATAATGTTCTAATTATTTCTCCATTGAGTAATGTTCTTAAGCAGAAATATGTACTCCAGTGCATTCAGTGAGCCTTGCAGTCAATTGTTAGTGAGTTATGTTTTATCTACCAGCGCCGTTCTTTGGTACACTGAAGAGATTAAAGCGCTGATTGAGAGTCGGATTTGTTTGACACTATGTTCTCGAGTTATTCAGCGTGGAAATCTATAATTTGCTTCCAATTTTTGTTTGATTTTGTACAAAATTTACCAAAATAAAAAGAAGATATAATAGAAATATATTTTTGATTTCTATGATTAATACTTAACTCAAGAACGAAACGTCACCGAAAAAATAAGACTTTAGATTCATAGTGTGTAACAGAATACACTGGAATAAAAAAGAATTAGATAATACAATTTTCAAAAAATGTATTCCATCATTTTTTGATGAACAACATTCTTAAACTATTTCATTGCGCAAAACTCGTTCATATACCAAGTATGTATTATATTAGAGTACTCATAATTACATTAATAGCTATTTATCAGACTAGTGTGAAAAATGCATGTTTAAGGCACACATATGAAAATTTTTGAGAGCCTTAAACGCAATTTTAACAAAAATATCTTAAATGATTTTTTTTACAAGTGTGCGAAAAATAAAACACTTTTCACACTAGTGCTTTAAAGTGACATTTTTCACACTTAAACGGGTGGAAAAAATGTTTCTTTTCACACTCTCGTAGAAAAAATTATTTTTGCTGTTGTATTTGTCCTGTTTTTCCAAAAATTCTGAAAACGTAAAAAATGAAGTTTTTGAAGTTAAAAACATTCAATAGTTACACTGCTTCATAACTTACGAGTTACAACTAGCTTAATTATGTATTTACATTGTCCTACATGTCTTCCTTCATTTTCTAAAATATTAGGGCTATTTCGAAACTAATTCACCGCCCTCCCTATTCTTTTTCTTAGCTCCTCAATATCATTGCAGGGAGTTTTATAAACTAAAGCTTTTATGTGCCCCTAGAAAAACAAGCCCATCACAGTTAAATCGGGGTTATTCAGTGGCCAATAAATTGTTCCAAATTTCCCGAATCAGTCATTATAGCGAGCACTCAAAAAATGTCTTACAGCATTGACGTTATGAGGAGGTGCCCCACCTTGTTGCCAAATAACGTTTCTATATACGTCCAGGGGCAAATTCTCCAGCATAACGTCAATATTGTTTCTTAAGAAATTAGGGTATATCTCACCCGATAAAGCGTCATCATATAGTATTGAACCTAATACATTGCTTCGGATCATACCGCACCAAACACTTGATTGTCTTCCTTAATATTCGATTTCTTCAATCTGTCTTGGATTTGAATTGGCCAAAAATGCGCATTACCCTTATAACATTCCTTGCTCGTTGGAAACGACGATTCATCTGTCCACAATATGCGATTTATGAAATTTTCGTCCAGTTGATTCCTTGCCATTATTGTTCTACAGAACTCGAAACGTTTATTGAAGTCGTGTTCTCTTAACCTTTATACCCTTTTGAATTTGTAAGGGTCCTATTTATATTTTCTTAACAGTTTCGTTATGGACCCTATCCTAACTGGTATCTCTCTATCTAAATCCCTTATTGACTTACTTGACAAGGCAACGAAAAATGTTAATATATCTATCTTCCTTTACTTGGCCCATTTCCTTGGTCTGATCATTTTTTTTCCTATGGAACCAGTACCTACAACTCTTTTAAACAACGGTTGAAAAGTATAACGCGAAGGAATACGTCAAGCTGGAAATCTCCTCCTGTATTCTCTTATTGCTATGATAAGACTTTTATTTTTTCTATATATTAGTTAGTAAACATTTTTAAAAACCATTACAAATAATTAAATTTTGACATAACATTGATAAATAAAAGAATTGATATAATGTCACCCTAGCAATTCATGGCCTACCAAGATATTTAAATCAGGTTTAGTACCCGAGTAAGTCAGTAAACGATTTAGCTAGTGAGATACCTGTTAGTATAGAGCTGACTGAAGAAGTGGACCTTAATAAACTCAAAAAGGTATCAAATTAAAAGAAAATGACTACAACAAACATTTTAAGTTCTGTAATTTTGAGTGAACAAATGATTATATCCTGAATGCATTCCGGAATTGACTCCGCGAAAGTAGCTATTATTATTAAAACAATTATTGATATATCACTTTAGCGATCCATGACCTATTAAGATATTTAAATGAAGTCCATATGAGTTACTTTTCAATAATATGATCGATTTTCATTAATAAATTGAAAACGACGTAGTAAAGGTATATGCATTATTTATATCATTGTAATCAGAAAAAAATGAGCTATAAATAAATAGTGGCTGGTTGAAATTGCTGCAAAACAAAATGAACACACTGTACGTGGAGTCCTTTTTGAAATAAACAAGTAGGCCACTTATTTCTATCGGGTGGAAGTAACGTCATTTGAAATATTTTTGATGAAAAGAGCGTCTCGGAAACTCTTTATAAGAAACATTTGGGGATAAAAATTAACAGACCGAATCGCTAAAACAGTTTAAAAGTGGTCTTTTCAATTAACTAGAATTTGTAGTTCTCCAGTTATCACATTTTAATTGCGACTGTTAGAAGAGTTATTGTGTCCCTAGTTGCATATTTTATTTTAAACCTAAATCAAGCTAAACCTGTTCTAAGTTTAAACCTCCTTCAGAGAACATGTAATTTAAAAAAAATTCCACATATAATATTTCTTCTTAATTTTCATAATTCTTGATTTGGTTTACCAAAGAGGGTTTTTTTACTGGAAAGGAATCCTTAGTTTTTCAATGCACGACCATTTTTGACGCTTGTACAAAAATAACGTTTTCGACAATTTTTTTAATAAAATTTTGTATTCTATTCGGAAAAAATCGCTAAACTTCCATTACCCGGAACTTACCTAATTATGAATATTTTCTTTTATTAGGAATAATGAATTGTGACTCAATTTAGTTCAGTACGTAGTTATTTAGGAACACATATATAGTGTCTTTTCAAACACTTTTATTGGGCGCCATTTTGTCCCGTCATATTGGATTCCTACCAATATCTTACCGGTTTCTACCTATGCCACACTTTATTTTTGGCAAAATTTTAAATGAATTCATTAAGAAATATTTACATTGGCACACACTGCGATTTTGATCATCATGTTGAATTCGTACTAGGTTATCCCTATATCACATCTAATTTTTCTGCAAAATTTAAAGTCTAGATGACTTAATAATAACAGGATTTATTTACGATGATTTTTAGAGAAATTTAGTTGCGCATTAGTTTGTTCTGCCATGGTCGAATTCGTAACAGAACTTTACCAGTTTATTTTTACATCACACTTAATGCTTGCACAAATTTTGAAATTAATGTAATAAGTAGTTTTTTCAGGCTGATTTTTAAAATATTTTAGTAGAACGCCATTTTGTTTTGATATCTTGTATTCATACCAAAATGTTATCAGTTCATTCTTATACAACAGTTGATTTTTGTGCAAAATTTTGAGGTAAATTGGATAATTAGTTTAACGTTTCCCTATGCCGCTATCTTGTTTTGGCGAATTGGATTTTTACCAAAATATTATCAGATCATCCCCATACGAACTTAATTTTTGACTAAAATTTTAAGTCAATTTGATGAGTAGTTTTTAAGCTATGGCGCGAATTGTCCGACAGCGAGACAAACCAACAGACGGACCGACGGAATTGATAAAACATATTTTTTGGCATCGTGAAGATATGTAAAACCTGAGGGGGTGATTTTTTCAGATTACAAAAAACTTATTTGGCCGACATTTTGTTCCGCCATCTTGAATTAGAACCACACTAATTCATCTCTATGTCAAACCATAAGATAATAATTATGGCATAGAATTTGAAATCAGGTCATTAATAGTTTTTGGGCTGAATTTTAAAAATATTTTATTAAGCCGCCATTTTGTTTAACCATCTTGGATTCGTACCAAAATTTTGCATAATACTTGATTGTTGTGCAAAATTTGAGATAAATTGGATAAGTACTTTTTTAGTAATAATTTCTTTAACTGCGACTCTTAATTGTGACCAAAATTTGAAGTCAATCGGCTAAGTAGTTTCTAGCTATGCCGCGAACAGACAGACCGACAGATAGACAGACTGACGGAATCGGAAAAACATGTCGACATCTAGGGACCATGAAAAGCAAAGATATGAAAAAATCTCGGAGGGTGACTTTTCACTATTACAATACTTCCCTTTTACGACTTAGGAGGGAAGTAAAGCTTCCGATAAAACTAGGCTGGTTTAAAAGTCTTCATTAAATAACCAACAAAAACCTCATATGTAAACGTCCCTTCCTATTTTTCAAGATAT
Source organism: Kuschelorhynchus macadamiae (assembly GCA_030620095.1). NCBI lineage: Eukaryota > Metazoa > Arthropoda > Insecta > Coleoptera > Curculionidae > Kuschelorhynchus > Kuschelorhynchus macadamiae. The sequence continues at coordinate 2,506,777 of JAUTXW010001082.1, forward strand.
GAAAATGACCCAAAAAACAAATTGTCTAACTAGTTTTCTAGTTTTTGTAAATTTAAAAAAACATAAAAAAATGAAGAATGATATGAAAAATATAAATATTACTAACATTTTTTTCAAATAAAACACACTGTAAAATTTCCTCTCCATAGATGGGCCTTATTTTCCTCATTCTGAATGTACCCGGTTTGACATATTTATCCTAAAAATAAATTCATCACATTGCTCTTATGGCAAAATTCTTCTTCATTTTATCATTTATTTTTTAAAGAAAAGTATCAAACCAGGTATATTTAGAATCCGGAAAAAGAGACTTGAAAGTATTATTTTCAGAGTGTCTTATATAAAAATTTTAAATTTTCGATCCTCTCTATAGATGGGCCTCATTTTCTTCATTCTGAATGTACAGTTGGTTCGGAAAAAAATGAATACGGCAAAAAAGCACTTAAATAAGTTTGGGCAGTGTTCTTCAATTATGTCACATCAGGTTAGGATAATGAGTCATATTTACGACTATTTGTTGTCAAGATTTTTTGACAACTTGTCATGTAAAAATCTAAAGATTTTTAAAAAATGCCTCCTCATACTTCTGTTGAACTAAAGGCGCGAATAATTTCCAAGTTGGAAGATGGTTGGTCCCTCACAGTAGTTGCCCAACATTTTAATATTGGTAGAGCAACCGTATATAGAATTAGTAGAAGGTGGAGGGATGAACAGTCTTTAAAAAGGAAGGAGGGTTCGGGAAGGCCAAAGATCAGCACTGCAGATCAAGATCGAGCTCTTTTAGGAGCTTTAGAAGAGAATCCATTCCGTACTGCAAAGGAAGCCCGAATCCTATCTGGATTTCCTGGCCGAAAAACCACAACGTGGCAAAGACTGCAAGATTCTGCTTTAAACTGCAGAGTGGCGGCAAACAAAACGGAGCTGACCGTAGAACAAAGACAAGCTCGTCTTCTGTTCGCCTTAAATCACGTGAACCGCGGCCAAAATTTTTGGGACCGTGTAATTTTTAGTGACGAAAAGATTTTTCAATCTTGCAAACAGGGCAAAATTAAAGTGTACAGGCCAAATAACTCAAGATTTGACCCAAACTACGTGAACCATTTTTGAGCTGCGGGTCATTTTAGCGTTAACGTCTGGGGGTGGATTTCATCAAGAGGGATGGGTGTGGCATGGCGAATTAACGGAAGATTTGTAGGCCAAACATATGTGGATATACTGGAAAATGTGATGCGGCCCAGTGTGCTACTTTTATATCCCGAAGATAATTTCATTTATCAGCAGGATAATTGTCCTGTGCACACGTCAAACATTGCCACGCAATGGTTTAGGGCCAACAATATTGAAGTGCTACAATGGCCAAGTTATAGCCCAGATGCTAACCCAATAGAGAATGTGTGGGGGGTCATAACAAGACGGCTATATCAAAGAGATTTTATGCCAAGAGATGCTGAAGAGTTGTGGAATTCTATCCAAGAAGTTTGGGAAGAATTGTCTGTAAGAGAGGACTTTTTGCCAGGTTTCATGCAGATGGATAGAAGACTGCAAGCAATCATAGATGCTGATGGATACATGACCAAATATTAATTTAAGTAATTTAATTTGTTTCCCTTATTTGTATTGTTAACTTAAATAAATGAATCTAAAAAAACTATACCTATTTCCGTAAGAAGCTACATATCGTAATAAGTTATTATGCATGAATGATTACAAATTCATAATGTTTACATCCATATCATACATCCATGTTGACATTCACCATAACCATTAAATATTTGACAAGATATACACTGCTCATTTTCGTAAAAAAATAAAAACCGCTCTAAAAATCGTATTAATTTTTTTCCGAACCAACTGTACCCGGTTTGACATATTTATCCTTAGAATAAATTCATCACATTGCTCTTATGGCAAAATTCTTCTTCATTATATCGTTTATTTTTTAAAGAAAAGTATCAAACCGGGTATATTTAGAATCTGGAAAAAGAGACTTGAAAGTATTATTTTCAGAGTGTCTTATTTAAAGAATGGTAAGTTATATTTATATATTTGACAATTGAATTTTTTATAGTTCTTTAAAGTTGTAGCTAGTTTGCTAATTTGTTTTTTTTTTGATTATTTTGACATTATAAAAATTATGAAAGTTATGACAGATTAAAATGTCCGTATTGTACAAGACGTGTTTTAGACACTCTACAACTTCGTATAAAGTGTTTAGAAACTATTTTTGTCATGACCATACTTTTTTTTAATATCAGTAACATACTGTAATAAATTACATAAGTGTTGAAAATGATATCACTTTCACACGAGTAATGTACACTATTTTTCCTGCGACCACAAAGAACCTTCAGTAGAACTTTTATTTTTATTTTTATTTACGTTTCAACATTTGTGTTGAAAGCGTTCTTTTTCTATTTTGCAATCGTAAAAACGTCTTTTTGATAAGCGAACTAGTGTCGTAATGGCCCTTTTTTCGATATGACTTAGTTTATCTACAAAATTCTGGAAATTGAACCAGCTAGAATTTTAAATTGAAAAACAAAAAGTAGTCAGATTTAATCTACAGTAACTTTTTTATTGTTGGACCAACTTGAATTACATTTTTGATAAATTGTAGGTGTATGTATCGTTATTATTTTCTGACTTAAGAGTTGCCGAAACTTTTAACTAGCGTGGATTTATACAAGTGGATTCAAAGTTGTACTTATATACACTAACTTTTGAGCACTCTGTTGAAAAAATTAAAATGTTGTATACCGTTTTGGCCTATATCATTTTTAAGCCTTGTCTGTTTTTATCGTTTTATTTTTTGATTCATTTGAATATCTGTTTGGTCACAAGAGATTTAAATTTTAGAAAAAAAAAACTATGCAATTTTAAAAGTTTAATAGACATCAAAACAGTGATTTTTTATAGAATATCTGAAGATTAGTTTCGTGTATTGCCTTCTCATGCTCTAATAATTTCTTCCAATCGACTAGTTAGGTTCTGTACGCAGTTAGCAATTGCTTCCTATGGTATATTTTTCTACACTTCAAGAAGGGCTACTCGAAGGTTTAGTACGGTTTCCGGTTTCCTATTACGAATACTTCTTTCTAGCATATCCCACACATGCTCGATAGAATTAAGATCAGGGCTACGAATATTCTGTGACTACTGCTACGATATAAGATCTGGTATTATCTTGCATTAGAATAAAATTCTTGCCAACAAACTCTGTTTGGTGCGTTAACATTTCTTAATATAACTGTTAGCGTCCATAGTCGATATATACACATGTATATATATATTAAAATTTAAGTTTTTACATTCATTTATTCACCTAATTGGCAAAAAATAAACTGTACCTCTCGAATAAATATTTTATTTGACCGTTGGCGGAATGTTTTTTTAAAACTTTATTAAAACAACTATAACAGTAGCGCAAACCGCTTCGACTTTACTGGAGGTGCTATGTTTAGTTTACGATTTTCCTACTACGTCTTTACATAAACATGAAGACTCGTCAGAACATTTAAAATGCGAATTAATGACAAAAACATTTGTAAAAAAATCAAAGCACTCTAGCTGTCACTTTAAAAGAAAACGCTAAAATATATAAAATACATTTTAACGAAAACGTCCGATTAAATAGACTATTTATGTGCTTGGTAATTGGCGCAGTTTTGTACCTGGCAAAACAAGAGTTAGTCTTTCGAGGCCATGATGAGAGCAGCGAGTCAATAAATAGGGAGAGATTTAAAAAGTTTTTAGATTTATGAATATCGAGAAGTTCCCAAGAACTAAAAGATCATTAAGAAAAAATTAAAAATGTTGTTACTGGTGACTCGAAAACTATTTAGGTAAAACGAAGTAATTAATTCATTGAATTTAATTGAATGCATTTCTGATTATTTAAATGATCATGTAAAAATGAAATAATGAACACACAGTTTTTTTCTGTGCAAGTGGATGACACCACTGATATTACGCAAACCTCCCAGTGCTCCGTAATTTTAAGATACGTTAATTCAGAAGATTCAGTAGTCGAGAGATTCTTAGAATTTATTATAATAAATTCTTATAATGTCAGCTAAGATAGAACGTCGGAGAATTTATATTCTCTATTGGATCAAATTTTGGACCAATTTGACTATAAACATAAATTAATAGGGAAATGTTACGATGGCGCAAGTTGATGTCTGGCCATCTAAATGGCCTTAAAAAAAAGAAAAAGCGCCGCAGGCTTTATTTGTCCTGATGCAGCAAAATTTAAAAATATTTCTAAATGTCGAATTTTTTTGCAAGCCTTAGTGGTATTCCCTCATTTTTTCATCACTCAGCCAAACGAACGTATACTGTTATATCTGCATCTACGAGGCGTATACCAACAATTACAGAAACTCGTTGGTCTTCAAATTCGAACTTAATAAATGTGATTTTTCAAGTTCCGTTCTTCAAAAAAAATCGTTTGACATTAATTTTTGCTGTCGTGAGGCGCTCTGTAAAAAAAGAATAGAACATTTTTTTAATACCGTTTGATAAAACAAATTCTATTACAGAATTAAATCATTACAAACGTGAGCTTGCTAAGCTTTCACCTGAAGAAATTAGGGCTAAGTGTAGAACTCTTTTTTATGAAATATTGGATAATATTTTAATGGAAATGACACTAAGCTTCCAAGACTCTAAAAAACTTATATTTTTATGTTTGGCAGATTCTGCTAAATTTTCCGAATATAGTTTAAATTTTCCGACTGGCCCGTTTGAAAATTTGTTACAGTTATATGGGGAAATATTTTCAAAAAGTCAACGACTTTAAAATGAGTTTGGTCTTATTTTTGCCAATGAAAGTAATTGTAATATATCGCTGCAAAAGCAAGTGAAAAAAATTAATGAAAAAATAAAGATATTTTAATCAAAGCATATAAAGTGTTTTCCCTTATTTTGACAATACCGTCGACAAGTGCTTCAGTGGAAAGAAGTTTTTCTTGCCTCAAACGTGTAAAAACTTATTTAAGAAATACTATATCTCCAAAAAGACTTACTTCTCTAGGCAATATTTCAATTCAAAAGGAATGTCTGGAGGAGATTAAGGCAACTCATCCATTTTATGAGAATGTTATAAATAAATTTGCTGCTATGAAGGATAGGAGAATGGATTTAGTATACAAAATTTAGGTAAGTCGTAAAAAATATTCTACCCCTTCCACATATAAAAAAAAATTCTGGAAAAAATTTATTACGATATTTTCTTGCTTCGTTTGCACTTCATTTACTTTTTTCACCCGCTAGCCGCCACTGATCCATACCATAATACCGCTACCTGCGAATGACGTTCCTGGCGAAATACAGCAATGAGGAAACGCCGTTTTCTTACATACTTCTCCAAACACTCTCACGCCCAAACAAAAGCGAGACTCGTCTATAAACAATACACTGTCCCAATGTTCTCCCGTCGAGTTTCTATGTTCATGGGCGAAATTCATTCATTGAGTGCCATCAGCTGCGATCAAAGCTGGACAAGCAACTGGTATTCTTAACGTCAACCCCGCCTCGTTTAATCTACGTTTATTTCCAGTACGGTGACTAATAATGGTAGATGGTACTCCTTGATCCCGTTAAGCATTTAATGTAATGAAATGATCATCACGCCGATTAGTGACCGATGGTCTCCCTAATCCTCAAAGTCAAGTGTACTTACCAGTCTGACGAAATCGGCTAATAGCATCTTTATCTGCATAACAATCTATAATTATCGAATTTACGCAACAGCACGGGCTATCTTCTGGACACATATTTTACTCTTTAAACTGTCAGGAAGTACTGACTCTTTAGGAAACAATATTACTGCTGCTGCAACAAAACGCAATAGCATTGTTGTAATAAGACGATGACTAGATTTTTTGTAAAGTTTTTTTTATAAAATTTACTCTCATCAAACACATATCCAAATTAATTCAAAAATAAAACATTAAAAACAGACACTTTAATTTATCCACAGGGTGTTCAAAAGTTAGGGTATAAAAGTAAAAGTTGCATCTTTTTTTATAAATCAGAAAATTCATTCAAGTCGGTTCAAAACTGAAAAAGTTTCTGTAGATTGAACTTAAGTATTTTTTGTCCGGGTTTTTTTTTAGCCGGGAGTATACTATTTCAACACACGTGTTTTGAAATGTTTTCAACACCGTTTGATATAATGACGTTTCTAGCCAAGCCAACAGTGCTTTTTTATCAGTTTCTATGTGGTCGTAGAAAAAGTAAATATAAAACATGTTATGATACACTATTGCAAGCCTATATATCATGATATACAAGCATTATCTATCCAATTTGTAATAATTTTAGGTTAAAAGCTGTGCAGAAGAAATTTTCTCAGAATGATGGTGTTCCAGTACATTTAAAGGCTGGGACGAGAGATAAAATCTTGTATAAGTCGACTTGGGTCTTAGTAATCGTGGGAGATCTTTACGGTTTAAAAACTATTCTTTGGGATATGAGCATTGCTAAATTTCTTGACTCATTTTGATATCAACATGTCGTAAATGTTAAACGGTTTCTTTATAACTTTTCATAAATAAATAGTTTTTCACAAGTTTTGCTTTTATTTCGCCTCACTATCGATTTTTAGGAACTGATTTCGGGAAAAACATTTGTTACGAACCAGAATTATTAATTATTTAGTTAATAATTAGATTGTCTAAAAAATATTTGAGGAAGGCTTCCGTTTAAATTCGTTTCTATACGTACAGTACAGTGTTTATTTTAAAATCGTCGAGAGGCGCAAATAATGTTCCTAAAATTTTTATATAACAATTAAACCACCCTTGCACTGCTGGAACTGCACGCAGTATTATGGATCATTTGCAAGCCTTCCGCCGCTGCAATATTATTTTAAAACTATAAGAGATATGTATTAGCTTCAATGTGATTTCAATAGGAAAATATGTATAGTTGGGCGCTAAATGGGATTTTTTATGAAAAAAATATAATCTAGAATTATAAAATAGAAGTAGATTTGTCCATTTTCGACCATTTTCGACTACTTTTTGACGCAAATACCGTCGCATATCATTTTTTTCCACAAAATGGATCTTTACCGCCTTGCATTGATCCTTTGTCTACGTAACTGCAAAATTTGAAATGGTGAATCGTACTCATGTTTTTGTATTTCTGCAGCGCGTGGACCCTTTTGAACCAATTTTTAAATGAAATGTAATTTAAATTCCCTATACATAACACATTTTTTTGAGGTCGGACGTCTAGGAAGTTTTTTCTAATACGTAGGTATCTTTTCATCTTACTTTGAACTTGACTAGACCTTGTCGCTAGTTTTTCACTTTTTGCGTGCAGTTCTTCCTTAACAATTTAAACATTCCGAGAATATTGAATATTAAAACCCAAATAAACGTATTTTAATTAAAACCAATAATGGGTCTAATGAAAATAATTTTGATAATTACATGTTTTTAAAACGAAAATAAAAAATTATTTAATTAGTTGTTAAAAATGCTTTTTAAATTCCACTTATATCCAAACATGAGTATACAAACGTTGTTCAAATATTTCCCAAACTTTCTGAAATATTTCACGCTTGATAGTCTTTCACTAAACTTTTGTACGATTTTTGCTCTTTTCTAAATCCACTCTTCAACTAAAAATATATACAAAATCTTCAAGTTCGACTTCAGGTAAAAATACTTGGGCAAAAATATATCTAAAAGCGAAAACTGACTTAATTATAAACAAATTAGAAATGGTAATTTCTCGTACCTAAAATACTTCCGCAATTACCGTTAAATATGTTGGCTGCATCATCATCCAATGACCCGGGCCCAGGCAGACTTTTCACACGAGAAATACTGTATCTTATGACCAAACGAATAATATGGTTACATAACATATCCGCGAAATTATGGTGGCACATAAGCTGCTGCATAGTTGAAATGCGTAGGCTAAATTGTAGATCTGATTTGGAACATAAACTTTTAAAAATATTTGTACACATGTACACATGACATACCCCTCTAGAGTGCGCGCGTATTTCAAATTTTTATTTCAACTTGATTTTCAGATGATTTCAGTATGTGCTTTTATGGTTTTAGTGATAAGCTAACCATCTGAAGATTGTGTTGAACAAATCAACCTCACAGTACAGGTTTTGTTAAAAAAAATCCTTGTTTTAATATAGTCGCGAAATTTTGTTGACGTGCTACCGCGGGCTTTCTTTAGCAAACCTAACCATCCGGGGATTCGACCACACATGCGTTACATCCAAAGCCGAGAATCCTACCACTAAGCCAGAAGGCTTGCATTGAATATTCAACTAAATTTGTTTATACTCCTCGGAAATAAACGAAGATTCAATAAGAACCACATTGAACAATCTGTGTTGTTACTGATATAACTATTATAAGGTTTTCTCTCAGTAACATGATAATCAAACCTAACCTAATACACAAGAACTTAAATCTACAATTCGGATTAGGTTCGGTTAAAGTATATTAAAACAAGGATTTTTTTAACAAAGCCTTTATAGTTGGCGCATTACCTTTCTGGAATGACGTCATTTTTGGTTATTTTTGTTTGATTTATGTTAACTGACAGTGACAAAAACATTTTGAAAAAACTCATTGTCGTTTCTTTACAACAGTCAATGCCGGTTTTGGTTATGTGTCTTTCAGAATATATTCGTCAAAATTGACATTGATTTGTTGTGATTCTTTTTAAACTTTTGCAAGATGCCGCGAAGATATAATCAGCAATCACAGCTAATAGTTTTGAATATCTTGGCTTTTTTCAATTGGAAAAAGAGCAAGCTAAAAATGGAATCCTTCCGCAAACTGATAATATAATTGAACGAGCTTCAAATGCAACAAAACTTAGCCATACAACAATCATAAATATTAAGAAAAGAGGAATAACGAGCGATGAATCCTTTACCTCCAGAATCTCTCAAAAGCAAAAAGAGGTAAAAACAAAAATTACAAATTACTTAAAGAACAAAATAAGAGATACGATCTACTGCATGTATGCGAAAAATGAATATGTTACAATGCAGACTTTGCTTAAAAAACTAAAAGAGATAAATGAATATTTTAATTTTTCCATCACCTCGCTAAGAAAATACGTAAAAAGTATTGGTTTTAAGTGGAAGAAATCAAATAATAGAAAATACCTGATGGATTTGCCCCACATCGTCCACAAGAGAATCAATTTCTTGAGGGAATATGTCAAAAATCAAAATCTAGGACAAGATGCTTATACCACCGTATTTATTGATGAGACTTGGATTTTTAGTAAAGGTTCGTTTAGAAACAGCTGGCAGGATAACACTATGTCTACAAGTTCTAAAAAAGCTAGTGAAGGTCATCGATATATTGTAGTTCACGCTGGATCAAAGGAAGGATTTATTAAGGGGGCTAGTTTAATATTTAAAAGTGGACTAAAAAGCGGAGATTATCATGACAATATGAACAAGCAAAATTTTGAAAATTGATTTAAAAATCAGCTGGTACCAAATCTTCCTCCAAAAAGTTTGATAGTGATGGACAACGCAAGCTATCATTCCGGCCTTTTAGAGGATATTCCAAGAAAATCATGGACAAAGCAGAGATTGATTGGATGGTTAAAAGAAAAGAACATTGACTTCCAAGAGAGGGCCATGAAGGATGAAATATGGAGCATTGTAGAAAAAAATTGTAACATTGAAAAATCATTCTACCTTGACGAATATGTGAAACCTTTGGGCCACAAAATACTAAGACTTCCTCCATACCATTGTCAATTTAATGCTATTGAAATGGTATGGTCTGAGTGTAAGAGGAAATACGACCAATACATTGCTAGTCTCAAGGGGACACCATCGGAAGTTTTGGCCATGTGGGAAAAAGCGATAAATGAAGTATCTTCAGAGCATTGGAAAAATTATGTCAGCCACACAGAAAGGGTAATCCAAGAAGCTTGGAAGACAATACAGATATGTGATGCTTCAGACATTGCGCCACTTGTAATTAGTACCGACGAAGACAGCAGTGACGATGAAGAATTTAGTTCTGATTCTGAAGACAGTGAAGGGGAGTAGTTTTTATTTTTAAAGTTAGTTAGTTATACATTAATTTCTCTCTTTTAGTTTTTAAAGCAAAGTCTGCATTGTAACATATTAATTTTTAGCATACACGCAATAGATCATATCTCTTATTTTGTTCTTTAAGTAATCTGTGATTTTTGTTTTTACCTCTTTTTGTTTTTGAAACATTCTGGAGGTAAAGGATTCATCGTTCGTTATTCCCCTTTTCTTAATATTTTTTCAGTATTGTCTGTAATTGAGAATTAAAATAATTTTGATGAAAATGGGTAACTGGCGTCAATTTATTACATTGCAAACAAAGAATAAGACTAAGATGAAAGAATTTATATTAGTAAAGTCTTATTTGCAAAATAATTGTAGTTTTTGAAGTTATAATAGTTATTTTTGTATTAAGTGTGCAAAATGAGGGTTTTTTTATGGCAATGAGAGTGTTAATTTTTTGCCAGCCATTTTCGACAAGTTGCAGCGCTTTCTGTATAGAAAATGCCAATTTTAAATTCGCTTTAGCCAGTGCTGAACGCACCCCTCCTATCTACATCACTGCATACGTTTAGGTTAGGAATCATCGCTGAAATATAAATAATATAAGAAATACGTTATTTGAAACCAGCGTGACGTCATTCCAGAAAGGTAATGCGCCAACTATACTAGTAGGTGGATCTGTCCCCTTGGCGTTAGGTTAGCTCAGCTTCGTTGATAAAAATCATCATTAAAGCCATAAACCATCATCAAAGCTATGAAATTACAAAACAAAATAAAGAAAATCAGATTGAAAAACCTAACCTAACCTCAAAACATCAAAAATCAGATTTGAAATACATGCGCAGTCTAAAATGATCTGATTGGTATGATTCCTGGTGGATTTAAGGTCTTGTACAAGGATCTTTCATTGAGGAGGAAAAACGGATTTTTTTTGACTTCCCCCGTATTTCTCAAGAAAATCAAAATAGCCAATCGATATATTTTAGCTCGGAGATTTCGAAAATCGTAACAATGAAAAACAAAAGACTTACGCCAAGGAAGTTGTGTTTTTTAAACGGAACACCCTATATGTTATTAAATTTTTGGATTCTATGAACAATTCTAAGTGTTTTTTAATAAGGGTACTATATGTCTATCTTCAACTGTTTTTGATTTATTAATGTTTGAAAATTGACATTTTTGCTTCTTTGAGCCGTCATAGCACCTGAACGGTTGGTCCTAGAGCAAAATAACTTTCACATTCTTATCTTAGTGTTTGATAAGCTATCTTATGATGCCAGTCAAACAAAAAATTAATTTGCTATATTTAACTGAATATATTCATATGAAATGCAGGTGATGCATGTGATCACCTTGCTTCGAAATCACTGTAATTTTGATGTATTAGAAGATATTATATTAGTTTGCCGTAATAAGATATTCATTAAATGAAAAACTACAGATTGTAACGCCGTATCATAAGTGTCAAGAAAACGCCAGTGAAGCAAGAAGAACATATATTGCCAATTTTCATAGAAATATATCCGTGAAAACAAATATAATGATTAAAAACCTATTTGAAGAAACTAAATCATTGCATACCAAAAAAAGAAACTCAGGACGAAAAGTATATCGAGACAGAACTATTTTAAATTATTTTATAAGAAAACCCACCAAGTCAATTTCAGATGCAGCTCAGGACATTCGGTATGGCCGTCTACCTCTACGTCGAAGACTTAGCCAGGGAACCGTTCATAGAACTTTACACATTTTTAAACTCAGGCCTTTTCACATACTTCCACTTCAGCATTTAAGAGCTGTTCAGAAACAAAGCCGCTTTCAATTTGTGTCTCAAATTATAATACGGCAACAAAACGACCCTGATTTGTTTAAAAAAATTGTTTGGCCACATTTACCTCGTCAGGAATATTTAATCGACACAATACGCATCACTCGGCTCGGCTGTTGAAAACCCGAGAATATTTCAAACCGTTAAATTTCAAGGGAAAAGTTCCATTCATGTTTGGTGTAATGTTAAAAATAATAAAATTTTGCATTGCTTTGAATTGGCAACAAGACGGAGCTCCTCCACATATCACGCGTGATGTTAGAAACTTTTTGAACCGACGCCATAATGGAAGGATTGAAACTATCCCTTGGCCAGCCAATAGCCTTGATCTTTCAATTTTGGATACATTTCTTTGGGGGCATCTCAAGAACGTGACATACCAAAGTAGAAACGAAAATATTGATGAAATTAAGGAAACGATTGTGAACGAAATTAATAGACTTCATTAAGAAAATGAAATTATAACTGCAAGTTTGCAACCCCTGCAAAGAGGATACCAATTTTGCTTCGTGAATAATGGGGTACATATTGAGCATTTAAATTATTAGTTATTATGTTTTGTTACTTTGTTGTTAATATTAACTATTGTTTTTTTGTTATGTAGTGATTTAGTTTCGTGAAATAGGTTTTTAATCCTTATAATTAGTTTTACGAATATATTTCTATGAAAATTGACAATATGTTCTTCTTGCTTCACTGGCGTTTTCTTGACACTTATAATACAGAGTTACAATATGTAGTTTTTCATTTAACGAATATCTCATTACGGCAAATTAATAAAATATCTACTAATACGTCAAAATTACAGTGATTTTGAAGTAAGGTGATCACTGCATCACCTACGTTTCATATGAATATATTTAATTAGATAGGTAGCAAAATAATTTCCATTTTTTTGTTTGACTGGCATCATATGGTAGCTTATCAAAAACTAAGATAGGAATGTGAAAGTTATTTTGCTCTTGGTCAAACCGTTCAGGTACTATGACGGCTCAAAGAAGCAAAATTGTCAATTTTCAAACAACAATAAATCAAAAACAGTTGAAGTTAGACATATAGTACCTTTATTTAAAAAACACTTAGAATTGACCATAGAATCCAAAAATGAAATAATATATAGAGTATTCCGTTTAAAAAACGCAACATCCTTAGAGTAAGTCTTTTGTTTCTCATTCAATTGTTTTTGGCTATATTGAATTTCTTGAGAAAAACGGGGGAAGTCAAAAAAATACCGTTTTTCCTCCTCAATGGAAGACCCTGTACATATGATGCATTTACATACAGGAGAACCTTATTTGAAAACCGTGGATCCATGTTAATTTAAGTCATTGTCATCTGAAGAAGAACACAGAAGCATTACTGTGTTAAATATAGAAAGGTAAGAACTAAAAAAAGATTAAATTTAATCAGTTCGTCTACAAACACAAACTTACAGTGATATCTAGATACGTTATCTTGTTTTCAAAATCGAATTGATCCAAGAAGTTAAAAATAAATTGGATCGATTTTGGATTGGAGCATACGTGATATTTTTAACTAAAATTAACTTTCTGGATTTATTTAAAGGATAATGTTATGTTTTTTGGTATTAACGTATAGATTCTTAGTTCTATATAAGCATATATACTGTTTCTAACGGGGCAATTTTCCTGTGCGCTCTAGAGTGGATCAAACGATTTTATTTCAGGCAGTATTACCAGATGAAATTTTAGGTGAGCAGTAGATCGACCTCAAAAAAGCAGCAAATTTGTATTCAAAAAGCAGTGAATTTAAAAAATCTACTACCAAAAATTTTGTAGGATATAATAATGTTTAAAATGTTAAAATAAAACCACATACAAATTATAATACGATAAAAACAAATCGATAAGCTAAATTACTGCTAAAAGAACTTTATTAACTGATCGCAATCTGACTTTTCTTAGTTTTTTGGGATATTTGCTTATTGTGCAATTTAAGTATATTTGTATCGAACGTTACTGAAAACAATCTTCTTTTTTATGGTAAGAAAATTTTTTGTATGAAGTAGGCCTGATACGCTTGCAGTGGACAGTTTATTTCTTTGCTGGCCCCTAAGAAGATTTACATTAGAAAATATCCTCTGAAAGTTGGCTGAAGAATAACATACTAAAAACAAGGTTACTTAATACAGGGAAGATCGGGGTGTTGTCTGCAAAATATTTTTTATCTACTTGGTTCTAAAAAATCCTCCAAACTGTTGTCAACTGATCATTAAATTTTTGTATTTTTTAATAATCGAAACTCGGTATAAACAATTTTAAATTCATTTTGATTAAGTAAAGTTGGAAAATGTCTTGCAAGAGGTACGATACTGTTAAAATTTCCTTCTTAAACTTCTTACGGATTTATATTTTTTAATATTCCATTATTAAAATCAAATGTGAAGTTAATCTGAACACAAGATTAAAAACGAGAGGAAAAATCCAAATATCTTGTCCTTAACAGATAAGCCTGCTATGGTTCCAGAGTATCTATTCAAGCGCCTGTGTGACCATCTGAATAAACTAACTGCAACTTGAAGTGCGACAAGATATTAGTTATTAGATATGTTAATATTGAAGAAATTCTTAAGATTTTACTCCTTAAGTCAGTGCCGAACTCAAATTTTATTACAAAGGGTCACAAAGTTTTCTACAGGGTGATAAACAAAAGTCGTTTTTTTCGCACAACTTTGACAGTATCGAGAATCTACCAAAAATTATTTTGAATTTTTTTTTCTTAATTTTTAGGGTCAATAAGTCAATATCAAAAAGGTAATTTCTCAGCGTTTTTATATTTACTTTATAGCGAATTCTACAGGGTGATGTCTGAAAAATATCATTTTTTACGCAATTATCGACCCTATTTCTTGCAAAGTTACGAAACCCCTAATAAATTTTGGTGATTCTCCATTAGCTATACTATTAGAAAAAAAAGCAAGCTGAATTTGTGGTCGAGTATTACCTGGCCCGTGCTAGAGGCGTACTAACTGTTTTTTTCTGAACGGGGCCGGGTTAAAGTGAATTTTGGTGTTTTCAAATTTAGTTTGTTTACAAGAGACTGGTTCTTTTTTATTTTCCACACACTTTTTGGTACCTTGTGTCTATACCTCGAAACGTTTTTTTGATTTTTTCAATATCTCAATCACGGATGTAGTTTGTTTTGCATGGGGTCAAAATTTTGAGAAATATTACATTACATTTTGCATGCTATATTTTACTATCGAAAAATAATAGAACCAATACAAAAAAATATATAGAATCAAGTCAGTGGCATATGACGGGGTCAAATTTTAATAAAAAAATAAAAATTCTAAATAATTAAAAAAACTAATTGCAAAAATATTTGGTCGCGTGGTCAGTTAAACCGAATTGAGTACAAGACATTATCCCCAAAAAATTTCTTATTTGAAAGTCATTGGCGTACGCTCAGGCAAATAATTATGCGCCAACTTTAATTTGGTAGGTAATTAAAATTCTATTTCTTAACGCAAATGTTCAAATAGGACATTTTTCTACGAATTTGCAATATTCCCTTGAAAAATGACCCTAATTTGTGATTTATTTAATTTTAGCTACCTATAAGAGTATAATTTTCAGTGGCGTAGTTAATTTTGGAGAAATAAATAAAAGTTTTGCAATTAGAAAATATTGGTTTTACTAGAATACTTTTAATACTTTTGGATCAAGACAACAAAAAGAAACACAAATGATTAAAAAAAATCTGTGTTTCTAAACATATCTTTCGCCTGTTTTTGTCAAAACCTATAGTCGTAGGTACTCGATTTTAGTCGGTAAAAAACTATAATTTTTAAAGGAACTTTTCCCCCATGCGGAAAAATTTAAAGTCGCTGAGTGGCAGATTTCACCATTGTTATTCATTATAAATTTAGTAGGCCATGACAAAAAAAAAACAAAAGAATAAATAAAACATTTATCTATGACTTTATTGATTTGTAAAATTTGATGATATTTTGTAATTTGTGAGAAAGATTTAAAAAAGAATATGTATTTCAAAATGCTCAGGTTTTCCACTGAGGAAAGAAATAATTGTATTCGATTGCCGGAAGAGGGAAAGTCAAAGGATGAAGTTGCAAATTTATACAATGTAAGCCGAAGTACGCTTATCAAAAAGAATTCAGCTAACTGGTTCACATCAGTATAGACATGGAGGAAATGTTGATGTCAAAGTAAATGGTGATGTCGAGAGAAATTTGGTTCGTAGTGTACGAAATAACGGACTAAAATGTACTCCATATTTTAAAACACAATTAAGAAATCATGGAGTTAATGTGAGTGAAAATACAATACGTCGAGTTCTACGGCGGAACGGTTTAAGATTAGTAAAAATGCCATTCTTTTCAATGCAACTACATATTAAGCTAAAAGCGCCTTTACATTACATGCAATAAATGGCATGCGAAATATTGCATGCAATGAAATTAGCGCCTACTCTATATCGGCGCCATGCAAACAAAATTGCACCAGCTGATCAAAAAGTCAGTTTTCATTGCATTGTACGCGAAATCTCGATGTAAATCGGTTTTAAGATCTCCTGCTACATCACTCGCTTTATCGCATTACAATTCGCTGAAACCATCTTTTTACACCCTTATTTTTAATAGTTTCTTAAAAATCTTGTTAACACTTGTGTGTCATACAGGGTGTCCGCGAATACGATGCCAATTCATTAATCACTTATTCTTTGAGCAAAATTATTAAGAGTTTCATTATAATTTTTTTCGTTCTTCGCATTTTGTCATTTTGTCTAATATACAAAAGGTCAAAGCTTAAAAAAATTCTATTTTTTTTTTCACTCTGTGCACGTGTTTACAGATAAATTATTTAAATTTGACACATGATATACAGTGCTCAATAGCTACGAAATGAGCATAATAATGTTTCGAAAAATCTACTGTATTCATTTTTTTCGTAACTTCTTTCGTGTATATAATATTCCATTTTATTAAAAAATACAAAAATTAGAATAACTTTTTAATCATTAAAAATTGGATAAAACCACATACAGCGGTATTTTGAATCTAAATAACCTCCTGTGTTTCGCCCTTAAGTTTGATGGCCGATTTCGGGGACACCCTGTGTAATATACTATTTATTAAGGGTAGCAGTTTAGGAATTTCTTTAATAATATTTTAGAAAACCTGCTAGGTTGAGGTGGGCGGAAAATCACATTAATTGGACGATTAAAGGATGGGCTCACTGCATGTTTACCGATGAAAGCAGGGTAAATGTGTACAAACATGATGGAAAAATAAGAGTATAGCGGGAAAGGGGCGAACGGTATGATGAACACAACATGGCAGAAGAAGAGGCTTTCGGAGGCGGGGGATTACCATATAGGGTGGAGTAGACTTTAACGGAATGATTGACTTATTTTTGAAAAAGATACAGTCAATGCTAAAGTTTATGCAAAAATGATTAGAAATTATATGGCCCCATTTGCTATGGGAGTATGGAATAAAGCGCGTATTATAACAGATCTGTTCCAACAACTTAACATTAATGTTGTTGGATTTCCACCAAAGTCACCAGATCTAAACATTATCGGACATATCTAGAGCTATCTAAAATTAAATATAAGAAGTCGCGATAATCCTCCTGAAAATCTTCAGGAGTTAGAAGTTGTTATCGAGGAAGAATGGAATAATGTGCCTAGAGACTTTATTTGTAATTTGGTAAGATCAATGCCTCGTGGATGCCTCGAATAATTAATAACCGTGGTGGACCTACGAGATATTAACTCAGTAATTAGTATAATACCTATCGATTCATTTGTTATTTAATTATTTGTTTGTTGTTGTGTTTATGCTATTAATTAATTGTGTTTTTCCTGTTGTCTTGTTCTTGTTATATTTCTGCTAGTTAAGTCAATATTTTCTAATAGTAAAACTTGTACTTATTTCGAGTACTTACTACGGAACTGAAAATTATACTCTAATAGGTAGCTAAAACTAAATAAATCAGAAATTAGGATTGATTTTTAAGGGACTATTGCAAATTCGTGGAAAACTGTTCTATTTGATCATTTGCGTTAAAAAATACCGTTGTAATTACCTACCAATTTAAAGTTGGCGCATAATTATTTGCCTGAGCATACGCCAATGACTTTCAACTAAGAAAATGTTTGAGGATAATGTCTTGTATCCAATTGTCTTTACCTATTTCCAAATAGAAACAAACAATTTTTTTTTAAAATTTTATATAAAAATACTGCCACACTTGAGTTTTGAGCATAATTTAAAGTATATTGAATAAGTATTTTTTACACTGATGTTTAAAAAAATTTACTAGACCTCCATTTTGTTCCGTTATATTGAATTCGTACCAAAATGTTTACCAGTTAATCCTTAAATCACAGCTAATTTTTGTGCAAAATTTGAGGTCAGTTGAATGAGAAGGTTTTTTACGCTGATTTTAAAAAAATCATTTGGTCGTCATTTTGTTCCGCCATCTTGACTTTGTGCCATAATTTTACCATTTTTTCTCTATATAGGGATATATAAGATAGGGGTCAGGGATATCTTGGTCATATGAACTTACCTAATTTCCAAACTGATCTGGAAAATTACCCCTGGAATATCATTTATGACATGACTAACATCGACGATAAAGTGCAGTTTCTCACAGAAAACTTATTGGATATGTTTAATAGACATGCCCTCTTAAAAGTGGTTAATACTGTTAACAAGCCCTACTGCGCATGGACAACTGACAACATCAAATTTATGAAAAATCTTTTATGATTTTCGGCGCACTAGGCTCTCAGAACATTTAAAGTACTACAAACAAATTAGGAATCCAGTCACTTCTTCCATTAAAGCTGAGAAAAGAGCATACCTTAATCATAAATTTCAAAATTGTTCTGCAAAGGACCAATGGGAAGAACTAAAAATATTTTAAATCAAAAAAATAAATTTATTGCGGAAAATTCAAAACAGGTCGATCAACTCAATGCATTCTTTATACAAATCTTCAAAATAGTAACTGTTAACTAGGTATTTATACATTTTTATACGAAAAATCTATTATTAAATAAACACTTCCTCACAAGAGATAATCTCTCAAATTATTCTTAAAATAAAGTCGGTGCGGTTGACCTAAATATAACCCTTCTCAATTTTTTGTTGTCCATTTATAATCCCTTATATAACTCATATTTATATACTGAGTTTTGACAACTGCGATCTATTTAGATACTGCCTAGATTGTCTAAGGTCGTGGAAAAAGTTATGGAAACTCAAATGTTTTTTTTTTATGTCAGCAATATAATGCCAGAAAAACAAGGCTTCTGTTCTCATATTGCTCGATTACATAAAAGCATTTGATATGTTGCACCATGGCACTTTATTGGCTTTTTTAAAATGTATAGGATTTAATGAAGCATCAGTCTTACTTATATTAGAGGAGCGTGGTATTGAGGCAAGTGTGTGTTTCTCAGGGTAGTATATTGGGGCCCCTCCTTTACTGCATATATACATTCAGATTTATTAAGTCTCTCGATCATTGCCAATATTACTTATATGCCTATGACACCCAACTTTATGCCTCGTTTAAGCCTGAGGTAGCTGAAACTAAAAATCCTCAAATAAACCAGGACCTACATAACTTACTCTCCGTTTCTAGTGACCACCTCTTAAAAATTAATCCAACTAAATCAGCCTTGTTATTTTGTAATGAAAATACTTGGGATAATCTATTGGAAACAAAAAAAACCAAAATTGGAATCTCTTTCAAAAACTCGGTTAGAAACTTAGGATTGATAGTGAATAATAAAATTAAGTAAAATTTAAGGACCGTATTACTGCTTATCTAGACAAAGCCATGTTAAAACTAATCTGTTCCCATAGACATTATCTCTCTCAAAAGACCAAATCCATGCTACGCGAGACTCTTATTCTGTCCCACTTTAACTTCGCGAATAACATTTACGGCACTTTTCTAAACGCAGTGGATGTCAGGCGAATCCAGAAAGTACAAAACTGTTGCATCCGGTCGATCTGCGGAATAAGACACAGCCATAGAGTGTCGCTTAAACTGGATGAATTAGATTGGCTTGATATTATTTACCGTCGCACTTTGCACTCGGTCCGTTTTTTTACAAGAGTTTAAATTTAAATTTCCTTATCTTCATAGAAAACTTGAGTATCGAACAGATGTCCGTAACTTAAATATACGCCGCCAATATCTATTGACAGTACCGTCTCCTAATAATTTTCTATCTCCATCTAGAAAGTCAATATCTGTAAAATCCGGGAAAAGTGAGATTTATCACGATTACAGACGTTTTTTTAGTCGCCATTTTGAATTCATACCACAAAGTTACCAGTCCATCTCTATATCACACTTAATTATTGTACAAAATTGCAAATCAATCTAATAAGTAGTTTTTTCAGGTTGATTTTTTAAATAATTTATCGGGCCACGATTTTGTTCCGCCATATTGAATTTTTACCAAAATTTTACCAGGTTATCCTCATGTGACCCTTAGTTTTTTTACCGACATTTAAAGTCAGTCGGGTTAGTAGGTTTTAGCTATGCAGCAAACAGACAGACAGACACAGAGTCTGCCAGGAAAAAAATGTGTTTTGGCATCTAGGGACCCTAAAATGCGTATATAAAACCCGGAATTCCTTTGATGAGGGGAGTATAATTAATATATTAAACACGTTTATTCTTAATTTTTTATGATTTAAAAATTCTAATGAAAGAATGATATCTCACTTTACAAAGATTTAAACGAAATCGATCAAACGTTGATTAGAATTATTATACCGTGACTCGTTATGAATCTTTCATTTTATTAGGAAAGTGTGATCAAATTTAGTTCCGCACATAGTCATTTATTAACACTTTTATACTGTAAAAAACAAAAGCATTAACGTCCGTAGATACATAAATAAGAAAGAAATTAACGGCCATTCGGACAAAATATTCTGCCTGTAGTAGTAGAGATGATGGAAAACACTCAACGGTATATTGTTTTTAAACATTACTAGAGGTATAAATTACAAACCTCGCATTTGTTCCCATAGGTGGCACCTCCTACTCTATGGGTTATAATATCTCACTGCCTTAATATTTTCATCGTTTGTATTCAACATACCGTTTAGTGTTTTCCATCATCTCTACCACTAGTGATGGGAAATCTAGATCTTTTTAAAGATCCGGGTCAACGGATCAGCGATCCGGATCTCGGACCTCTTTAAATTCGTTAAAATAGGCGGGCCATATTAGGCATTGGGTAGGTAGGTATGTATGCGTAGCTTCATCTATCTGAAAATTTTGTAAGCATGCAACATCGGTTTTATAGACAGTACTGTCCGAACTTTTTTTTAGTTTTTCGCGACGAGTAAAATGAGTGGCGACCTCACCAGTCTAGTTTTTGTTTACAAATTTGTATGCGATTTACAGAGACGCGTTTTAAATGAAATAATACTTTTTAAAGATATTATACTTTTAACTTACAAGGCTTAAGAGTCTTACTATAGTGGTTTTGAAGTTGAAGTTTTTTATGTTTCCATTTTTATCGATTTATTTGTCTACTAATATATTAATTTATTTCTCAGAAAATCAATTTTACATACATGAACTATGTTTTGACTTGTTTTTTATTATGAAATATAGATTTTTATATTTCTTTTTATTAACTATCATCCTGTTATCATCACTAATTATAAGGCCATCTGAACTTCAATATACACATCACACAAAAAAGTAGAGATTTAAATCTATTATCTAATTCACACAACATAAATCTAAGTTTTAAAAGACTGGTGTAATATGATGTTTTTACGATGATTTACGAAATCAACAAGCTAATTAACCCTAAATTAAATTTTTACACGAGATTCTGGCTATACAGAAATTCATATTTCGTGGCAATTAGCATTCAAGAAGATAATGATCGACCGACCCATCCACCCCATCTCATCCTGCTCTTCTTATCAATCAGACCGGTTCGAAAATCGCGTGATATCGGTCGTCAACTCCGCGGTTCAGCTCCCGACTCGAGGCCTACAAACAATGATGATGCATTGAACGAACCGAAGAACTGACTGAACTATAGACAAAAGCACCTGGACCCTTCATTTTGCTTTGTCTCTATTTCAAAGATCCGTGATCCGGCTCGCAATATTTTCAAGACTCGGCTCCCGTGGGTCACTATAAAGATCCGGATCAGTCGTGAACGACACATCTGTATCTACCACACGGCTCCATTGGCCTGATGAGCCTCATATAGGGCGAAACGTCGTCAATTATGCCGGTACAGGTGATTGGAGAGCACTTAAAGGCTTGTCAGTATAATGGTCCATTATTTTTGGACCCTATACTTGAATAAGCTTACTACAGGCAGAATACTTTGTCTGAATGGCTGTTAATTTCTTTCTTACTTTTATACTGTGTTCTCAAACATTTTTATTAAACCCCATTTTGTTCTACTGTATTGAATTCGTTCTAAAGAGTTTCTACGTATGCCATACTTGAGTTCTAGGCATAATTTAAAATAAATTGGATCAATAGGTTTCACGCTGATTTTTTTAAGACCGCCAAATTTAACAGTTTATCTTTATAACACACTTAATGCTTGCATAGAATCTGAAATGAATCTATAAGTACTTTTTTACATGCTGATTTTATAAATATTTTATTAGACCGCCATTTTGTTCCATCGTTATGGATTCACACCAAAATGCGACCAGTTCATTTCTATGTAACACAAAATTTGAGGTAAATCCGATAGTTTTTTAATAATAATTTTTTTAACATTTCACTAGGCAGTCATTTTGTTCCGCCATATTGGATTTGTTCCAAAATATCACCAAGTTATCCCTGTATATATAACCTTTATTTTTGACCAATATTTGTAGTCAATCTGGTAAGTAGGTTTTAGCTAAGCGAACTGATAGACATACAGACAGACTGACCGATGGAATTAGGAAAACATGTTTTTGGCATTTAAGGAAGCTAAAACGTAAATATATGTAAAGCCTGGGAGGGTGAATTTTTTCAGGATTACAAACATTTTATTTGGCCTCCATTTTGTTTCGCCATCTTGAATTCGTACCACAATTTTACCAGTCTATCTCTATATCATATTTAATTCTTGCACAAAATTTTAAATCAATAAGTAAATTTTTAGGCTGATGTTTTAAATATATTTTTAGGCCACCATTTTGTTTCGCGATTTTAAAATCGTACCAAAATTGTACCAGTTGATGTCTAGATAATACTTGATTTTTGTACAAAATTCGATATAAAATGGATAAGCAGTTTTTAAGTATTTTTTTTTAACATTTCACTAGGCCGCCATTTTGTTCCGCCATATTGTACTTTTACCAAAATATTGCCAAGTCATCCCCATATAACCCTTAATTGTTGACCAGAATTTAAAATTCATAGGTTTTAGATAACCCGAGAACAGACAATTAGACCGACGGAATTAAAAAAAGCTGTTTTTCACAGGAACCCTGAAACGTAAAGATCTGCAAAAATCTCGGGGATGATTTTTTCACGATTACAATACTTGCCTTTTTCGAGAAAGGTTAACTGAGTAATAATTAGTAACCAAAATAATCCAAAAAATCAAAGCAAGTACTAGAGAGAATTAATGTTTTACCATCTCTCTCTGCTACTTTACCGCCTTCAATATCTGATCCTGAAGCAATAAATAATTACTTTCCACATTTTTCGAAGTAATAATTCAAACATTAAATACTAAAGGGTTTCCATTAAGAGATATCATTTTAATTTTATTCAACACATTTGTTAGTAAAAACATAATATGTTTATTTCATTTTAGAGTACAAACACTCCGATTAGTTATAGAACAGGATATCAATTAATTGTTTTTAAATCTGTTCAGATTATTTGTTGCGTTTAGAATGACAAACAAAATCTTTTTTGGCTTTTTCGTAACTGATAAAAATATCTAGCTTTAAATTGATTGAAGTAAATATTTAATAAAATTACATATCTCAACATCTAGACTAGCCTGTCTACGGAATGTTTCGATACGTAATATAAATATTATTATTATGGATAAATCATACAATTTCTTATATTTGCTTAAATAATATTATTTATATTAGTATACAGAAGATTTTTGCTTTAAAATTAAATCAAAATAACTAGGAAAAAGTTAATCATATGACTTATCTGTCAAATTTGACAATTTTGTCAAAGTATTACAGAAAACAGTATTTTTGCTAAAAATATTTAAAACGGTAAAGGTAAAGTTGCTTCTTTTTGATTTTTATTTCTCTCGTAAAAGGGAAGTATTGTAATCGTGAAAAAATCACCCTCCGAGATTATTTCAAATCTTCACATTTCAGGGTCCCTAGATGACGAAAAACATGTTTTCTCAATTCCGTCGGTCTGTCTGTCTGTCTGTCGATCTGTCGGTCAGTCTGTTCGTGGCATAGCTAAAAAACTACTTACCCGATCGACTTCAAGTGTTGGTCAAAAATTAAGGGTCATATGAGGATGACCGGGGAACATTTTGGTAAAAATCCAAGAAGGCGAAACCTAGTGAATGATAAAAAAATTATTATTAAAAAACTACTCATGCAATTTATCTCAAATTTTGCAAAAACATTAAGTGTTATGTTGGAATCAACTGGTAACATTTTGGTAAGAATCTAAGAAGGAGGAACAAAATGGCGGCTTAATAGAATATTTAAAGATTCAGTCAGAAAAAACTGCATGGTTTGATTTCAAATTGTATGCCATAACTAATTGTGATATAGGAATCGACTAGTAAAATTGTGGAACTAATTCAAGATTGTAACATTTTGGTAAAAATTTAATATGGCGAAACAAAATGGCGATCTAGTGAAATGTCAAAAAAAGTATTATTAAAAAACTATTCACCTATTTTATCTCAGATTTTTCAAAAACATCTAGTATTACTTTAGAATCAACTGATAACAGTTTAGTATGAATGCAAGATGGCGGAACAAAATGCTTAGGATCCATTAAAAAAAGAAAAGACGTTTCTAAACTATCGACGTTTCGCTACTTTATTGTCGGATCCTCAGGAGACATATAGAGTCCTGCGTGAATCGCAAATTATCAGTCTTTACGTACCTACTACATCGGTCCGCAGTTATTTTACAGATATTAAGTTTCTAAATAATTTTCGTTAACGATCCTTTTATTTTTATGTTAAAGTGGTGTATTATTTGGAGTTGGGATCCAGTAAAAATAAACAAAACTCTATTTTTAAACTGTTGACGTTTTGCAACTTTATTATTGCATCCTCAGGACACTTATATAGATTTTATATACTGCGTGAAACTCATATTATCAGTCTTTACCTACTCCGTTGGTTCGCAGATATTTCTCAGATATTAAGTTTCTAAACGGTTTTCGTTAACAATCTTCTTGTTGTTATGTTAGAGTGGAGTATTATTTGGTGTTAGGAAATATCTGCGGACCAACGGAGTAGGTAAAGACTAATAATATGGGTTTCATGCCGGATATAAAATCTGTGTCCTGAGGGTGTAACAATAAAGTTGAGAAACTTCGACAATTTAAAACAAACGACTTAGAAAACTTAGGAAATATCTGCGGACCAGCGGAATAGGTAAAGAGTGATAATATGGGCTTCAATTCAAGATGGCGAAATGAGATGGCGGCGAAGTAAAATGTTTAAAAAATCATCCTAAAAAAATCTTGTTTAATTGAATTGAAAATGGTATAAACTGGTTCTAATTCAACATGTCGCAACAAAATGGCGATAGACAGTATATGCAACACATATATCCTGTGGCTATGTACTGAACTATACTGGATCACACTTCAGTACTCCTAGCAAATGGAAAAAAAATCATAACAAGGGGAGTTCCGGGTAAAGGAAATTTACGGACTTTTTTTTTAGCTATATACAAATTTTTAATACTAATGGTTGACTAATGATTATACTAGTTCATCTATCCGAATTTAAGTAAACCTAAATTAAATGATCTATTTTCGATAAATTCTTCGCGTACATTTAAGTGTAAGTTACAAGTAGCAGATAGAAACAATTAAATAAATTTAATAATAAAAGTGCAGGCATAGTTTGATTTAGGTTTGCGCACATTAGTGAAAGCATTAGTATAGGAAAATACAGAAAGAAACACATTTATTTAGCATCTTTCTAAATTTTGAGAAGAAAAACCAGTTTACAGCAATTTTTTAAAAAAAAATCAAATTTGATAAATAAGATAAATTACGTGACTAGCCTTTTCTTTGTCATTTTACATTATTTTTAAAGCAAAAACTTTCTGCTAACTAAAATTTGTGAGTCAATTATTAAAAAAATTTCCTGAAAGCGGACTTTCAGTGCCGGATTTGCCAATAGGCAAAATAGGCGCTAGCCTGGGGCCTCACTCCTCAGCTTCTTGGGGCCTCATGCTAAGACTCAATTTTTTTTATCCAAAAATCCGTATAAACAAAGTTGTAAAATATTTATTGGAAAATATTAAAATCTGCAAGCTTTCCATAAACTTGTCCATAAACTTGAATGTGCCTAAAACTTGATTTTTGGTTTATTCAATAATTTTTTTACATAAAAGTGGCGTGGTTTGTGCTATTTGCATAGAAAAACCCTGTAAAGAAACGAAAATGAAAAACCTATATCTCGCAGAGAAGCCCAAGGGTTGATAAGGTACCTTAAAGAATATGAAACTGTTATTGTTGTTGTTGACGGTATTTTGGTCAAAATTTTGATTAGATTAATAAAGATTCAAAAATTAAATAATTTATCGAATTAGCCGTTACTTCACGGAAATTCATTATCACTAGTATAAAAAAGAAACAAACTATATTTGTTTAGTAATTTCCACTAATTTATTACCGTTTGACAGCTGTTTTGACACACTGTGTGTTTTTCAAAAACCATCTTAAGACTGATGTTAAAACTAGATTTTTTAACAGTAATAAAAGAGTCTACCTACCTATCCCTAGCAGATTTTCGCTATAAAGATTTAGCAGTTGCGAACCATTTAGGTCCATTTGATCGTTCAATAAAATATTATGGTTTTTCCTCTTATTAATTTCTAGACTTTCCAAGTAATTTAACTTGTAATTTTTATTAGCTAAATGCAACGGTTTAAATTCATTATTAAAATTATGATTTGTTTCTAGCAAATGTTTTGCATAATTAGAATCAGTTTTTTGTTTAATATTTGATGTTTTGTGTCCTTTTATACGTTTATAAAAAGATCCACCCGTTTGATCCATATATACTTTTTCGTAAGAACCACATTTCAATTCATGTATCCCTGATTTTTGGTCCTTATTTATATTAGGCTTGTTATTCTTAATATATCTACCTAAAGTATTATTGGTACAAATAGCTACTTTATGATTTGTTTTTTTAACATATTTCTCTATTTTAGTGTTATTTTAGCCAAAATATCGTCAACGTATCTGTACCAATAAATAAACTTATCTCGTACAGGGTGATTATCTATTAATCTAATATGTCATTCTTAACAATAGGGTTGACTTTGTTTGTTAATAGCAAATTATCCACTAAGTTCATAGCTTCAATAGGAGGGATACTGGGAAATAGGTTTTGCAAAACCTATTTCCCAGGATAATCTGCTATTAAAAAACAACAAGTCAACCCTATTGTTAAGAATGACATATTAGATTTGTTGGCAGTGTGCCTTGATCAAAATTATGATGAATTTAATGGCTCCATCTATTTAAGTAAAGAAGGTTTAATAATAGGTAACCCGTTAAGTCCTATTTTAGCTGAAATATTTCTTGATAACTTAGAACAAATAATAGATAATCACCCTGTACTAGACAAGTTTATTTATTGGTACAGATACGTGGACGATATTTTGGCATGTTTCACAGGCACAGAGAGACAATTTAACCTCTTTCTAAATTCTATTAATAAATTACATAAAAATATAAGATTTACTTTAGAATTAGAACCAAACAAATCCATAAACTTTTTAGATTCAAAAATCAGGAACATTAACAATAAACACGATTTTGAAATTTATTATAAACCATCCTATACAGATATAACAACACACAATACATCAAACCACCCATTCACACATAAGATGGCAGCTTTTTGAATTTTCTATCGTTTATCATAATACTTATGACCTTTATATTATTTGTATTTATAGAACACCTGATGCTGATGTGCAATTATTCTGCCATAACCTTCTAAGTTTGCTCGAGTCCCTTCCTGTAAAAAGCAAATTAATCTTATGTGGCGATTTCAATATTGACTTTTCCAGTGTGTGTGCTGCTCAGGAATGTCTTCAGTCCATCTTTGAGTCATTAGGAATTGCCATGCACGTCAACTCACCAACCAGAATTACTAAGACAAGTGCCAATACTATAGATTACGTTGTGTCTTCTTTCGATCCTAGCTCCGTCGAATGTAATGTCTTAAGTCCAGGTTTCTCCGATCATGAAGCAATTTTCACAAAATTTTCAATTACATTCAAAGCCAAAAATTCCTCTAGACAAGTAGGCCGTATTTTTTCGGTTAGAAATTTCATTAATTTCAAACACCTATGTCAAATAACTGACTGGGACTCTCACACTTATGATGTCGACACTGAATTTTCTCGTTTTATAAAAACTCTAACTAATATAGCTTCTGAATCTTTTCCTCTTAGGCCTATCAAAAATAAAAGAAGTAAACCCTGGTCCACTAAAGGTTTACGTATATCTTCTAAGAACATGCGGTCACTATCTCATTTAAAGACATTTTCGGACAGTGTCTTTTTTCATAATTATGTAAAATCATACAGAAAAATTTATCATAACACTATTAAAGCCGCCAAAGATATTTATTACAATAATAGACTTTCTAACGCCAAAAATGTAGCTAAAGAAACCTGGTCTATCGTAAATGATTTAAGAAACAAAACTCCTTTATCCAACACTATCCTTACCTCTCCTGAGGACCTAAACAATTACTTTGTAAATGTAGCCAAAGATTTGACTAAATCCGTATCTCAATCTAATGACCCAATTTCATATCTCTCTAATCATAGGGTAAACCTGCACAGTTTCTTCTTTTCACCAGTAGTTTTATCAGAACTTCGCAGTACAATTAATGATATCAAAAATAAATCTTCCTCGGAAATTGATGGGCTTACTTTAAGAATGTATTCAAGTCTGCCGGAGTGCACTCTAGAGCATCTGACTGCTTTGATAAATATGTCTTTCCAAAATGGTACTTTTCCAAGCTGCCTTAAAACTGCAATAATCATACCTCTTTACAAAGGAGGTGTTTCAGAGGAAGCTTCGAACTATCGCCCAATTGCACTTCTCCCTACGCTATCTAAGATCATCGAAAGACTGGTTAAAAAAAGGCTTTTATCATTTCTGTCTAGATATGAAATACTTACAAAACATCAATTTGGATTTTTAAGTAACAAATGCACAAGCGATGCCATGTTTTCCCTTCTTAATAGAGTTTACTCCAGCCTAAACAACCATCACGCTACGGCAACAATTTTCTGTGATTTTTCCAAAGCTTTCGATTGTGTGAATCATAATATATTAACTAACAAGCTGCAGTACTATGGATTTAGAGGGGCTCCTCTCGATTGGTTTAAGTCATATCTAAGCAACAGAAATCAAGTTGTGAAAGTTGACAACAGGATGTCTTCTTGTAGGCCAATGGAATATGGAGTGCCTCAAGGCTCGGTACTAGGCCCTATCCTGTTTCTTCTGTTCATAAACGACATGGCTAATTTAAACATTAGTGGAAAAATATGTCTCTTTGCGGACGATACCAGCTTTACGTGGAGCCACCCAGATGTCACGGACCTACATAGGATTGTATCTAATGACCTAATCACCATTAAATCCTGGTGCGATTCTAATCTCCTATGTTTGAACATCTCTAAAACGAAAGTCTTGTCTTATAAAAACACGCTGCAACCTTTTGACCTTAATGGCACCACTATTGATGTCGTAAACTCTGTAAAATTTCTAGGGCTTCTTGTAGATGATTCTTTAAAATGGGATCCACATATCGACGCTTTATCAAGGAAGTTGGGTTCTGCTTGCTTTGTGTTAAGATCTGTTTCCGAGGAGCTTAGCTTTTCTACCTCTA
Organism: Kuschelorhynchus macadamiae; assembly: GCA_030620095.1. Classification (NCBI taxonomy): domain Eukaryota; kingdom Metazoa; phylum Arthropoda; class Insecta; order Coleoptera; family Curculionidae; genus Kuschelorhynchus; species Kuschelorhynchus macadamiae. The sequence continues at coordinate 2,536,764 of JAUTXW010001082.1, forward strand.
GAACTGTTTATTTTGCTCTTGTTGAGTCGCACCTCAGATATGCTATTCCATTCTGGGGTACATGTTGTGCGACTCAATTTGATCGAATTTTTATACTACAAAAAAGAGCTGTTCGTTACCTACTGAGACTTAACAGTAGAACTCACTGCCGAGATTTCTTTAAAAGATATAAAATACTAACCCTTCCTTGCTTATTCATTTTGGAATCGGTTTGCTTAATTCGTAAGCATGCACCTGCTCTATTAGAGAGACCTTCTCACAACTACCCTCTCAGAAACACTGAGCACGATCTCTATCTTCCAACCCCACACTCAGAGTTAATTAAAAGATCAGTAATCTACAATGCAAAAAAAATGCATAATCACCTGCCATTTAACATCAAATCCATAATATCTCTGACTTCATTTCGCAAGGCTTTGAAATCATTCTTACTGGAAAGCGCCTTCTACACCGTGAACGAGTTTTACAACACATAAATTTATCCTTATGAACCCCTAGTGTGATAGTTGCCATTACCAACCATTTTTACCGAATTTTGTATATGTATTTTTTTAATTGTTTCGTACTTTTTTATTTTTTATTTTTTACTTTGCTTTTTTATTTTTTTTACCTTATATTTATGAAAATGTTTATAACATAGTACGACTGACAAAGTACATTTCTAATGTACTTCTTTTAGGATTCTATTATATTAATATTCTAAATTCTTGATTTAAATATTATTTTTCTATAATATTTATGATGTGTTTTTGTTTTGTTTTGTTTGCTAATTTTGATGTTTGTAAACTATTTTTTTTACAACAGCTTTGTCCACAAAATTGTAAAATTTTTTTGACAATAAAGCATTTATTTATTTATTTATTTATTTTAATAGTTTTGTACATCGTTTAATTAATGTACCTCTGTCAACAGAAATTTTTAACAAGGAACTTAATATTATGAAACAGATTGCAGTTAATAATGGTTATGACGCAACCATAATAGACAAAATCGTAAATTAAAACAAAATAAAAAAGCACTCAATTTCGTTTATCCTAATTTTAATACGAAAGACAATATTAAATTTAACACATTAACGTATACCGGAAAATTACCACTGAAATAGAGAAATATCTTAAAAAACAAATCATAAAGTAGCTTTTTGTACCAGTAATAATTTAGGTAGACATATTAAGAATAACAAGTTTAATATAAATAAGGACCAAAAATCAGTAGTATATGAATTAAAATGTGGTTCTTGCGAAAAAGTATATATTGGTCAAACGGGTAGACTTTTTTATAAACGTATCGAAGAACACAAAACATCCTATATTAAACAAAAAACTGATTCTAATTATGCAAAACATTTTCTAGAAACAAATCACAGCATTCAGCCAATAAAAGTTACAAGTTAAATTACTTGGAAAATCCAGCAATTAATAAGAGGAAAAACCATAATATTTTATTGAACGATCAAATGGACCTAAACGGTTCCCCACTGATAAATCTTTATACTTAAAATCTGCTAGGGTTAGTTAGGTAGACTCTTTTATTCCTGTTAAAAAGCCTAGTTTTAGTATCAGTCTTAAGCTGGTTTTTGAAAAAGACACAGTGTGTCGAAACGGAAATGAATTAGTGGAAATTACTAAACAAATATAGTTTATCCAAAAATTAATTTAATAAATGGCGAAACATTAATAAAATCTTTAAAACACTTTGTACCGAATATATAAGGATGAAAAAACTCGAAGAAAAACAAAACAATTACAATTTGATGACACAAAATATAACGAAGTTAAACTTAAAAGCCAGAATAAATTTGTGACCGAAACCATCGATATCATTTGTCATACCCTAATGGCTGAATTACAAAAGAGAACATATACATGTTTTGAAAAAATATGCAATTTTTTTTTAATTTGGTTTATCAGAAAAAGATCGTGACGAAGGTATCAGTAAACTTAAAAGGATATATAAAGATAACAATGATAGTGAGTGTTTGCGCAATGAAATTTTGCAATTTTTAAACTTTGTGATAGAAGAAAATATTTCAAATCGAGCCAATGTATATAATTCAATTAATAATTTTCTGTTTTAAAACCGATAAAGACATACTAAGGAAGTGGTATGCAACAGGAAAAACCTCCGATTTCTCAATGTTATTTACCGAATCAAAACTTTTTGAAAGCATAGATTACAATGAATTAATTGATGATTTCGTTAAAATAAAGGCAAGAAAATGTTTTTTTTTTAATAATAACTTGTATGATATGTATACCTAAAATGTATTTGCTTGGATTGTTCTAATATTATTAGTGTAACATGTTAATGTCTGTGACTTTTACCCCTCACCCCCCGCCCGCTGGGCGCTGATTCTAAATGAAACAAGGTCTCTCTGTACTTTATAAACATCTGTATGTATTTCAGAGTAAGAACTTTAGTGGAATTAATTAAATATTTGATCGTTCTACACTTCCGTATGACCTTATTTAGATGGAACCCTATTTTGGGACACTCTGTATAAGTTACAATGTCCTATTTAAAAACGATTGCCTTAAAATAAACTAGTTATCATTAACAATAAAAATGGTTTTATCCAATTCTAAATTTGCAAATTTCATAACTTATGTCTAAATTCAGCTGATTTTTAGAAAAAATAACGCTATTTTTGTTACAAGGCAGTACACAAACTTTCCGAGGTATCAACTTAACTTAAGAAAAGCGTACCTTGCCGCTGGGCGCAGATTCTGAAACAAGCTTTTAGAAAGTAAACAGTAAGCGGACGCTAAGTCTCGGTCTCAGTCAAAGTTTATAATAAAACAAAACTGGTTACACGTATTTCGCTCGGTAGGGCATCATCAGACCTATCAGAAAAAATATATCCTAATTAGTGACTAAAAGCCTTTAAATTAAATAAATAAATAACACCTTTAAAATTAAACAACACGTCACACATAGACCGTTAAAACAGTAAACAAACAATCACATTACATAGTTCGACGGATACTGAAAGAGGTTGAAACGAAATGTGGTCAAATGTATGTATAAAAACTCCTTATGCTTAAATTTTAAATAAATAAGGTAGTAGTACAATAATGAAAAATTAAAAAAAAGAGGTATACCAGTGGTGAGATTTTAACCCGTATCTTCTGGTGAGAGGCAAGAATAATAGATTTACTGCTATTCGGGACTATAACAATATTTCGTTTTGAGTTTTTAGTTGTTAGGTAAAAAATTAAAGATGAGGTTCGGTTCCAAATTAAATATATAATTCACGCAACATAAAATAGGGCTCTTTTTAGCTTTGGTTATTTCCATTTTCTCCAAAAGGTCCAATATTTTACCCTTCTGACATTCATGGATAACTGTTACGTCATCCGATGTAGAAAATCGGTGGCCTGTAGATAGAAGATGGTTAGCTATCGAGGTCTGATGATGCCCGACCGGGCGAAACACGTCTAACCAGTTTTATGTTATTATATACTTTGACTGAGACCGAGACTTAGCGTCTGTTTACTGTTTAATTTAGAAACAGGTCTCTTTGTGAATAATGGATGATTTACTACAAGCTTTTAGAATCCGAAAAGCTGATTCCAATCGGAACAACTGACATTTAAATATCTTGTCAAAAAAACCTTTTGCTCTTTTTTTGACGAGCAGTTTAGGTAAATAACAAACTGTCAAGCGAAACTGAAATATCGTGATGGTGTAATACTTTTTTGCAATAGAAAGTAGATCTAAATAGACCTTGCTAGACATTTTGTTAATGTAAAAAATTGTATCCATTGAGACAATAATATCGATCGTATATTGATTTTTTTAAAAAGAAAATTTATAGAGGTTATTTAAATTAAGATAAATTGACAACATAATTGAAGCGTTGCAGGTTTGGGCATTATAAATGATTTTTTTAAATAGCAACAATTCCTTTTTTTTTCAAAATTTAATAGATTTTTTGACTACTTACCCTGTTTGTTTAAAAATATATAGATATAGGGATTAATAGCTCGAAAACGTCTACATACTTTAACCAAACCATTTTTCTGTTAATTTATTGTTTAGAATAGCAAGAAGTATACTTTAAAAATGAGGTGTAGTCATTTTAAATTTATTATTATTATGTACATCTTATGTCAAAATCAGCAACATCACATCCTTTTTGTAATTTTTCTCAATTAAGGTCAATCCTATAATCTGTGTTAAAGTTTTATTTCTTTAAAGAAAAAGGCTAGGTAATATTTTAAAAATAAAACTCTTTAAATTTTAGAGCCACGCAGCACTCATGGCACTGGTAGGAGAAAATCTTAAAAATGAAGGACAAAAAACAACGAAGATTTGTTTCTCCATTCTTAGTGCCCTACCGGCAGATTCATTGCGAAGACATCATCAATTTATGAAAGAACGGATTTATTTACTTTTAGACCAAAGCAAGTCCAGAGATATTTGCCTACATGCTGGCGAATTCTTTAAAATCAACTGGAGCATTCTGGGAAACAGTGCTTCCACAGTAGCGACTTACTCTATTGTAACCCTGAAATTTATATTAAAATAAATCTATTAAATTATGATCTGTTAACTTTCTAGACTAATTTGTGAAGAAACAACTGATTTTTGTTAAATTTCTGCACTTGCTTTTTTACGTCTTATTTGGCATGTTTTCACTTGATCATAGACCAATTGTTTCACGGAGGGACAAGTTCTACAAGAGTTAATAAGAATTCATTTAGACAATGGCAATAAAATTGGGTTAGGTTAGATTAGGTTAACTTTAAATGTAACCCGGTATATTTTTATGCGGTTCTATAGACTTCGAAATTCTTTTTTTAGCAGTATTTCACTTAATTTTCAAGTTACGAATTCTTATGAAAATTAATCTAGAAAACATTTATTAAAATTAAAAATGTCGGCATTATGACTTAACTATTTAAATTTTATTGAAATAATTTAAGAACTTATTAAATTGGTTTTTTTAGTATTCCCTCAAAATCACATACCTAAGTAATTATTTATTGGGGGTCAATTAGGAGTAGCTTTAGTTTTTCTCTAAAGTGCCAACTTCCAATATCTGATCATATACGAAGAATAATTAAAATTTTGCTGGTATTTTTAAACCGGATATCTCTGCTACAGATTAAGGCAAATTGAATTCTGTTCTTTTTCGTTGAATAGTTTATTGCTTTACTTAGGCCACGGCCTAAAGCAATTTGTATAAAAATTGTCTCGGCTTGTTATACAGGGTGCTATGTAAGCACAAACATATTATTATGAATATATAAATATATAAATATACAGGGTTCGCCAAACTCAGTGGCGTATTAGAAGTATATGGAGAACGAGTAAAGATATTTACTTGAGATTTGGGTAAGGTTCATACTAAGAAGTGAACTATATTTTAAAAATATTTTCGAAGTTGTGGCGTTGCCAGCTCTATTGCAGACAGACAGGAAGTTTCTTTTTTTAAATACAATACCCTGTATATTATTGCATTGTCAAATTCTACGAACTACTCTGAGCATTTTTTATGTAGTATGTTCTATACCTATTTTGAGCAGTTTTGGAAATAAAAATTATTTTCTAATTTTTAAGGGTCAAATCGGCTTCAATGTAAAACACGATATATTTTTAGAATATTGTCCCAGAATTCTGAAATTTTTATACGAGTTTCCGAACATGTAGGTTAATTGACGGCTGAAGGTATTTTTTAATAAAAGGTTATACATGGTGTATAAAAATATAGTTTATTCGCGAGGAACAGAATGTCCATAACTCGATTTTTTTTAAATGGAACACCCTGTATATTTTAATTGCATCAAATAGAGAGAGACATTGCCTTTCAAATGACATTAGGTGTTCCTATACCTATCTCTGATGGGTAATGAATTAAATTGCATTTAAAAGAAAAAATCGACCATTTTATTATTTTCTGGAAAAAAAATCTATGTTAAAAGCACTAAATAGACAAGTAAACATTTTTGTCAATAATATATCTATCTTAATGATAACTAAATGAAAATACGTTTGTTGAGAAAAATCTATAGTTTAATATTTACAATATGTATTCACAAACGCTTTAGATAAAAAATTAACGATACAACCGAATAAAACAATATTACAAAAATATAGCTAACAACAGAACTATCCCCAAATGAATTGTCAGTAACTGAACTGTTTAAAGTGTCCTCCATTAACTCTGAGGCATTCCAGAACTTGTGTCATTACATGACTCGTTGCTTTTTGAATCTCTTCCGCGGATAATGCCAGCAGTGCTTCTCTTGTCCGATTTAGGAGTTCTTCCTTTGTTTCTACTGGCGTCTGATAAACTATCCCTTTTACCCTGCCTCAAACATGGAAGTCGAGAGGGGTAAGGTCTGGGGACCTAGGTGGCCAAATCCATGGACCTCGTCGGCCAATCCATCTGTCTTCGAAGATTGTAGTAAGTTCCGCACTTACTTCGTTTGTACAGTGAGCCGGTGCCCCATCTAACTGATACCAGCAGCTCCGGAGTAAGTTCAATGGTAACTCGACGAGAAAATCAGAAACTGTAGTTTTCAATATTTCCAAATATTTTTCAGAATTTAAATTTTCATCGTAAAAGCAAAACTTTATTTTGTCATTCATCATGAGGCAAAATACATTGAAACCGAACTTGTATTGAAAACCTTTTTCTCTGATAAAATAAGGATTTTCTTTGGACCAAAAATGTGAATTTCTTCTGTTAAATATCCCTTCTTTTGTGAATTTGCTCTCATCCGTCCAAATAACTTTTTTTAAAAAGTTGGGATCTTCTTGTGTACGCATCAGGATCATTTCGCAGTATGCGACGCGCTGAGGAGGATCAGTAGGCTCTAAAGCCTGGGCTGTTATAAATTTATAATTATGCATTCTATGTTTGTGCAAAATTCTTTCCACCGATTTGTAAGGAATGCCTAAATCTTTCTCTGCGCTATTAATTGATGCGTGAGGGTATGTATGGAAATAAGACAAAACAGTAATTTCATTGTCTTCGTTACCTGTTACAGGTTTGACTTGAAGTCTTGGTCTTTTAACATTATTGTACTCTCTGTAATTCTTCTCTATTCTTTTAAACTTTTTCTCGTTCATTGGGACAGAATCTGGATAAAGTTGATTAAATTGTCTACATGTTCTTGATATTATTTTATCACATTGACCGTGTACATAAAACAAATTTAGAATTTCTACACTTGAGTAAGAATTTGCCATTTTAAATTAGTGAATTTTTGACAACTATGCATATTAAAAACAAATGTTCTCTGTTTGGTTTCCTGGGAGATGACAGGCGTGCACAGCCTACTAGTTAAATAATCTTTCGTTTTACAAGATATTATTCGTGCTTCTACTAAATGGCATCTAATTAATTAATCATCAGCGATGCTAATACTATTGAAAGGTAATTTTTTCTCTGTTAGATGCAACAAAAATATACAGGGTGTTCCATCGTGAGTATTGTTTTATTCGGTAGTATCGTTAATTTTTTATCAAAAGCGTTTGTGAATACATATTGTTACTATTAAATTATCGATTTTTCTCAAGAAAAGTATTTCCATTTAGGTATCATTAAGACAGATATACGTAGAAATAACTTGCCAGTATTTGACAAAAATGTTTACTTCTCTATTCAGTGCGCTTAAAATAGATTTTTTTTACAGAAAATACTAAAATGGTCGATTTTTTTTTAAAATGCCACTTAGTTCATTACCCATCAGAGATAACTATAGGAAACCTAATGTCATTTGAAAGGCAATGTCTCTCTCTATTTGATGCAATTAAAATATACAGGGTGTTCCATTTAAAAAAATCGAGTTATGAACATTTCTGTTCATCGCGAATAAACTATATTTTTATACACCCTGTATAACTTTTAATTAAAAATTACCTTGAGTCGTCAATTAACCTACATGTTCGGAAACTCGTATAAAAATTTCAGAATTCTGGGACAACGTTCTAAAAATATATCGTGTTTTACATTGAACTCGATTTGACCCTTAAAAATTAGAAAATAATTTTTATTTCAAAAACCTCTCAAATTAGGTATAGGACATACTACATAAAAAATGCTCAGAATAATACATATAATTTGACAATGCAATAATATACAGGGTATTGCATTTAAAAAAAGAAACTTTCTGTCTGTCTGCAATAGAGCTGGCAACGCCGCAACTTCGAAATTATTTTTAAAATAAAGTTCACTTCTTAGTATGAAACTTACCCAAATCTCAAGTAAATATCTTTAACAAACAAAAATCTTTTTTGGCTTTTTCGCAACTGAATAAAAATATTTAACTTTAAATTAATTGAAGCAGATATTTAATATAATTACATACCTCAACATGTAGACTAGTCTGTTCTTCGGAATGTTTCGATACATAATATAAATAATATTAGTTAAGCAAGCATAAGAAATTATATCATTTACCTTAAGTTTTTATAGACACATAGTAGTTGTACAAATACTTTCATCCTATCGGGACTCGTCAGTGCGCCGATCGTAAGAGAAAAACATTAAATAATAGAAAAGAATTGATTTCAAAATTTTAAAATGTGTCAGTTTGTTTGACATGTAACCTAGATATGAAAAAAATGATAGTTTGCAGCCATCTATAACGTTATTTTTAAATGCGTTCAGATTATTTGTTGCGTTTAGATTGACAAACAAAAATCTTTTTTGGCTTTTTCGCAACTGAATAAAAATATTTAACTTTAAATTAATTGAAGCAGATATTTAATATAATTACATACCTCAACATGTAGACTAGTCTGTCTACGGAATGTTTCGATACATAATATAAATAATATTATTTAAGCAAGCATAAGAAATTATATCATTTACCTTAAATTTTTATAGACACATAGTAGTTGTACAAATACTTTCATCCTATCGGGACTCGTCAGTGCGCCGATCGTAAGAGAAAAATATTAAATAATAGAAAAGAATTGATTTCAAAATTTTAAAATGTGTCAGTTTGTTTGACATGTAACCTAGATATGAAAAAAATGATAGTTTGCAGCCATCTATAACGTTATTTTTAAATGCGTTTAGATTATTTGTTGCGTTTAGATTGACAAACAAAAATCTTTTTTGGCTTTTTCGCAACTGAATAAAAATATTTAACTTTAAATTAATTGAAGCAGATATTTAATATAATTACATACCTCAACATGTAGACTAGTCTGTCTACGGAATGTTTCGATACATAATATAAATAATATTATTTAAGCAAGCATAAGAAATTATATCATTTACCTTAAGTTTTTATAGACACATAGTAGTTGTACAAATACTTTCATCCTATATTATGGGTCTTGTAAACAATTAAACCCACGGAATTTGATAATTTTTTAATATAAAATAGAAAGTTTACCTTCATGTAACTGTTTTAAGAAAATAAAAGAAATGGATGAACCACTTTTTCTATTAAAAAAACCAAAAAGAAATTCGATATTTTCACTGCATTCCAATACGCCATATTCCTTAATATGACAATTTGAAGAAAGGCTATCTTGCATTGTTGCCAAACTTACATTATTGTATTGTATTAAATTTTTCACGTTAGTCTCCCGAGAGTAACGCATTTGGATCCCTGTCCTGTGCCGATCCCAAATATTAGACTTTCGCCAGTGATGTACTTCGCTGTCGTTTGTCTTTTATATTAGGGCTTTAATGATGATGCCTACGGCGCCTAACCTGGTGCTAACCCGGTACCAATCTACCTAGTGCGGTCAACACTAATCAACAGGCGGGTGCATCACTAGCGGAAGCCTAACATTCGACATCAGCCCTCTGAGCCGATGCCGAATGTTAGACTCTCGCCAGTGATGCCCTGCGTGGTTGTTAGTCTTTTAGGGCTTTAACGATGCCGCCTACGGCGCCTAACCTGGTGCTAACCCGGTACCGATCCACCTAGTGCCTTCGCGCTCCTGCTGGTACCGATCCACAACCCACAAATGCATTTTGTTTTTCTGATATAATTTATATAGATCATATATAAAATAAACTTGGCAACGTAGCATCTCCAGCACACTGGATTTCTGTCCAACAGACGACACTCCCGCTCTCTCTTTATTTAGCAGCTGTAATTATGTTTAAAAACGTTTAATAATGTCTAATACAATAATTAATTCTAACTTTTAGTTAGTAATAATAATTTTGGTGTTATAAAGCATTATAATATAATCAGTCTTTTACGTAGTTCATAAATTAAGTTTGTGAAAAATATGTATTTAGCGATACGCCAAAAACAAGTTCAGTGCAACCTTCCGAAATCTTAGTTTTTTTGGATATAATTTGAAATAGTGCCTCATCCATCAATTTTTGTGTATAGGAACTATTAAAAAAAGGTAATCTTTCAAATGTATATTTTAAATTTGTTAAATTCCATGAGTAAAATTCTTTACAAGAGCCTGTAATTATATTAAATATCTGCTTCAATTAATTTAAAGTTAAATATTTTTATTCAGTTGCGAAAAAGCCAAAAAAGATTTTTGTTTGTCAATCTAAACGCAACAAATAATCTAAACGCATTTAAAAATAACGTTATAGATGGCTGCAAACTATCATTTTTTTCATATCTAGGTTACATGTCAAACAAACTGACACATTTTAAAATTTTGAAATCAATTCTTTTCTATTATTTAATGTTTTTCTCTTACGATCGGCGCACTGACGAGTCCCGATAGGATGAAAGTATTTGTACAACTACTATGTGTCTATAAAAACTTAAGGTAAATGATATAATTTCTTAAGCTTGCTTAAATAATATTATTTATATTATGTATCGAAACATTCCGTAGACAGACTAGTCTACATGTTGAGGTATGTAATTATATTAAATATCTGCTTCAATTAATTTAAAGTTAAATATTTTTATTCAGTTGCGAAAAAGCCAAAAAAGATTTTTGTTTGTCAATCTAAACGCAACAAGTAATCTGAACGCATTTAAAAATAACGTTATAGATGGCTGCAAACTATCATTTTTTTCATATCTAGGTTACATGTCAAACAAACTGACACATTTTAAAATTTTGAAATCAATTCTTTTCTATTATTTAATGTTTTTCTCTTACGATCGGCGCACTGACGAGTCCCGATAGGATGAAAGTATTTGTACAACTACTATGTGTCTATAAAAACTTAAGGTAAATGATATAATTTCTTATGCTTGCTTAAATAATATTATTTATATTATGTATCGAAACATTCCGTAGACAGACTAGTCTACATGTTGAGGTATGTAATTATATTGAATATCTGCTTCAATTAATTTAAAGTAAAATATTTTTATTCAGTTGCGAAAAAGCCAAAAAAGATTTTTGTTTGTCAATGTAAACGCAACAAATAATCTGAACGCATTTAAATATCTTTACTCGTTCTCCATATACTTCTAATACGCCACTGAGTTTGGCGAACCCTGTATATATATATATATATATATATATATATATATATATATATATATATATATATATATATATATATATATATATATATATATATATATATATATATATATATATATATATATATATATATATATATATATATATATATATATATATATATATATATATATATATATATATATATATATATATATATATATATATATATATATATATATATATATATATATATATATATATATATATATATATATATATATATATATATATACATATATATATATATATATATATATATATATATATATATATATATATATATATATATATATATATATATATATATATATATATATATATATATATATATATATATATATATATTATATATAAGAAAGAAATTAACGTCCAGTCGGACCAAATAGTCTGCCTGTGGTAAGCTTATTCAAGTATAGGTCCAAAAATCATGGACCATTACACTGACTGACGCCTTTAAGCGCTTTCCAACATCTCTACCGCCATAATTGCCGACGTTTCGCCTTATATGGGGCTCATCAGGCCAATGCAGCCATATGGTAGAGATGATAGAAAATAATCAGCGGTATGTTGAACAAAAACGATGAAAATATTAGGCAATGAGATATTAACCCATAGAGTAAGAGGTGCAATCTATGGGCACAAATGCGAGGTTTGTTAGTTATACCTCCTCTTTAGTAATGTTTGAAAACATACTGATAAAACTGAAAAACTAAGCGCGATATACTCAGGTTTTCATTGTTTTTGTGTAAGCCGAGCAGTACCAATTATTTTATTAGCGAAAAGACGGCCCCCCAAAGATGTGAAATCTATGATACCGGCCAAAGTGTTAAATTAACGGCCATTCGGACAAAATATTCTGCCTGTGAGAAGCTTATTCAAATATAGGGTTAAAAATTCCTGGACCATTATACAGTACCGTGTATGTATCTACGGACGTTATAATTTTTTTATTATATATATATATATATATATATATATATATATATATATATATATATATATATATATATATATATATATATATATATATATATATATATATATATATATATATATATATATATATATATATTTACGCTTCACAACGGGCCAAGATACATCGGTAATCGAGACGTTGTCAGTAAATTAAACCAAAAACAATGAAAACTTTTTTATTGATAACGTTGTAGTCGTATTTTATGTTGACAATACAATACATACTCTCCGTTTGAGACGACAAACATACATTTTTAAAAACCAAAAAAATAGGTCATTGCTCAACTTCCCTTTATATACGCACCTGCATAGTACAATAAAATAAAAATACGAAATTTTTATTTTATTTATGATAATTAGGAAACCAAAATGTAGACACGTACGACAAAATAATCTTAATCGAAACAAATCCGTTACTATTAAAATATTTATGAAAATGGTAAAAAGTAATTTTATTAACATTTTATGAATATATTTATATATTTATATTAAAAGTACGGTAATAAAGATTTTAAATAATATTTTTAAAATGTTTAAAAACATTCATTTAAATTATAAATGTCACCTGGAATTATAATATAACTATTATAGATGGTGTTAAGGGTTTGACAACAAAAATTTTCACATGTTGTAGGGATGATTTTGAGCAACAAATTCTTATATAACATTGGTAAATTCTAAATAGTTTTTGAGATATACAAGTTTAAAATATTTAATTTTGAGGAAGGTTTAAGTTAAGTTTTTAACAACATGACAACATTGATATTCGGTTGTATAAAATTATTCTAATCTGTTCAGCTGTATTTGTCAATAAAAAAACATAAAAAAACCTGAGTCAGATTCAATTAATTTACCTTGGTTATTTATTTGGGATGTTTGAACTACTTATTTAATAAAAAGGATAATGGTATATTATCATAACAACGGCGCTTATAAAAAAAGTAGAAACAACCCGTCACTGTAAGTAAGCCATAATAATTTTTGAGATAATTATTTATTTGTACAATTTTAGCCACACAACCTTAATTAAATTTATACTTTCTAAAAATTAATAAAAAGTGTCAACTTACCAAGCACTTTCATTAAAACTAGGTAGGTAATTCAAACAATAGGAAAAGTAATCGAAAAAATTAAATTAAATGCTGAATCCAACATCACAACAAGCTTTTCTTTCACTAGAGCTAAACTATGCCTCTCGTTTTAATTTGCTATTTGTCTCTGAGATATGTTAAAGTTGACAAAAAGAGTGGGGACATTTTTTTAAAAGGTGTAAGCCAGAAAATATAGCAAAAAAGTTTTTTAGGTTCTTGTTTGTAAAAATGTCATACAGGGTTGTCTAAATAGGATGTATTGAGGAACTAACGGTAAGCAAGCATGAACTATTGGTACCTACATAAGATTGGTGGTTATTAGGTCGACGAATTCCATATATTAAACGAAGGTGTCTGTTCTAGATGCGTCTTTTGACAAAAACAAGGCCAATAAATCACGTTGGATAAATAAAAAATAGAGATATCTAAGGAACCACACAAGTGCTTCTTAGTGCCTTGTTTTAAGCTTTGCCGGTACGGAAATAAAAGTTGTAAAGCGAAATACACTTTTCTTAACAATGCAGTTGTCAACAAACTTATTTCGACAAGCATCATTCTCAAAAAAAATTAATTGATTTTGGAGGGTTGTTTATTTTAGTATTTCCCCAAATAGTCTCGTATGCCTCAATCGAGTAGTAAATTTCAATAACACCGGCATACCGGAATTGAGAAGAGGCCTATATTACCCTGAGGTACTCCTTGCGCAGTTGATGGGGGTGTAGATGTTATACCGTTAAATTTGACCTGCAGAATTCTGCTTATTAAATATGACGTTTATTTTATTTTTTAACATTTATGGAAGAGGGGCTGAATCCTACACTATCTTGTAAAATGGTAATCATTAGCTTGTGATTAAGCAAATCAAAAGCCTAAAGAATAGTCCCTCTGTATCAGAGTATACATTTTTGGGCTAACGATTAAATAGAAAATATCAACAGTTACCTAAGATGGTGAAGTAATATATTTTGGACCTGGTATATATTCTTATTTGGTTTTCCAATATTTTTTCCAAAATCGTGGAAAGAATAGGTAATTCGCAGATGGTTCAATTTAGTAGAGTGTGATATTTTAGACACTAATCATAGTGGTCTTTACATTATCAAAATCGAAAGTTTTAGTATTTTTAATATTAAGACAAATTTCTACTACCGTATACGCACTAAATGCAAAGTTTTCAGTTACATTCTCCTTTAATCCGGAAGTTTAAAAGTCGAAAATATCGTGTGTGGAGTTTTAGCAGAAAATATGAAATGTTTATTTCATCTACAATGATTAGATGTTTTGGAATTTATTTAAATTTGAGTGATTTTACAAAATTGTTCAGTTTAAGAACCCCAGTCTTATTAAATAAGGACATTGCCCTAAAACCCATGAGAATAATGTTATATGTTAATGATATTGAACTGAGATGTTTCCAGTCAAATATAATCCTAAAAAAATCGGTACATTTCCTTTACCAAGAACGTCCCTTGGTATTAATCTTTCCCTTTATTAGAAATAGTGAAAAAACGTGCCCATTTCAGGTTCTCACATAGTCATTTAGTAACACTTAGGATAAATCAGGGTGATATGGTGAATCGAGTGAAATGGTGAATGACTCTATTTCTTCTCCTGGTACACAGATGTCTCTGTAGGTCTAAATGCCAGCAGTTTATGATCATCCGTTTAGAGTGCGTTAGTTAAAAACCCGTCTCGTTTTAAAAATCGTAAGAATTTTGTACAAATCTATTTCCGATGCTTAATAATTTTTATAATGTGCATGCGTTTGTAGATGTTGCTTCAGGTAGCGTAGTCCGCGAAATATTTTTTGGTATATTCTTCGTTCTTAGACTGTTTATATATCACATAACCTAAAAATCGTTGCCTCTAATATTTGGAACTTCTGGCCATGCTACTTACCGTTTCACCCGTAGCAAATGGGAGAAATGGTGAACTCGGGTATGGGGTGATACGGTGAAGTACTTTTTTACGCAATAATGGTTTATTTACATCCCATCTAGGTTTCCGCAATTAATACATGCGTGTTTAGCGTTTTTTTTTTTGTGTGTGAAAGCTATATTCTATTTTATCCAACGTTCCGCTATAGTCGCTGTGGCCCTACATGGATCCATTTATTTTTATTTGGTTTGGTTTATCACTGATTAAAAAAACACACTGCACTCGTGTTTGTCGGCATAAATAAAAGTTTTAACTATCGTTATTGTTCCAGATCAAGATGCCTACAATTTATAAAAGGCAAAGAGGATCTAGCCGTGCTGACTGGACAGAGGAGCAACTTAAAGCTGTCATTCAAGCCGTACAAAAGGGAATGAACCTGAATGAAGCCTCAAAGCAGTTTGGCATTCCATGGTCAACGTTGAAGAGAAGAATAACAAATGGGTGCTTTACGAAAAAAGTTTTGGGCGGGCCGCCTATCCTAACACAAGAATGTGAGAAGAAGATGGTGAAACATATTATAAAATTACAAAAATTCGAATTTGCACCTACAAGGACAGAAGTACGTACCATGGCATATAAACTGGCTGAAAAATGTAACCAGCATCAGAAATTCAACCGTGAACAAGAAATTGCTGGAATAGATTGGCTACACTTATTCTTAAAAAGAAATCCAGATCCCAATCTACAAATTGCAGGGTGTTTCACAGGCACGGTCAAGGGGTTTAAACTTAATAATCGACCAGGTTATGTATTGGCAGCAAAGGAATCCAAGAGCGTTCCAGCGATAACATCCGGTGAAAAGGGTGAAACAATATCAGTAATCGCTTGCTGCAATGGAGAGGGCATGTTTTTACCCCCAGCATGTAAATACTGAATGCTTGCAATACCTACATTAAAATGAATCCAAATAGAAAAATTTCGAGGTTAGTGTTCGGAGGACTACTAACAAAGGCCATGGGTCCAAGTAGCTACAACAGAGCATGCAATATCAGGGTTCAGAAGCATAGGTTACTCCATTTAATCCTGATGCCATCCCCGAGTATGCCTTTTTAGTCCAAGTACAACAACAGGAAAATAAGGAACGACATGAAAATAAACCTACATCACCAACACCATGCTGTTCGCACTGGGAGGATATCCTGAACCTCTCTGAAGAAGCAACCTCAGATGTAGATAACAATCAGAGACTTCAACACAGACATTTTTCACCAAAACTGCACGTTGATTGGATCAAATGTATTGTCTACAACTTTGGCTACAAGAACACTGTCCATAAAAAATATTTAATATTATATATGCGGTAAAAAGCAGAAAAAATAAGTCACCATTTCACCCACAGTGCATTCGCTATTTCACCCCTATGCTTGGGTGAAATAGTGAATTTCATGAAAATAAATATTGTTTTTTTTCAAACCTTCGTAATGTCTTAAGGAGAATATGACACTGTTTAGTTGTTGCCTATATATTTTGTGAAAGAAAAGTGTTTTTATTTTGCTTAAATAAACAATATCTTGTCTTCTGCGCGGACTACTTTTTTGTTCACCATATAACCCTTATTTACCCTATACATATACTGTCTTTTGAAACATTTTTATTGGGGGCCTTACCAGTTTCTACTTATGACATTCTTGGTTTTTAGGCATAATTTATGATAAATGGAATAAACAGTATTACACTGATTTTTTAAGACCATTTTGTCACGTCATATTGAATTTGTACCAGTTTATCCCTATACGAGATGTCATTTTTGTGCACAATTTGAAATCAATTGAACAAGAATATTTATTTACATTGATTTTTTAAACATTCTATTTGGCGGTTACTTTGTTCCGCTATCTTAAATTTGTATCACAATTTTACTAGTTTGTTTCTATATTAAACTTAGTGCTTGTAAAATTGCTGCAAAATTTGAAATTAATCTAATAATTAATTTTTTCAGCCTGATTTTTTAAATAATTCATTAAGACGCCATTGGATTCGTTCCAAAATGTTTGTTTATATATAAAACTAGATTTTTGTGCAAAATTTAAAGTAAACTGGATTACTTTTTTTTAAGTAATATTTATTACTCGTCCCAACAGGCCACCATTTTATTCCGCCTTGAAATTTTACCAAAATATTACCAGGGCATCCCCATATTTTTGACCAAAATTTAAGGTCAATCGGTTCGGTTTAGTAGGATCCAGGGACAGTAAAACGTGAAGATAGGTAAAATCTGGGAGGGTGATTTTTTAACGATTACAAGCATTTTATTTAGCCGCCATTTTGTTCCACCACCATGAATTCGTACCACAATTATACCAGTTTATCTCTATATTATACTTAACTCTTGCACAAAATTTGAAATCAATCTAACAAATAGTTTTTTCAGCTTGATTTTTTAAATATTTCAAGCCTCCGTTTTATTTCGCCATCTTGGATTCGTATCAAAATTTTACGTAATACTTGATTTTTGTGCAAAATTTGATGATTAAAGAAGTTTTTTGGTAATGATTTTTTAACATTTTACTAGACTGTCATTTTGTTCTTCAATATTGGATTCTTACTCAAACGTTAGGAACTTTAATTTTTGACCAAAATTTTGAAGTCAATTGATATGTAGTTTTTTAGCTATGCCACGAACAGATCGACAGACAGCCCGACGGAATTGAGAAAACTTGCTTTTTCGCATCTAGGGACCCTAAAATACGAAGATCTGTAAAAACCTGGGAGGGTGATTTTTTCACTATTACAATACTTTTATGGAAGAAGTAAAAAATTGGCTGGCTAGTTTCCAAATCTGGAAGTAGCGTCAAGAATATGTCAAGTTCGAATTGCTCTATAAAACCTTTAAAGAGTTAAAAGTTATTTAGGATTATGAGATACTAAACTAAGCGAATTGGTCTTAATGACAACAGAAGCAGAGTTGTTCAATAAGCTAATGGTGATAAAATGACTGGAATTATGCTACACATTTTGGGCTTTCGGATATCACTTTAGTTAGAAACGTATGCGTACAAATATTGGGGGGAGTGCGAAGAATTTTCGGAAATTGAGCGATTTCAAATGTTAATACGCTTCAGGAAGATATATTCACATCTTCAGTAAAAAAGCTCTTTTGTAAAAATAATATTTAAAGAACTATGTGTGCACGTTTTTAGAATATTTTCAGAATTAAAAAAAAATATGCTCAACGTTTTTAGTCCCGACATGTTAGCAAAGAAACTTGTTCTTTATTTTTAGTAACTGAGCGCATATTAATTGGAAGATCTTTGCGAATTTAAATTTATAAAAGAGCTTCATACTTTTCAAAGACTAAATTTTGGTAATAAAATTACATAAAATATTTCCAAGGTGAAATATAAGACCCATCAGTACACAACAAAGCTCAAATAGTGTTTAACAAAGAGAAAATACACTATTAATCGTTAGACAGGGTAGGATTTCACGGAAAATAAGGCACATTACCGAAAACCCGACATCCGTTAATCCGAAATGTACAGCTAATCAATGTCAATCTCAACCGTTATTTGCATTTCGAGTAGCCTAAAATATATGTATAGGCCTGTTAAAAATTCGTCTGGACCCGCTATTAACTTATAAAATTTAAAACCCAAATTTTGGACCAAGGCCAAGGGCATCCGAAGGTGATTTTTCGGCTTTCCATTTCAATTTTTTAGTCATATTTGGTCCAACATGAGCATTAATTATGCTTTATTATGTCATGTTTTGCGTCGCTCTGTCTGACGGTGACGGATGGTAGGAATGTGCGACGTAAGTAACTTTAAGGTCACACATGGTATTTCTAGTAAAAATTAGATCAGAATAAATTGCTGTTCTATTCAATGAAATTCTGCTATAATCAAAAAAACGAATTTAATTTTAGTTCTATAGTGGAAGCAATCTACCGGAAATTTTCCTAAAAAAGGAAATGCTCTTATCCTTCTATAAAAAGATTGGTGGTATCAAAAGGGAAGCCTGAGGCGTTTTTGTTATGTTTTTCTTTTTAACAAGGATATAAGTATAGCGGATTCTAATACTCCGATCTGAACAAAAGAAATCCCGTTTTAAGAAATTATTAAAAGAATTTTCCATTTTTTTCACAATTTTAGTTTTGTTTAATGAATTTTGATAAGAACTTGTCAAAAGGGATTTCTAGTAGTCACTTTAATAAACATACAGAATAGTTATTTATATCTTATGGACGTGTTGAAAACTGCAATTCAATTTGAAAATTAAATCGTTGATAGTTTTTGTGCAAATCGGTTAAATACAAAAAAATTTTTAATGTAGATTCATTACCATGCTGAAAATGACACTAAAAAATTCTTTTCTAAGTCTAAGTTTTATAAAATAGAATTCAAATTTTGACAAAATTTAGTTTCATTATATTTTAAATATTTATTTTTATAATTTAATGCCCGAAAAAAAATACTGAAAAACAAACTAAAATAATATAAAAGCTTATTTAAAAAAAAATCGATAAATTCGCCACCCCTAAAACTTCCCTAGCTTAAAATTCCGCTACGTACAGGGTGTCCTATTTTGGGTACTTTTGCGGGGTATTTCCGTTATTTTTATAAATAGAAAGTTGAGGTTTTCGCGACAGTGTGCTACTTTTTCGTAAAACTAAAGATGCCGTTAACAAAATTATCATAGTCCTTTTAGTTTTTAAGATACAAGCCTAAATAGAAATTGTTGAATTTTCAGGCACTCCTCGTATCTCCACTATCAGATAACTTATCGAAAATGTGAAAACTGTTTCTTATATAACTTTTCCTTTAGAACTCAATTCAGAATTAGTATACAGGGTCAGGTCAAAAAGTTATCGGACACTACTTTATTTTTTTAATGGAACACCCTGTATATTTATAGATTATACAATTTGCCTTTTTTTGCCTTTTGATGAATAACAATAATAAATAATTGAAAGTTACATATTGCTAACGAAGAATTGGATACCTTGCATATAAGTATCTTCTTATATAAAAATACCTATAGAGTTTTTTAATAACAGTAAGTTTGTAACAACAGTTTTATAGCATAAAGTAACAATATAACATACACAAAAAATAACATTATTAAAAAAAGAAAAAACAAATTTATGAAGTTGATGTTTAAATTGGCGACCATTTTCTCTAATGAAAAATTGCCACATTTTTGTAATTCTTTGAATAGTGTTTAAAAGAACCTTTAGTATCATTGGCGGATTTCGAAAGGCTAAATGAATTGCCTCTCAAAGTTGTGCTATGCCGGCATATATTGTTTTGTGTATACTTAATTTTGTATATAGCCTCATAAAAAAAATCTAAACTTGAGAGATCTGGAGATCGTGGAGGCCATCTAACAGGTCCGTTGGTACCTATCCATCTTTGAGGAAAGTTATTATCAAGAAATTCCCTTAAGAGCCTTGAGTTGTGACTTGGGACACCATCTTGCTGTAGGTAAATAGCATTATATTGGGCTAATGGAATATTTTCGAGCAGTTCTGGAATAACTTCCTCAAGGATTTCTAAGTATCTACGTGCTGTAAGACCT
Organism: Kuschelorhynchus macadamiae; assembly: GCA_030620095.1. Lineage (NCBI taxonomy): Eukaryota > Metazoa > Arthropoda > Insecta > Coleoptera > Curculionidae > Kuschelorhynchus > Kuschelorhynchus macadamiae. Next base: position 2,557,721 of record JAUTXW010001082.1, read on the forward strand.
CCTTCAAAAATCATATAAACTATATGTCTGCCTAAAATAAAACATGATATCCCAACTCCAAAGCGTCCTTGTTGTGCCCTTGCACTATGGTAAATCTGTATGGATGATACTTATATTTCTTCAAGATCCTCTGGCATTGACTTGTAACTTTGCGCAACGTGAAACAGGGATAAAAAGTAAAATTTTAGTAATACGATTGTGTCAGCCGATACTCGGTGGAAATCCATAATAATAATAATTATGTAAGATGTAAAAAAAACAACTATTTTTTACAAAACACTTCCACTATATTAGTTTACTAAAAACGTGACATGTTTCGCTAACACAGTAGCTTCTTCGGACGTTACATCTCGAATGAACAATTTAAAGAGCAAAACCATATTTTTATAACTAGGTGTAATAAAAAGATTTGGAAATTTTTTTAACAATATAAAATAAACGAGAATAATCTAAAACTAAAATATATTTAATAAGGGTGACGTGTTAAGTTCTACTTGGTCATTTAACAAGCCGTTTGATCGTTTGAGCTTATTTATTTCTAGAGACTCCAGCAAATTTAGTTTATGACCCTTGTTTTCCTTGTGCAACATTTTAAAATTGTTATCAAAGGCATGGCCCGTCTCAATTAAGTGATTAGCATAATTGGATTCGGTCTTTTCCTTAATAAAGCATTTATAATGTTCATCTATTATTTTATCAAAATATCTGCCTTTGACCTATATACGTTTTGTCACAGTCTCCACAATTTAGTTGGTATACACCTAAATGTTTAAGTTTGTCAGATTTCGTTTTATTATTTTTAATGAGCTTACTTAAAGAATTATTAGTTTTATACGCTATCCTAATATCTTAACTGTTAAGAATTTTACCTACTTTATAACTTCATAGACTAATCTCTCTACCCTTTAGCAAAACTAATTTTCAGACTGATCTCAACATTATAAAACAAATCGCCATAAAGAATGGATATTCTGTAAATATAATAGATAAAATTCTACAGAAAAAGCTATATAAAAAATCTATAAATATGGTTTATCCTAATTAAAGTTATATCATTTATAGGAGATCCAAGTTATAAAGTAGGTAAATTTCTTAACAGTTTAGGTATTAGGATAGCATATAAAACTAATAATTCTTTAAGTAAGTTCATTAAAAATAATAAAACGCAATCTGACAAACTTAAACATACAGGTGTATACCAACTAAATTGTGGAGACTGTGACAAAACGTATATAGGTCAAACCGGCAGATATTTTGGCAAAAGAATAGATGAACATTATAAATGCTTTATTAATGAAAAGACCGAATCCAATTATGCTAATCACTTAATTGAGACGGGCCATGCCGTTGATAACAATTTTAAAATATTGCACAATGAAAACAAGGGTCATAAGCTAAATTTGCTGGAGTCTCTAGAAATAAATAAGCTCAAACGATCAAACCGCTTGTTAAATAACCAAGTAGAACTTAACACGTCACCCTTATTAAATATATTTTAGTTTTAGATTATTCTCGTTTATAGCTTGTAGGTAAAAATTCCGAGACCATTTTATATTGTTAAAAAAATTTCCAAATCTTTTTATTACACCTAGTTATAAAAATATGGTTTTACTCTTTAAATTGTTCATTCGAGATGTAACATCCGAAGAAGCTACTGTGTTAGCGAAACATGTCACGATTTTAGTAAACTAATATAGTGGAAGTGTTTTGTAAAAAATAGTTGTTTTTTTTTACATCTTACATAATTATTATTAAAATTTTAGTACATGTTTAATTATTCTGCGAAGTTCCATTTCCTGGAATGAAACCTTTTTTATGGAGGAAAATAATAAATTACCTTATTTATAGACTATTTAAATAAAATTGCGAAAAATAATCAATAATAATAATAAATTAAAATTAAAACAAGAAAAAATCATCAAAATCACCTTTACTCATAACTTCCCTCATACAAAATTCCATTACGCACACATAAAGAATCTATATAGTTGTTTGGTAAGAACTTAAAGAAATTGGAATTTACAATTTACTCCCCAGTGCCTTAACTCCCAAAAATCGGAGTTAAGCCATAAACTTGGAAATTGACTGCTGAACTATTTTGTTAAATATAAAAAAATTGTTAAGTGTCTCATTTCCAACAACTTTTGTGTATAACTTATTTAACTAGTGCTGGTCAACTCTAGAGTTACAAGATGGTGTTAATACGGATAACGTGGGTCGTTTTTGGGTATGTAATCTTTATGGCATGATATACCATCATCTAAGGCAGAATTTTTGTGGTTACCTACTGGATTTTAAATCTGAGTGACCCGCCTACTTCCATGCTTTACAGCACCTGTTTGTTTTGATCCCTCTCTTGGTAAATTCTATATCTATTAGACAATTAATGTTATAAGAAAAAAATGCAGTTTTCAAAAAAAAAATTGTTTGAAGGGTTTTTGAATAGGGGATATTTATATTTTCTTAAAATTTTGAAACAAATTAGTACAGGTCGATGACTTTGCTATTTTGCATATGCTTTATAGAGGCATGTACTTTTTGAATAAAATAATATTTCTATTACCTGTAATACGTAAAAAAGGTGTACTTTGTAAATTTCGCTACGACTGTTTTGAGATATTTAAATTTGAATTATTTTGTGCATTTGTTAAAGAATATGATTTAAAATTTCATTTTTGTGTTATCCTACAACTGAACTATCCAATGCTAGAAAGATATTTATTACAAATAATTAGAACATATTAAGTTTTCCTTTAATATATCTCATTTTCGAAACAAATATTTTCATTGAAATAGGTATCTTATTGATATCAATCATAAAAGAATTAACATTAAAAATTGTTTTTGTCAATTACTATACAAAAAGATGTTTCGAAGGGACACCAAAACATTATCAATTTTCTGCCGTTATTTTTACTACTTATTTATACACCAGCGATTTTATATATTCCTGTATATAAAAATCAAGTGGAATGAAATCGAGGTTTCGCGTCGGATAAGGCTTGTAGCTGCCACGAGCGTTTGGGTACAGTTAGGTACATTTTTTCGCTCATGGTACAAAAGTACATTTTAAGACAAATATCCTTGGATGGGGACATTTCGAAATACTGAATTTTCTAATGTTCAGCTTTATGATTATTTAACAGACAAATCAATTTAGATTTTATATTTTAAATTAAGCCATTCAAATTAAAAGTCATCGTATTTTCTAATTCAAGCAAAACCGCGACTCCACGGACATCTGTTGGCTTTTTTACTATGGCGTAGTAATTCATACCAGCAAAGACGATTACACCGTCTTTGATACCAGTCAAGTGGGCTAGTCGGTAATTCCCCGATGTGATTATTTAGGGACTTTACCGAAATGAAATGTGGTTTACACGAATTAAACGAATACGAAATTACACTTCACTTTTCATTGTGCAATTGAGCTTTAATCTATCATAACGTTTCGGCATTTATTATAAAACATTTTTGATTATAAGAGTTTTTATAAGTTTAGATTTTATGACTGGTGTAAGAAAATGTTGCAACTAACCACTTGCTATGAATGGGAGCCTCCCACTAATATGGTAAAATTTAAAAAATATATGATTTTTAATTTTAATATTATTAAAATATTTGGGTATATCTTGCGTTTAGACTGAGAAACATAAATCTTTTTTCGCTTTTTTGCAACTAAATAAAAATATTTAACTTTAAATTAATTGAAGCAAATATTTAATAAAATTACATACCTCAACATGTAGTATACGGAATGTTTCGGTACATAATATAATCAATATTATTTAAGCAAGCGTAAGAAATTATATCATTTACCTTAAGTTTTTATAGACACATAGTAGTTGTACGAATACTTTCATCCTATCAAAACTCATCAGTGCGCCAATCGTAAGAGAGAAACATAAAATAATAGAAAAGAATTGATTTCAAAATTTTAAAATTTGTCAATTTGTTTGACATGTAACCTAAATATGAAAAAAATGATAGTTTGCAGCCATCTATAATGTTATTTTTAAATGTATTCAGATTATTTGTAGCGTTTAGATTCCCAAACAAAAATCTTTTTTGGCTTTTCCGCAACTAAATAAAGATATATAGGATGAAAGTATTTGTACCTCTACTATGTGTCTATAAAAACTTAAGGTAACTAATATAATTTCTTATGCTTGCTTAAATAATATTGTTTATACTATGTACCGAAACATTCCGTAGACAGACTAGTCTACATGTTGAGGTATGTAAATATATTAAATATTGCTTCAATTAATTTAAAGTTAAATATTTTTATTCAGTTGCGAAAAAGCCAAAAAAGATTTTTGTTTGTCAATCTAAACGTCTAAACGCTAAAAATGACATTATAGACGGCCGCAAACTATCATTTTTTTCGTATCTAGGTTACAGGTCAAACAAATTGACAAGTTTTAAGATTTTGAATGTTTCTCTCTTACGACCGGCGCACTGATGAGTCTCGATAGAATGAAAGTATTTGTACAACTACTATGTGTCTATAAAAATTTAAGGTAAATGATATAATAAATGATATGTAAATGATATGTACCGAAAAATTCCGTAGACAGACTAGTTTACATGTTGATGTATGTAATTGTATTAAATATTGCTTCCATTAATTTAAAGTTAAATATTTTTATTCAGTTGTGAAAAAGCCAGAAAAGGTTTTTGTTATGTTTTGATTTATATTTGTTGTTTTGTTTTTATTGAAAAAAGTTCTCGTTTTTTGTAATTATATTATATGTATTACTAAAAATGCAGTGTTGTTTTATTGTTTATTGTAAAACGCATTTATATATACATTTTGTACATTTTCAGAATTGATACTTAAAATATGGTACATTTTAGGCAAAATGTTTGGTACATTAACAAATTTGTCCGCGGCAACACTGGCCACGACATATCCCGCGGTCAGGAAAATGGGCATTTATATAGGTAAACCCTGATAGGTGTAGAGTAGTAAACGATGTTTTATCGTAGTTGTAAAGATGAATAAGGCTACAGTTCGCCATTCAAATTAGATATGCAATGCGCATTTTGCTAACTTGAGGACTTTCACATACGCAAACACGGCAACCCAGAATTTCTTCTTCTTACCCAGAGGTTTAGAGTCTCCAGGCATCTTGCGACATCTCGATGGGCTCTGCGTCCAGTAGAATTTCCTGCGCATATGCATGCTCGAAGCGATATTTACAAGGTGTACCTTATTAAATGTTAGAAAAGTAGTATATTCTTAAGAGGTAAAAAAAAGTTACGACATATTAAACATACACAAGAATAAAGAAAAATTCCTTTTATATATCATTTGGTAAAGTCAGTCTTTATAAAATGTTTTGATTTAAAAAAACATTGTCAGAATTTGGTGCAATGTCTACCGCTTCTTGGATTTGGTCTATCTTATATTGAACTCAAGAAAACAACCTCAACACGCAATTCATTTTTGTGGTCTACGTATCTGACTAATCATAAACATTTCACATCAAGTAGCAAGATACTGCAAAATTAATCAAACCAATCTAACAATGCAGATACTTAGGTGACTAATAAAAATTGATTTTAGTGTGATGAAGAAGTGATGAATCACCAAATTGAGGTAATTATTCATTAATTGCTATATTTAAAAAAAAAACATTCTATGCGATAGAAAAATAGTACAACCAATAAAACTTTGCCATCAGGCCAAAACTAACTTTTCTTGCCAGTAATCAATAATTAAGTCCTCAAAAGATTATTCAATACCTTAAGAAATATGTTGAATAGGTCTTTTAATTAAGACATTTTTAACTGTTAAATCTATTGGTAAAATATTCTATTGCCAACAGTCTTTTTGTTTTCTTTAGAAATCAATAGTGACAGTAACTCCCTCGTAAAAGGAAATTATTGTAATGGTGAAAAAAATGACCCTCCGTCGGCTTGCCTATACGCGGCATAGCTCAAGAAGTATTTATCCCATCGAGTTCCAATTTTGGTCAAAAATCAAGGGCATAAGCGGATCAATTGATTACACTTTGGTAAGAATCCATTATCACCGAGCAAAATGGCGGCCTAGTGAAATGTTAAAAAATGATTACTAAAAAACAACTTAACCAATTTACACAAAATTTTGCACAAAAATAAAATATTATATAGAAATCAACAGGGAAAATTTTGGCAGGAAACCAAGATTGCAAAACAAAATAGCGGCTTAATAAAATATTAAAAAAAAACCTGCAAAAATTAAGTGTGATATAAGGATGAACCGGTAAAATTGTAGTACGAATTCAAGATGACAAAACAAAATGGTGGCTAAATAAAATGTTTGTAATCGTGAAAAGGTTCCTCTCCAAGGCTTCGAGTTTTACGGTTTCTAGATGCCAAAAAATATGTTTACTTTTCGATCAAAAATGAAAAGTCTTATGGGGATGACCTGGTAACATCCAATATGGCGAAACAAAATGGCGTCCTGGTGAAATGCTAAAACAATTATCATTAAAAATCTAATTCAAATTTTGCGCAAAAATAAAATGTTACATAGAAATGTTAACACATTTTGGTATGAATCCAAGATGGTGGCCTAATAAAATATAAAAAGAATCAGCCTACTAGTTTTTAGGTTATTTTCAAATTTCGTGCAAGCGTTAATGATATGGTAAGATTGTGGTACGAATTCAAAAAGGCGGAACAAAATTGCGACCAAATAAATATTTAAATATTTGCGACCAAACAAATGTTTAACATTTGTTATTCAATTGACAAATTTTTCTCAAAAATTAAATGTGATATAGGAATAAACTGGCACCAATTCAACATGGCGGAGCAAAATGGAGGTCTTAAAAAATCAGTGTAAAAACTAATTATTCAATATATTTTAAATTATGTCTAAAAGTCAAGTGTAGAATGAATCCAATATGGTAGAACAAAATGAGGCCTAATAAAAATGTTTGGAATCTTGTAGGTATATGTGTTACTAAATGACTATCTGCGGAACTAAATTGGGTCAGACCTCACTATTTCTAAAAAAAGGAAAGATTAAAATAACGAGGGCAGTACCGGGTAAAGGAAATTTGTCGATTTTTTCTATAGTGATCCAGAAGTTTATAATGGAATCAGTTTTACGTTTAAAAAATACAGTCAACAGCCATTACGTTAAAAGTTAAATCTAATTTTATAAATAAATTCGGATTTGTTTACAATTTTAATACCGTCTATTTTTATTGTTTTCTTTTAATCCTTAGGAAATAAGACTAACATATTCCTTATTAACTAATTATTTAGGTCAAAAAATAGAATCATTGAAAATAATTTTTTTTGTTACAGTTTAATACTTGGTAGCTTTTTCCCTTAATAAATATATTTTGGTTAAGCAGGGATGTTTTGTAAGTACGAAATAAAATAATGTATTAATAATATTATTTTTATTACCATTATTATTAGTTTATTTTTTAAATTTAGAATCCCAATCCTTTCTCTAATATCTTTCATATTACTAATGCAACCCGACAATCTCAATGAGTAGCCTGCTTAGAAGGAAAAACATAGCATTCACATTGTAAACTATCATAAATATTGAACACCTGTAATTATAAAAAACTAACTCAATTCAGGCAGTGGCTTAACCAGAAAGGGGCAATGGGCATCAGTCAAGTTAACACAACTTTTAAAATTAGAACTTAATAATGGTCTTGTCCCTATCAGCTTCCAAAGATTAGAATTAGACTATATTTTTTATTAAAGTATTTTTATTTATTATATATATTATTTTATATTTATGTACTTGTTCATAACTATAATGAAAAAAAAGAGAAAAGCTGAAGCTACTTTATGTTAAGTGTAGTGGCCACACCTAGTCTAGTCACTCTACTGAGCAGGTGATTATAACATGCGAATTCGTTTGCGTATGGGCTTATAAAGTCTTTACTGTCACTATTGACCATTTTAGGTCACGTGACTTTGGCAGGTGTTTGATGGGCAAGCAAAACAACTACAAGTTTCAATCTTCTCTTCAAAGGTCTTATCCATCCCTCGCGCCTTTGTTTTGGTAAGGTATTGAAATAATGTCCTCGATCTTTAAAACATGCGGGGTTTCTAAGATACCCCTCAGGCTATATGGTGTGATGTCGACTCAAAATAGTGAACTTAGCATTTTTCTTTTTTGTAAAATTAAATTTCAGGTGTTAGTTTGGAATGAAGCAATTTTTCTGTATTCTGTAAAGGAAGGTGGTGGGGGCGGATGTCTTGTTGAAGCCACAACTAGGTCTCTTAGGCCCGTTGTACATCCTCCTTAGACACATCACATTGTCTTTATTATAGAAGCCATGAACTAAACTAGCAAACACACTGAATGAGGCACAGCTATACATTAAGCACTAAATGTCCATTTCAACTACGCTATCAATAATTGAGGCGAACTGTAGCTAATCTGCCTTAGTCCTAAATAAATGTAAATTTTCTAAAAATGTGCATATTTTCAATTCTAATCAATCAACTGGCTCTTTATATAGTTTCTTTTTTAACTTTTCCATCCATTTTGTAGCATCTCAGTCCATTAGTTGCATCATCATGTCCCCAGAAAACAATAGGTATTCAACGTTGTTTGACCTAAATATTTTGCAATCCTGCTCTGAAATGACCACCGATGGATATTTTCTAACTCTGGAGATTAGACATAAAATAAAAATAAATTCAAGGCCAGATTAATTTTTGAATTGCTACTGCTATATTGTCTATTAACGGATGCTTAAATGATTGTTTTTAGAAAGTTGATTGGTGTAGGTAATGAATGACAGTCAGTTGTGCTTTTAAAGAAACCGCACCCCACAGGTACGTTTACTATTTTATGCATAGGAGAGGCAATTGCTAAGTAAAATGTGTGCTTTATAATTAGTTTTATCTTTTGGAATTTCACACCTACTCTATGTATTTTTTTACGTACATCGATTAGTTACTCCGGAATAATTTAACCAATTGGGATGGTTCAAAGTACTCCGAGTAGTGCTGGATTGAACACATAACAAGCATATTAAAAAAATAATCATTAGGTCAAAATGACGCCTTGGGGTATCTATCTATCTTCATATATGTTGATAACTATTAACTATAAAGTGGGGAAGGGGTAATATGTGGAAGTGGAAGGTAACCGAACAAGTAATTTTGTTAGGCTGATTTTTTAAATATTTTATTAGGCTGCCATTTTGTTTGTTTGTTTCCCTGTACGGTTTTTAAATTATGCACTTTTTTCATGACGCTTTATAAATTGAAAAAGACACTTTTTTCTATGTTTTAAGCTAAGCAGAAGCTTTTATAAATACTGACTTTCTATCCTAACTCCACAAATAAAGAAGTCTCTCCTCTTATGGAATCAATCCGGTTGTTAGAATCAGTTTCAACCAAATACCTGTCTTGAAATGCTAACAGTATAACAAAAAGCTTTTATGAGGCCCTAACATAGTATTGGAGAAGGTGTTTCATATTTAAAGACTAGTATTGGAGAAGGTGTTTCATACCTAAAGAAAATTTATGCGGAGCGGCAGCCTAGTTAACATTAATCAGAAGAAAATTCTGTTTAGGCCAATAAAAAAATGTTGTTGCAGCCATCGCAATGGATTCACTGCATCATCCCAACAATATCTTCGACAGAGAGTTCGTAAAAATGTTGGTAAATTAGATTTGCAGGTGATTTATGAGGTAAATACATAATATAAAAATCATTGAAGACTAAATTTACCCATACTACTACGCTATCAATAAGTCTCTGAAAAAAGATGGCAAGGTCAGGAGATTATATTTTTGTTTATAGTTCGATGAACAAACCCCTTTGAATCGTTATAATTTCTTTAAAAATACCATATTTTTTAGACAACGCTGTCTTTAGGTGAAATGAGGCAGTTAGTTCGCAAAATATAAGGTTTCTGAAGTATAGAAAACCCAAATGTTTATCTTAATTTGAAGATTCAATATTCCAAAAAAATTATTTTTGGTTGATATGCCTTTTAACGAAAAATAGTAAATATTAGAACATTTAAATTCTATGAAGCCAAACTACTTAATAAGTAAGTATACCCTTAAGTACCCGAAAACTGATTGTTTTCAACGAGATATGCACGCAGCGCACGCTACAGAAATTGTTCGAGAATGGTTAAATAGATATTATTCTACGCGTTGAATCGATCGATATGGCTCAACCTAGTAGCCATCACAGGGTTCTGATACTACAGTGAGTTTTTATTTTTGGGGAAACATATGCAAATCCCTTTAATAACTTATATATTTTAAACGATCAAATTCACCACAGCTTAGAAAGGTAGAAAAGTGTGCAAAAGTTGGAATTACTTTTGAATAGTTTACTTACCGCATATTGTGAATTATCTTTGTAATTCCTTAATTAGCTAATTTGATAAGTATTTGAAAAAATGTTAGTTTTCCATTTTTATTTCTTTAATTATTTTTTCGCACAATGCGTACTATATCGAACCAGTAATATGTTTTAGAAAAATTTTGAATGCATATAATTTCAAAATAAAGTGAGTTTCCAGGTGACATTTTATAAATTGTGGAAGCTTCTCAGCACCCGTGTAATAAATTAGAAAAGTGACACTGTTGTGTTTTATCCTAAGCAGGTGTTTTGTATAAAATGACTTTTTATCCCAAATCCACAAATAAATAACTTATTCATCTTCTAGAGTATATGAATGCATCATTTGCAGCTGAGACATTAACGCATATTTTACCATTTTTTTAGCAACGTATCGTGGGAGACAACCATATGCTTTTCTCAGGTCACAAAAGTGATTCTGAGTACAGGCCACGCTCAAAGCAGTATATGATGTTTTTCGCAAAAGCTGAAACTGCATCTAATATTGTTTAATTTTCCTAATGCCGAATTGAGTGTTACGTAGTGGATTTATTATTTTCTAATTGTTGACAAATCTGATGATCCATGACTTTTTCAAAATTTGGGATATGATAGGCTGTAGTGAAATTGGCCTACAATTTAATAGATAATTTCACTCCCCTTTTTTAAAATTGGTATTACTAGAGTTTTCAGAACTTTCCAAAAAAAATCACTTTTAAAGCATGAGTTCATTATTTTTGTTGCATTAGAAATGACCAAAAGCTCATCTTAAAAACTTTTGACAAATCGTTTTTAAAAACAATCCTATTAAGTGCCTGAAAAAAATTGCAGGTAGATATATTTTTAATTTGGGTCAACGTTTAGGCTTAAAAATCTGATAAATAAAAACAAAAACGATTAAAAGAAATATTTAATAGCAAAAAAAATACTATTTGCACTTGAATCTTAATAATTAGTCTTAAGTAATATGGACTATTGAAGGAATTAGACCTAGTCATCTTAACTTTAATTCTAATGTGTGTTTAAAAACAAAAATTCTATACACCAAATACATAAATGTATATAATTTGCACTAATTCTTATAAAAAATACACAAAAAGCTATTATATTGTATATATATATATATATATATATATATATATATATATATATATATATATATATATATTATAGATCATTGTAAACTCACAGAAAAATTCAAAAAAAATCGTGATCTGATATTTATGATGAAAGGGACCTTGACGTTGCAGTTGACAAATTTATTGCAAAAATTAATTCGTTTGTAAACTTATCTACTCAAATACTTAAAAAAATTAAACGCCAGAAGAGAAGGGGATCTCCCGGGATTACAAATGGTCTTCTCAAATCAATAGATACCAAAAATTGTCTCTATAAACACCACAAATAAGATCCAGAAAACCAAATAAAGCTATGTGGATTTAAAAAAATTAGAAATAAATTAAACGACTTAATTAAAATTACAAAAAATAATTATTATAAAAATAAAATAAATCAAAACAAAAACTCCCCCAAACAATTATGGCAACGCCTAAAAGAAATCGAAAGTAAAAAGATATCATCAAGTGTCAAAACAATAAAAAATGAAAATAACATTATTTTCTCAAATCAAAGTCACTAAAATAAAAGCAATACAAAAACATTTCACCGAAAAAACTGTACTAGATTCATTTGTACTCCTAGTACTGACGGTATAAATCAGAAATACGTAAAGAACATAATACATTTGTAGCGGCACCGTTAACACACTTAATTAACAGATCCATAACACAGGACATATTTCCAACGGCGCTTAAAGTAGCAAAGGTTAAACCTATCTTTAAGACAGGGGATAGTAATGACGCTTCTAAGTATAGACCAATCTCCCTGATTTAGCAAAATTTTTTGAAAAAATATTTAAAAACCGAATATCAAGTTATCTAAACAAAAATAGGATATTATTAGATTAGCAATTCGGATTTCGGAGTGGTACGAGTGGTAATTGACACAAGACAACTATCTTTATATATCTTTATGGACTTAGCCAAAGCTTTTAGTCACGCGGAACTGCTTAGACTTTTACCCCCTTATTCACTAAAAAGGTTTAAGAGATAGACCAGGTCTAGTTGTCATGGTACTTAAAACTTTTATTTCGCCAGTTATGTTTTGCTTATGTCACTGTCATTTGTAATTGTGACATTTAGAAAAATTTACTTGTTCGATTGTTAAAAATGTCATCTCAAACCTACAACTGTCAAGTTAGACCCGGTCTAAATTTCAATTTAGTGAATACGGGTGTTAGAGAACATAGGTCTTAGAGGAATGTCACCCAAATTCCTTAAAAGCTATTTATCAGATAGACAGGAATATGTCAAAATACATAGCACAACAATCCATTTACTCAAATTAAAATATAGATTTCCCCAAGGAACCGTATTAATATTAATAATTACATAATTTTTAAAATCTAGAACACGTTATTAAAACTAGTTAAAAATTAAAATAAATTAATAATACTAACTTCCAGGTAGTACCTTGTTTCTAATATTTTTTTAACGTTTACCTACTTTAGTTTATATTTAATGTTACATTAAACAACATTAAAAAGTTATTCGTTAATTGACAATGAATTCGACATAACTGTAAAACATAATTTTTTATATTTTTTGTAACATCCTAATTCATTTTAGATCAAGAATTCACAATGTTGTGGCCGCTGTTGGTGATTGCAATAATCACTTTATTTGTATATGTCTTATGGGATTATTACAAAACATATAGTTATTGGTCGGATATGGGCGTGAAAGACAGTTCAAAACCTTGGATTTTCGTTGGTGATGCTGGACCCATGGTATTTGGAAGAACTAATCTTGTACGATGGCTGGATTCGTGGTATTTTAAAAATCCAGAAACCAAGTAAAATATTAATATTTTAAATGTATTAAACCGATATTTAAAATACCTGCCTACATTCTGTATAAGAAATAAGCGTGTGATGGTGTGGTGGCAATTTCCTTCATAGGTTATCTTAGCTATAACATTTTGCCCAAGCTTGACACTATAATATATGATTTAGCAAAGTAGTCTACCTAATTGTTTTGTAAATAAAAGAAAACTAATCTTGTTGAAAATTGTTTGAAAAGTGGCAATTTGTTGAAACAATTTAATAACGTGTTTTGGCATAACAGCAGACTAGGAGGGGAATTTTGAGGGTTTAAACCCCCCTCTGTGTTCAAGTAAACATTTAAATTTAACATTTTCTTAAATTGCGCTACATAGAATATGCGAAAATCTTGTTTATTATAAAGGGTGTTTCAAAAAATATGGGTCAATACTTAAAAGGAGATTCCTTATAATAAAATAAGACAAAATATTTTCAAACAATCCTAAAATTACTTCATTTTTAAGACACAGAATGTAGACATTTTTCCGAGGTTTTTTCCCTGTATAATATACCTAATCATTAGATTGGAAAAATACAATTTTTCATGGTACATTATTTTGCAGTAATATCGAAGACGGGCATAAAACGTATAATATATACGTATAATAATATGTTGCAAAAAACTTTTTCTGTTTTAATAAAATTGATATTAATCATTTACTTTCTCGTTGTTATGAACATGTTTGATTTAACTAGCAACGTGCTAAATGAACATGTTATTTTCTTATTATTTATTTATTTTTCCACCATTATTCGGTCATATATTTTCTTTAAATTGGTATTTTGACAATTTGATATATGCCATTTAATCTATGATTAATTTTAAATAATGCCGAACATCATTCAAATCAATTCAGAATTTAGGCAATATTATAATATTCTTAGTAGAAGTATTAAATATTGCCTTGGAAAATTAAAAACAAATAATAATTACGGTTCCTTTCCTCTTAATTTAACAGTTTCCTCTTTTAGAACAAAATAACATACTTTGTTGTATGTTTATAAATGTGATATTTTATTTTTATAAAATTCCCAAAAACATTTCAAACAAATTTAAATAAAATTGAAAAAGTTAACTATTTTGAAAAGAACCTAAAAACTTTAATTTAAGAGACAGAACACATAGTTAAATACAGAACTGATAAAGTTTTATCTAAACCGCCCGCATTTTATTAGTTTATTTCTAATCATACTTAATGCTTAATGCAAGTAGGTTTTTTCATTTTTTTAAACATTTCAACAAGCCGCCATTTTGTTCGGTCATACTGAATTGTTATCAAATGTTCATTCAGTTCATTCCCAAATTACTCTTAATTTTTGACCAAAATTTTAGGTCAATCGGGTAAGCTGTTCTCTTGGTTATACCGCGAACTGACACACAGAGAGAGGGACCAACATGATGGAATTGGGAAAACATGTTTTTTTGGCATCTAGAGGCGCCAAAAAGACAGATATGTAAACGCTAGGAGAGTGATTTTTTTCCGTCATCTAATTAATTTTTCTTAATTCTAGCAATAAATTTGAAACCATCTAATATGTAGTTGTTTCAGACTGATTTTTTAAATATTTTATTAAGCCTCCATTTTATTTTGCCATCTTGGATTCGTATCAAAAATTTACCAGCTAATTCATATGTAATATTAATAATATTAACAATCGAATTTTAGGTAAACTGGATAAGTAGTTTTTTAATAAAAATTTCACTGGGCCGCCATTTTGTTTCGCCATATTGGGACATTCCCATATGACCCTGAATTTTTTACCAAATTTTGAAGTCAATCGGGTAAGTAGTTTTTTGCTATGACGTTAACAGACAGACAGACCGAGAGTCAGACCGACAGACAGAGAGACCGACGGAACTGAGAAAACATGTGAAGATCTATAAAAACCTAGGAGGGTTAATTTTTCTCTCGATTACAATACTTCTATTTAGGTGAGAAGTAAAAGGTGAACATCGACTGTGTTATTTTAAATGGCACAGTCACACACTAGTCACACACTGTATAGTATTGTTTGTGAGCTTTTCTTATTGATTATAAATATTCCAGATTTAATACCTTTATTTCATAATACAACCAAAAAAAAATTAATAAAAAAAATAATTATATAATAATTAATATAAGTCCTGCTTTTTTTCTAGCAATCTAGCTCGATAACTTCTTTGTAGATGTGCTAGCGATCTACAAAATGAGCCTCTTTGCTTTAACGTCTAAGTAGGTATGCGACAATAAAGACAAATTCTAAGATAAGAAATAATGTTTAGGTAACTCAATTACAGAAAATTTTCGAATTTGAAAAGTTGCCCCTACTCATTTGGTTTTAAGATGTCAACATAAGAAGACTTACAACATTTGTTAAGCGGATCTGAGGGAGCACGTTATGATAATGGTGCTAATATGAAGGGTCGCAATATTGGATTGCAAAAAATCTTGATTTAAACCCTAGAGCTTGCTATGTATATTGTGTGGCACACAGCCTAAAATAAAATCCTAACTTTGTAAAGCTATGCTATGCAGGAATCAATTGCTCCATTAAAAAAATGTATTCTCATGTTGGCACGAACCAAAACATATTTATATGATATTAGATCAAATAAAGGTTTTTACGTTATTTTTTAAGCAATGAAAACTGTCGAGGATATTGATGGGACCTTCAATTTCTACGCTTAATATTAATAGACCCCCGAAAAAAAAGGAATTATTTGACGATCGGTTTCAAAAGATCCCCCAGATTGATTTAAAATAAATTTTTGTTTTGTAATAATAAATCAACATCGCAGAACTTTTGATTATCTGAATTCTCTAAATAATTTCCTTAAAATAGATAAAGCAAACAGGTTCATAAAATGTAAATCTATGGAGAACATATTACACGATCCGTATAGAACTAAAAAATATGTTATAGTACAAGACTTATGCGATGAAATTGACAGTATCGAACCTTATTGAAATGAATGAGTTAAATGTGATTCAGTACATATTTACGAATAAGCCCATCTATTTGTTTCGAAATTTATCATATGTATTTTTTTACTGGTTTAGATAATAAAAAATAATAAAAAATTATTTGAGATCAACGAATCGTACGTCGATAAAGCATTTTTAAACGGAATTTATTTTGCAGGTATGAGTGTTTATACCAGTTTTCAGCTCCAACTCTGCTGGTGAAAGATCCAGAACTAATAAGGCAAATCACAATTAAAGATTTTGACTACTTCAGTGACCATAATAACTTTGCAGTAACGGAGGGACCTGACGGACTTTGGACTAACAATTTATTTAATTTAAAAGGTTAATAATTATTTATAACTAACTATTTAAACTACAGCATAGTTTTTAACGTAACAAGGTTGTTGTTGGCTCAAACTTTTATGTATACTGTTATATACAGTAATCAGTATCGTAGGCAGACGGGGGGATAAAATTTTGCATATTCTTTAAAGCTGAATGCCTCACTGACTTGAAGAAAACCGTGGATTGAATTTATACTGGGATTAAATTGTTACAACTATTAAACACTACATTTGAAGCGATCCATGAATAGCACCCTCCCATAAGTACCCAATTTATTATACATGTATTTTAACAGCTTCTACTATAATTAAATTGTCCATGCTACTTTTGCATGTAAACTACTTGTTGTCTGCAAGCAAATACGAAATATGGCCTTAGGCCCTGAAATTGAAGATTTCGCTTAATGCGTTATTTATGAAAAAAAAAATATAAAAAATTAATTAAATAAATAAAATTAGAATTTATTAAAGTCATTTATAATGTATTAACTTTATTCTATTATTATCTGAAAGTCTGGGGTGCAAGTATGAATTACACTCATTTATAATCAATTTATTGATTAGCATCGAAATAAATAAATAAATTTTCTTTTAGTATTAGGAATAAAAAAAAAGCGAATGAAAAACCTCTGACGTCTATCAGTTATGTAAAAATATTGACGGTTAAACAATATTTAATCCATCCGGGACCGACTGCCAGGCATGGAACAAAGAACGGTTCACAGATTGTTTCGCTGTACAAGAGTAACGAGAGCTGAAACAGGAGTCAGAGAATGTACGTAGTAAGTGAACTTCGCAGTCGTTTGAGATTCGAGACTTGAATGATTTTAAGATGAGTGACTCGAGTCATTCATTAAAATCAAAGATCGGATCACGCGAACCGAATCACTCACTCACTAGCCACCTCTATTATCCACAAATGTTCCAATATGTAAATCATTAGACATAAGACGAAATACTCTTTCGAACGAATGACGTTACCTCTGGATGGTGTGATGGAAATATTGCAATGCTGTCACCGTAACTTCTACTTTCAAGAGAAGGGTAATAAAATTGGCATAAACTGAGACATTACTTTCAGCCACGGAAATGTTATCTGTGGGTGGATTATAAGACAGACACACGCAAATACCCCGTCAAGGAGGTTCGACTTCCTAAAGATATTAAATTAATTTATTTTGTAAAGTGAATACTAAAAATCTCAAACAAAATTAAGAGTAACTTTTACAATTTTATTTTGAATGGGTGGTTCTAATTTTAGTCATTTTTAATTGCTTTTTTATGTAAATCTTTCTTTTAAAAATCGGTATATATTTTTAAACTATTAAATAAGTAGTTTCAACAATCCGTTCTCATACATTTTTTTCAGGCTTTTGACTCGATAGCTTACGGAAACTTCCATCCTCCTCAAAGTGTGAGGTGATGTTTGCCCCTCAGCCTCCTGCTGAACCCCCTGCCTTTTGGCACTCCCCTGTGACAAAAAAATCATTGTTCATAAATACTTAAGTAATGCAAAACAGATTTATGATATTTTGATTGCCCTCTCCGCCCCTAAGACCTGGCTACACCACTGTATTTTAGTGAAGACATTAAACAATCTAAAACACCAAATTCACTTATTTTTCCTGATTTTAATTTTTTCTAGTTGTAAGAACAATATAAACTGGCCACTCTTTAAAAGCAGTCACCATTGTACTAATTTTATGAAACCTCAAGTTTAATCAAAGACATTTAATGTGTCATTATGAACTATAAAAGTTAAACTGCAGGTCTCGTGAAAAAAATTTTTAACAAGCTTTTTGCAAAATAACTTTTTATGAGTCGTTAGAAAATGAGATTTAAACTTAGACTGGATGCCCTTGTTCCTTAGTTTTTAAGTTCCGAGGCGGATATTCATTATCCTAGGAATATCGGGGTAAATGGAGGGAGCTCGGCAGGTCCACTGAGCTCGCTTCTTCAGTTACCTTTGCTACCTGTACATGAGAGGACTTATTACATAAGAAATTCTCGAATCTCTCAAATGAGGAAACTCCAACCCACTTTAACTAAATCATCACAAGCAACGGCTAATTCTGTTCCTCAAATAATATTGTACAATAACACATTGAATAGAGCCAATCTCGAGTATTTAAGTGACGAGTTAAAACACACTGTGGTATCCCTAGTGCGAGATTTCTTATCCCAGGCCACTTGTGTAATGAGGATATCTAGCTAGTCCTAGCTAAAAGCAGCGAATATTAAATTTTACTTTAGCCAACAATATTTGAGGTGCTAGTCATATGGTTTATGTCTTTAATAATGGTTTTATCGACCAACCTAGGCTAACCAAACGAGACGGATTTACCTAGCAGTATAAATTTTGTTAAAAAAATCCACATTTTAATATAGTACTTTTTTATATCACCTCAAAAAAACCTAACCAGGGCTAACCAAAACGTAGTGCATTTTTTAAAACACAACATAGAAAATTGTAAATTTCATAAAATGTCATCACCTTAACTGAGATTCGAACACACATCTTTTGCAACAAAACAGGACCATTCTACCACAGCCCCACCAAGCTTTACTCCGAGGATTTAACAAACCTTTATACTTCGTCGAAATAAACGTATGTATTGCTGAAAGGGACTGGAGCCTGGGATAAGACTCTAATATCCCTGGCGGGAAATTTCCATTTGATAGAGGTATTCTACAAGATTCTCAAAATTCACATGTAATTATAAAATGACACCACTGCCATGCTATTGTAGAACAATACCCAATAGAAGGAAAATTCGTTCGATAATGGGATTATTAGATGGTATGGGAGGGATTATTAGGTGGTATGGAAAATATATATTCACTCTGCCGCCACTGTTGTATGAACTTTCTAGTTTATACAAGATAATCTTGTGGTTAACCATGTCAAACGGACTGGCGAAATCCATAGACAAGCCTGACACATAGCGATTCTTATAACGGCATTAACGTTTGTCATTTGAAATTCACATAAAGCGCTTTCAGTATTACTTGAATCTGTAAAACTGTACTGAGAACCACTAAGTAGATTATTTTTATTCATAAATTATTAATTTCATAAAAATGAAAAATTGCGCGTTCACCAATATTTTATCAGATCTTAATATCTGTTTTACGCTTAGTTGAATGAACTTGCAAAAGACTTTTTGTCAATATTGTGAATAGTTGCTTCCAACGTCTAATCCACTTCACTAACGCTACTTCGGTTGTGCTAAATCTTCAATATGTGGCTAGTTGCTATTTTTAGAAAATCATTCTGCAAAACTCGAAACGTTTTTTTGGGAACATCCGGTCACAAACTTTAAATTCGGGAAAATCCCGAAAAATCGGGACGTCTGGTAATCCCAAGCCAAGGATTTACTGCTGCAAATACATAGTTTAATGAAGGTTGAGTAAAACTTGCAATACACGAAATAATCTAACCGACTTTTTAGCAAAAGAGAGCAGTTTTTCAATTCGACCCTATGAGTTTTTTGTATGTATGTGCACCTATTTCACCGAAATGGTTGAATTTTTTTTCAGGCAGTTTGGTAGTTCCTTAGCAGTCGCAATTATTTTTTTAAAGCCAAACTGGCGCCATTTTTATTTTTTTTGCTAGGGTATTTTCGCCAAAACTTTGAAATACTTTAATTTCTTAAAATTTGGTCTATACATTGTAAATAACCAAAAAAACAATAGGAAGAACTTTGAAGTAGATGCGTCAACCTAGGGGGACGTCATTTTCTCGTCAGATTATTTATATTATATTGCTTTATTATTAGCATTAAAAAATATTGTGTTTGTGAGGTGTACGGGGGGGGGGACCTACAAATAGCTTGTTTCGGGGTTTTTAGAGGCATGAAGAGTGTACTAATAATTTTAATAGATCTAGTAAACTTTGATGAACTAATATAACTTAGCAATTTAGTAACGGTAAACTTATATTTATTAATTTCTGTGGAGGCTTAAGTATCAGAAACTAAATCCGTTTTTACCTCCGATTTAGTAATCAGGTATTAGTTGGTAGCCAATTTCAAAAAGTCAAATTTTTAACGTAGTCATTTTTTTCAGTATTTTTTATTGCTAATATTAAGGCGAGGATCAAGCTTAACAGTAACTTTTATGTAAGTACCATGATATATATTTTTAGGTCAAAGATGGCGGGATATGAGGGCCGTATTGTCTTGTGCATTTACCAGCAGCAAAATGAGAATGATGTACCCTTTAATAGTGGAGACTTCTAAAAATTTCGTAAATTATTTTTTAGACAAAAAGGAAGAATTTATTGAGGTTGATCTAAAAGAGGTATTTACCAGGTAAAACATTTTTTTTTAGATTTACGGGAACCTACAACACTGCATACTTCTATTCATTCTTTCATTAAGCTGCTTTTCTAACACAAAAATAGCTCTGACAATTATAAATCACTTTTCACGAGGTTTTTTTGTAACAAAACGGTAAAACAATTTTGATGTACTTTAACTTGAATTTGGAAATGTTTGTAAAAAGTTCTTTTTCCCTTTGATTTTTCTTTCATCACTAAGGGAGATATTTGATTTAGAGGGAAATAATATGATTAGTTGTAAATCAATCTTAGGATGAAAACATACTACGAATTTGTCTGCTGCCGGCTAGAGCAACATAACTAGCCATTAGAAGAAAGTCTTGCCTCGTGCCTAGAGCTCATGATTCCAATTCACAAATGACGTATATAATTTTGTTGCTAAAAAAGGAAAGAGAAATGTTAACCATGATTGAAGTGATGTTTGTCTTTCTATTAAGTCAAGAAAAAGTCAGATCTCAGAGACGACAAATATCGCTTGTTTCGGAAGATAAATATACAAATTGTGGGGGTTAGAATCTTGAACCGTTATCAAGTCAAGACTAAATAACATTTCCTATGTTACGTCTTATATATTATTATCTGCAGCCAGGTGCGTCTAAGACTTACGCTCGGAATAGCCGTCAGTGTTGTAAAAAGCCGTTGCGTTCTCAGCCAACCAAATATTGACGCCTCTGACATGTGTTGGCCACGTCACCACCCATCAATCTACTTGACTGCACAAGAGTGATATATAACATCGGATTATAACGGTACAATAGTACGCATGCTTGAATTTATAAAAAAACATAAAAAACAATTGACCACTTTTTTGTGACTTTGCGTGATATCAGAGTTAGTTGCACCGATATATTTATGAGAGGGGATATAGTTTGTAAGTCATAAGAGCGCAGGCGCAAGAACAGATTTCTACCTAATTTCTCACATTCTAATTTGTGTTTAATTTATGGACTGAAAACTATAAGGAAAGTGGAAATGACAGTGTCATTTAAGATTCTGTAATATATTTGTTTGAAAACACGTTTCAATATTATTTATTTTATGCATATTTATTGCGTACCTAGTTGGTAGGAAGTAAGTTTTGCATCCAATAAATTTTGAAAATCGTTTCTTCTTACTGGCCTTGCAGATTATACAGGAAATATATTTTGGAGCGGGATTTCTTCTATAATTTACCAAATTAATTAGCTTAAGACAATTATTTTTAAATATATCTTCACAATTGCTGGTAGCGGCCTTAAAATCAGCTTAAAATGAAAATATAAAAAACAAACAAACTCCACTAACACAAGTGTCAGAGTGTTACATGGTTGGCGAATGTTGCATCTATTTAGAATAGTTAAAGTTGAGTAAATAATAATCGTCTATAATGCCTTTTATTATAAATAAATATTGCTAGCTGACAAATATAAATTATTATTTTCAGTATTCCATATATGAATTATTATGAACAGTTTTTTTCAAACTCTAATATGTAACCGTTGCTTATATTTGAGAATACAAATTAAGTTTTGATAACATGCCATGCGCCTGCGCAGAATAAAAACGTCCGGTTTTTAATGAACTTCTCCTGAAGTTTGGTTTTTAAACAACCAAGGCGACGATGAACCTGATTACTATCTTGTTTCTCCCGTGTTGTTTGGGATGGGACCTTGACAGCATCCGATTTTACCGGGAATAGACAGCACTTATAGCCAAAAAGGACATTTTAAAAATATGGCCTCGAGACCTCCAAAAACTGGAAAAGATAATTTCATTTAACCCCCGTTGCAGACACCCTTTTAGAGGGTTACGTCTATTTTCTTCGGGAATCAGTGGCTTATGGTCTCAAGTATAGAATGGATCCCAAAAAGTTTGAATAAAAGTTTAGTTTCAACTGTTCTTGCACTCCCAAAGGTAGTGGAGTAGCAAGACTGGCTACGCAAGGGTGCAGTTGAGCCCTTACCACTTCTACATTCCAAGTAAGAGGCCAAGAAGTACGCAAATACCAGTTTGCAGGAAATTTACTCCCAGTAAATTTACATTCTATTTGATCTCCCCAGAGGGTCGAAGTCAGAGGTTTCTTCGACCCCTTTTCCTATAATACTAGACACAGGTAAGCGTCTAATGTACCATATACCATCCCGCACCAGGACAGTATGCATCCATTATTTGTAATTTAATCCTCACAAATAAATAACAAATAAACACAATGGAAGCATGAAAATTATTTTTTATTCAGATCTCTACAATCTCTACCACTTTTAAACCATGTCTATAAGTATTGTGTATATTTGACTATGGCGTTGATTTCGAAGACGATGTAATGTAACAACTTTTTTTAAAAGTCTGTAAATTGCCCCTAATATTTTGTTTTAGATTTACTAATGACGTAATTGCTTCTACTTCTTTTGGACTCAATGTTGATTCATTAAGGAACCCGGACAACGAGTTTTATCGGATGGGCAGGGAAGCAACAAACTTTTCTGGTGCTGCTTTTCTTATTAAATTCTTTGGGGCCTTTATATTCCCAAGACTGTTTACGGTAAGCAATAAAACTTTTCATAAAAATTGGGAAAAAGTATATATAAAACGTATTATAAGTAATCCGCTTTTTTGTGAATTTTGAAATAAATCTGAAAATAATATATGCGCGACAGAATTGTTGTTATTTTTTCTTAGCCCAGTTATAACAGATCAGTTAGGTAACCTGTCAGTGTCGTAGCCAGAAATGTAACTTTCTTTTAGGCTATAATATGCCAGCTTAATATCATATACCAGCGAATACACAAATCTTAACTTAAATCTAAATCTTATATAATCACATTAATTAAATTAAGGATTTCGAAAATGAACACCACTTTAAGGTAGTAAAAATCTCTCTAAATAACGTACACAAGAACTTAAAACGCTTTAACTGCAATAAAATTCCATAAGATCATTAAAAATATTAGAATAACAAAATTACAACAACATAACGGGCAAGTAAATTAGTTGCATAACATTAAAATATTTAAATGTAAATCTCTTTTTTTCATTATAATAAAACATTGCAACAGCATGTGCCTAAATCTGTGTTAGTAGTCTCATTGTTTTCAAAAGCTTAAAATATCAAATATGCGAATATTGGCATAGCGCAATGAGAACCTTTCCTGGTGACAGATCTTAATTTAAAGAAACTAGATTCGCAAATAGTAGAACTGCAGTTTCATACCGCAACTGACCCCAAAAATTCGGAAGTATCCAGAAGAGTTTCTTTTTGGGTGTATCCCAAATTTAAGCGTTTTCGTTACATGAGAAAACTAAAGGATATACGTAATAGGTTAATTGAGATCAATTTAAGGGTCAATATATCGTCGAAAAATTTAAAAACGTCCTAATGCTTTCGGAGATGCATTTACTACAGGCACTTTTTATGGGGATATTTCAAAACTACCTTTTAATACGGCCCTGAAATTATTTATATAAGTTTTTAAAGCTCTTGCCAGTACCCATATACCACTGGAGTCATATTATTCTAGAATCTGTTTTGAAAAAACTCAAAAGCTAGTAGTCAAAAGAGTGATCCAGAGTTCTCGGTGGACACCTAACAAGTTCTTCACTTCCAACCCAGTTATTTAGAAATATTTCATTTAGTATCTGTGACATCTCTTCCAAAATGTACAGAATACTTACTCATCTTGCTGTCACTATATCCGTCATGATACTTCTAAAGTTTCCTCTCATCAAAAATTTAAAAAACTTGCTTCGTAAATAAATAGCCGATTTTTTTTTGTTTTACACACCGCTCCTATTCCCTATTTTTTTGGTTTGGCCTTACATTTTTATAGATCGGTAATGTTTATTATGTTTGTAAAATAGGTATAAAAACAGCAAAAACTGATTTTTTTTCTCATGGCTACAATTCTGACAATACATATTTGTTTGCTTGTGTTCTGTCAACGCAGAAATTAACTGATAACGTCTTTTCAGAAAGGAAGACTGGTATATAAGCTAAAAAATAAGATTTTTTCAATTTTTTGTACTATGTTTGCATAACTATGCAAACACTTGCAAAAGTTTGTTTTCTCCTAAAAATGATTTCGTGGATATGATGATTCATGAAAATCGTTATTTTGTATATATATATTGCTTGTGCAATCCTTCCTTGTTCTTTGGGTATAAATAGAACTTTATCGAAAGTGGACTTTACAACGAAACAAATGCGACCTTACTGAAGTTTTGGCCGTAATAGGACTGGAGATAAGAAGATGTTAAACAGAGATCTAAATCGTTATTTTCATATACATATACTTTAACGTGTAAATCGTAATTTCAATGCGACAATCTCTTTTTTCAATATAAGTGCTGAACTAGGTTCATGTAGTTAATGTTAGCATTTATTTGCTATGAAATTTGCATATTCTCTACTCCAACGTTGATAGTAAATAGCAATTTCATATAATTCTATTTCTTGTGGGAAGGAGAAATTACATGTTATGATAAAAACTACTAAAATCGTTATAATTTTTATTTCATTAACTAATTAATCAAGTTTCTTCAATGTACAAAGAAACTCATTAATATGGTTCTAAGGACGAAATATTCTCAAATTTAATTTACAAAACGTCATCTTTCTCACCGATGATGTAGTTTTTATTCTCCACATTTCCACAACTTTTGCCAATGTATTCGAGAAAAAAAAACTGGTTAAACATTGTCCGCTTTTCTGCAGCCATATTGCCTTTTGTATCTTGTTTCGCACTTAAATGAAAACGAGTGAAGTAATTTCACTGGTACTATTGGTCAATTTTATGATATTTGAAGTCAATTTCCATCTCATTTTAATCGATTTAGAGAACCTACTGACTTCCTACATATCGCCACACATAGCCAAAATTCATTAAATTTTTTTCACCACTCACACGGAGCCTTATTAGTCTTCCATTTCTCTTCTTTTGGGTTCTTCTGACCATGTTCTAATGACTGTTTCTTGTACCATACAACAGAAAGTTGTAGAATCCATACTACGTCGTACCATTTAGTACTTTTAAATTCGCTGATTGGGGTGATAGTTATCGTCGCCAAAAATGCCTTCAACACACGTATAAAAAGCAGAGTTCTTTCTTGAAAAAATGGGAGTCTAGTCATTTGGTTGCTTGCCAAAAATATTAATGCAAAAGCTCCTTTCCACACCGAACTTCTGGTGATGAAATCGATTCCACGTCTAAAGCAAAAGCTGAGCTTTTAGCTCAAATTTTGCTTTAGTTTCTCCTCTTCACTCTCCCCTTTCATCAGTACTAGCTTTGCCATTCATTGTGCACGAAATTACATTCAGGTTTAAAAATGTATGAAGTATCAAGTTTGGCAAGACTTACTTCTTAACAAATTTCCCGCCTATGGCTTTTCCCAAAACCTTGTACTTGGATATCCAATTTTCTTTCCAACAGAAGTATTTCTGTAGTGGTTGAGCGCCGTTCATCAAACTTTTACCAAATCAACGCATGGCTTCCACAGGGTTCAATATAGGCACCTACCCTGTTCCTCCTGCCTATTAATGATCGGCTTTCTTCTACCAGCAGTCCTAATCACCGCTATAGTGACGTCAGTACACTCCACTCCAATATACAATTTCCAAAACCTGTGTCCAAGGCTGAAATTGATGATAGGCGTAGTGTAATGACTTTATGGTAAAAAATTAAGGGTCATATGGGGATGACCTGGTAACATTTTGGTAAAAATTCAGTTAGGCAAAAACAAAACGGCGGCCTAGTGAAATCTTAAATGATAATTATTACTAAAAAATGTATTTCAAATTTTGCACACAAATCAAATATTATGTAGGACTCAACTGGTAAGATTTTTGTACGAATCCAGGATGATGGAAAAATCTGCCTCTTAGATATTACATATCTTCACGTTTCAGCGTCCCTAGATGCCAGATGCTAGAAATTTTATTCAAAAATTAAGGGTCATGTGGATGACCTGGTAATATTTTGGTAAAAATCCAATATGCCGGAGCAAGGCAACGTTCAAAAAAGGATCACTAAAAAAAAAACCTAAGTACCTAATTCACCTCAAATTTTGCCCAAAAATCAAGTGCTACATAAGAATGAACTGGTAATAATTTGGTATGAACTTATATATCCATATCAAATAGCACAACAAAATGGCGGTCGAATAAAATATTTAAAAAATCAGCCCGAAAAACTGCTTACTAGATTAATCTCAAATTTTCTGCAAACATTTAGTGTTATATAAAGATAAACTGGTCAAGTTGTGGTACGAATTCAAGATGGCGGAACAAAATGGCAGCCAAATAAATATTTTTAAAGATCAACTTTAAAAAATCTAATTCAATGAACTTTAAATTTTGCAGAAACTGGTACGAATTCAACATGACGTAGCAAAATGAGGGTGTGTGTCAATGTAAAAACTGCTTATTAAATCTATATTAAATTATGCCCAAAAATGGTATAAGTAGAAACTAATAAAATGTTGGTAGGAATCCAATATAATGGCGCCCAATAAAAATGTTTGAAAAGACAGTATATATCTGTTACTAAATGACTATGTACTGAACTAGACTGAATCAGACTTCACTATTCCTAATAAATGGAAAGATTCATAACGAAGTCCGGGTAAAGGAAATTTATAGATTTTTGAGTTGGGTCGTTAACTCATTAATAATTTTATATCTCAATATAACCAGATATAAACTGTATGCGTTGCATCCTCCAGATGGCCGACCCATCTCCTCTCCCTCCCACCCTCACAGTGGAGGAGTGTACGTTCCACCAGTGGCTACAGCTGAAGCATAAAAGTTTGCTGTAGCAATACGTAGTATAATATTTATAAGAACGGTTTTGCTATAAGTTTTAATTAAAAATTATTTCTGAAATTTTTTAGTTTCTGAAGATTCGTTTCTTTTCTGAACGTGTAACGAACTTCTTCTACAGTATAATTAATGACACTATTAATACCCGTGAAAAACAAGGAATTGTTCGCCCAGACATGCTGAATTTATTGTTGGAAGTAAAAAATGGAACCATAACTGATGAAAAAGATATTCCAGACTCAGGATTTGCCGTTATAAAGGAATCTACCACAGGTACTAATATTGTAATTTTAAATATTTAATATACTACAGTTACAACTACACCGATGACATATTACATTTTTATTTTTGTATTTGTCTCAAATTATTCTATAGGCTGGAGTAGAGTACTCATCTACGATTCTTGTAGAAGTCCGACTTGTTTTAGAGATCACCTTTAAATACATCATTTTCATTTTTACCCTACTCGTCCTCCACCACTTCCCCCCTATTAACCTGCACTGGCCAGCATTGTAGATGTATAGCCAAAAACCCCGTAATACTTCACGACTACGGTGGCGGTCAAATAGGATCTCAAGCCGAGGGTGCGAAGAATCCCCGGAGAAGATTTGGCAAACGACAATTGCAAATAGCTTCCTACAGGAACTAATGGAGAAAGAACTAGAAAACATCAAATGGGATATCACAGGATAACTCTTTTTGAAATACAAAATGCCCTTAATTAAATAAAAAACAACAAGACATGAACTGAACATGAATTCGTGACAGAAGGTAGGAGGAAGAAAATTACTAAACGCACTTAAAACACTCTACACCAGAACAGTGGAATAATGTCATTATTGTACTCATACACAAAAAAGAAGACATTAAAAAAATTAAGATCCCATAAGTCTATATGTTGATCTTGACTATATTTTAGGTTTTTGGTTCTTGCGAATGTAAAATCCAGGGGAAAAAAACACTTTGTTTTTAACCCCTGGATCTTACATTCCCAAGAACCAAAAACCTAATATATATATATATATATATATATATATATATATATATATATATATATATATATATATATATATATATATATATATATATATATATATATATATATATAGGTATATCTTGTATTTTCTTGGACCTTCTAGTTTATATATTTAATTTTTATTTTCTTGGTTTGGGGTCCTTATAAAAATGAACAATACATTTCTTGCTAACTCATGTTACCAATTGACGTTTCGAGCATCACGTGATCTTCATCAGAATACATAAATTCTGTAAAGGAAAAAAAACAGTGCCACATTCACAATACAAGACTTATACAGAGACAAACAAGAAACTAATATTAAAAATGAATTTATCTGTGGAAATAAAGGAACAGTTGAAGACTATGTTATTAAGGGGTCCGACTCAGTTTTATAAAATTTTCTTTTCTTTTAATTTACGTGTTATTTAATAATGTTATGGTATATTTTACTCAGTTGTTTTGTATCAGTTTTTGCATTGATTGAGTTTTTATTCCTTTGTATTTCTATCATTTCATAGAATTCTCTCTTTTTTGGTGGCTTTCGGTCTTTAAAAGTTTTACATTATTAAAATCGAATGAATGTTGTTGACAATCACAAAACAGAGAACATTTTTCAAAAAATTAAACAAAATAATATTGTCAAGATTAATAGATTAATAAAAAAGGGGAATAATAGTGACTATAAGAAAAAATCGAATGAATGGATCCACAATATAACAAACATTAATATTCCAGACGACGTAGCCGAAATTCTTAGTTTAGGCCCAAACTTTGCAATTCCTCTGGAATCTTCTGAAGACCTACCAATTCCAGACCTAATCAGCAACATTGAAACGTCCACTACAGACTTAACTTCAGAAACTAAAGACCGATTAAGATCAACATGCTATAATATTATAACAAACTATAAAAACAAATTAAAACAAACTACAAATACTAGGATACAAAAACAACTTTTGAGCAAAGTGAAAAAAACTAAATTTTTCATTAGAAACAACCAAAACTTAAAAGTTTGGAGACCTGACAAGTCAAACAAAACAGTTATTATATACTCCACCGAATATGACGAAAAAATGACTAGTCTGTTACAAGATACCAAAACGTACAGGGAATTAAAAAACGATCCGCTTAACATATATCAAAAAAACAACAACGACTTGATCCCCGATGGGAAAATGAAATGTATTATCACCAAATAAGGCTAAAAACTTAAAAATCTTAAATTCTCATCCTTCAAGGATATATGGCTTACCAAAAATACACAAAGAAGGCACCCCATTAATACCTATTGTTTCTTGCATCCAATCACCCTTTGAGATTTTGTCAAAATTGTTGTACAAAAACAAAAACAAATATTATATTAAAGATTCAGTAGATTCAAAAAATAAAATGAAGAACACTAACATACCTGATAACTATATATTAATATCTTTTTATACTAACATATGTATAAATTTAGCAAAAGAAATTATTAATAAAAAAAGGAACCAGATAAAAAATTATACTGATATTCCACTTCACGAATTCTTAAATGCTTCCACATATTTTTTATACAACGATAAATTCTACAAGCAGGTTGATGGTTGTGCTATGGGAGCATCAATTTCCAGCGTGATTGCCCAATTAATCCTGAAAGACCTGGAGGAAACAATTCTTAAAAATATCGACTTTCGTGTACCTTTTTGCTTCAGGTGCGTTGACGATTGTTTAAAAACATCCCAAAAAAGAAATGCCAAGATATTTTAAGTAATTTTAATAGTTACCACCCAAAACTTCAATTTACATTGGAAGAAGAAACACAAAACCAAAACTAATTTCTTAGACCTTACATTAAATCATATTAAAAATGATATAAAAACTGAATGGTACACTAAAGACACCTGGTCTTCTAGATATTTACATTTCGATTCTCAACACACACTATCTCAAAAAAAATCTTTAGTAATAGGGTTAGCCGATAGAGCTAAAAAATTATCGGACCCCGAATATAGAAAAAAGTCTATAATTAAAGCAAAACAAGCTCTAAAAATCAGCAACTATCCAGACAAAATTGTTAACAACATTTTTAAGAAGAGAATCTATAAATTTTAAAACACAAGTCATCCATCAAACAAAAATTTAAATCTTAATAAAGGAAACACAAAATACATGTCACTTCCATATATACCCAAAATATCGGAAAATTTACAAAATGTATTTAAAAAACATAACATCACAGTTAGTCACGAAGGCTATACCCTATTAAAAAATAACTTTAGTAAACTAAAATCAAAAATTCCTAAAGAAAAAAGAACTCATATAGTTTATGAAATTCCCTGTAAGGATTGCAATGGTATATACATTGGACAAACCAGCCAGTATTTAAAAAATAGAGTACAATGACACAGTATGACAAAAAGAATAAAACGGCACTAACAAAACATATTAGTGAAAATCAACTTTCATTCGATTTTAATAATTTAAAAATTTTAAAGACGGAAATCCACCAAAAAAAGAGAGAATTCTATGAAATGATAGAACTACAAAGAAATAAATACGCAATCAATGCAAAAACTGATACAAAACAACTTAGTAAAATAAACCATAACATTATTAAATAACATCTAAATTAAAAAAAAGAAAATTTTATAACACTACGTTGGACCCCTTAATAACATAGTTTTCAACTGTTCCTTTATTTCCACAGATCAATTCGTTTTTAAAATTAGTTTCTTGTTTGACTCCGTATAAGTCTTGTATTGTGAATGTGGCACTGTTTTATTTAATTTTCTAAATGTGTTATTAAAAATGTGTTACGTGTTCCATCCACTTTTCAAATTTTTGTTGTAAACGGTAAGACATTTTATTAAACTTTAAATTGTAAATGTTATGTCTTTTTATAGAATTTATGTATTCTGCTGAAGATCACAAGATGATCGAAACCTTAATTGGTAACATGAGTTAGCAAGAAATGTATTGTTCTTTTTTATAAGGACTCTAACTTAAGAAAATAAGAATATATATATATATATATATATATATATATATATATATATATATATATATATATATATATATAAGCACTTTAAATCAGAGAAAAAAGAAAAAAAGTAAAAACAACTTAATCTTCTTGGTTGTGGATTTTGTTAGGATGCAGTGAAATAAAAGAGGAAGCCTAGTGTTATGCTTGGTTTCTTCTTCAGGACCTTTCTGAATAAAGAATAAAAAAAAAACATAAGTTAGGAAAATTGCATGTAAATTTTAGTAAAAATCCCAAAGTGAGTTAAAATTAAACAAATCCATTACACATCATAGATGCGCTATTGTAGAACTTAAATTACTTGATGTATGGAACGACATAATTAAACACTAAAGCACGTGATGCGATTTAATCTTAAGTTTTAGATAACTGGTTTAAAACTGCATAAACTAATGCAGAGAGGTAACTTTCAGTGCTGGCACGTCGCCATTGCTATATGAAAAACTGGTGAATCGTAGTAGATGGAATCCAAAAGACAAGAAAAAACAAAACTTTGTATTTCGCGCCTGTTTATTTCTATCGATCGGTTTCTACTGAAAGCTACGACTTTAAGCCCAAAGTATCCCCACTATCATGGTCAGCTATGTCGTCAATGGTGCGCAGGTGCGGTAACAGAACTGAAAGTTGACTAAAGAAATGGCAAAAACCAAGCGGGAATAGAAACAATAGAGATACTGAACTATAATGTAATTAATTATGTGCATGTTATATAATATCAACAATTGACCTATATATATATAATCTGAATTGACAGTAATCTGGACTAGGTCAAAAACAGCGTGGGAGGCTCGAATTTAATTAATAAGAGTAAAGTTTGATCACTAAGATATAGACGGGGCCAATTTACAAGTGCATTATTGATTATTAATTTAATTTGTTAGATATCAAAATTTAGTTTTTTTTGTTAATTGGCAATGATGAGGATCTTAAATAACGCTGTTACACGCTAAAATTCTTAAACCTAATCCAAAAAAACCGTCCAATAAAACAAACCAAAATTTATTAATTAAATTGTTGCTATGTTGGCAAATAAATTATAGTAAATGAAAAGGAGGAATTATATTATATCTTGCTAAAACAATTAAAGAAAAAAACTAATTAATGGTGATTTTATATAGCACGTTACGAAAGAGATGAGTGCAACAAAACTTTTAAAGTCCATCATCTACTTGAGAGGCAAATCTTTGAATTTTCAGAATTTTATATCTGTTTTTTTTTTCAAGTTTTTAAATGTAATTCTAAATAGAGCTAAGATCGTTGTTTATATTGATATGTTGCTGTTCTTGTCCTCCTGATCAAAGGTTTTCGTAGGGACAACTCAATCCTGTGGCTAGTTTTTGATATACAGGGTTTTACACTTTGACCAAATCCCTTATAAGATACATAGGGAAAACACGATGACGCAAAATAAGCCTTTTTAATATATTTAGCTTATAGTACTCCCCAGAAAAAGAAAACAGTTTTATATTTTATTGTTTTGTACAATTTTTTTCTAGTAAGTCTTCCTAGAAAAAAGATAGAAATAACGAATTCAGATATAACATCACAGGCAACTGTATTTTTCATTGCTGGATTTGAAACGGCATCTACTGCCATGTGCTTTACAATTCAAGAACTGGCTATGAATCCTGATGTACAGGAGAAACTGAGAAAAGAAATTAAAAAAACTTGGGAAAACAGCAATGGAAATGTAACATATGAAGACTTACTCGGAATGAAATACTTGGATATGGTAGTATCTGGTAAGAAATTGTTAAATACTATTTAAGATAAAAAACAATTATTTAGTATAGAGCTACTTGTCTGGTTGATAATTTAAATCAAGGAACGATATATAAATGTATTCACACAACATGTAAAATCTTAGTTAAATATTTTTTATCCCATGCCAACCCCCAATCACAAGTCATTCATTTATCTCTGATTTCCGAATATTACACACATTTTTCACTAGGCTGTACTGTTATATTTTATGTGACTTGTTTCTGTTCTTGAGAGTGTCTCGTAAAGATGCCGCAAATATTTGGCAACATATTTCTCATATGAAATCAAGAAAAAAGATCCTATCTACAAGGTTTCTATATATTTTTTGAAGTCTACAAGCCTTATTTATTATAAGAGAGCTAGGATTTGCTAAAAAATAAACAAATTAATATTGGAAAGTAAAAAAAAATAAGCATTAATATTGTTGTTTTTAATGAAAAATACTGCATGACGTTGTTTCATTGCCGCTTTATAATTAATTCATTGTGCTGATTATAAATATACCAGAAGCCACTTTCTAGACATTAATTATAGTTTATAGTGTCCCAAAACGGATGATGGTACATCAAAAATCCTAAAAATATTTAAACAATTACCATTTACTTTGTTCATAGCATATTTTACATGAGAACTAACCTGCCGTATCCTTACTAAACACCTTGTATAGATATCATTCTCTTCTAACGAAATAACGTTTTTTCTTATTAACACCAGAAAGAAAACACGAGCTTGACCTATTAGTCCAAGTACACATATTTCATACTTTTTTATAATTCCAGTTGCGATATTGGGTCTTGGCCATTAAAGAAAATTTGCAAGCTTGATGAAAAAACGGGATTTATTTGCGGTAAATGCCGATTTTTCATCAATTGACTATATTGTGTAGTGTATGTTAAAAACAAGTTTGGAAGAAACGCTGTTGGTACCAGATTTTAGAAAGCGCATTTTACAAATTAGTTCATTCTAAAGACACCGTCAAGATTCTAAGCAAGACATGACCAGGGCCGAGCAGCCAATATGCGTAGTCATGCCGGGCACGACAACACCGAAGCCAGATTAAAAAGGCACCAAGGGCAAAGTTTAGCGAAGTAAACTTTTCCAAGGAGTTTCTTAAAGGAATCTTTATTTAAGTTTAAAAAAAGTCAAGGAAATTAACAAATAATTATATAATAAACGCTCACAAAAGTAAGGACTTTTTTCTTTCCTTTATGTTACCGTGGAAATCTGA
Organism: Kuschelorhynchus macadamiae; assembly: GCA_030620095.1. Taxonomy (NCBI): domain Eukaryota; kingdom Metazoa; phylum Arthropoda; class Insecta; order Coleoptera; family Curculionidae; genus Kuschelorhynchus; species Kuschelorhynchus macadamiae. Next base: position 2,592,460 of record JAUTXW010001082.1, read on the forward strand.
AATACCTATATTAACATAGAATTAAATGACATACATGGGTAAACTTGGTTCCTGAGCAGGAGCTTTTTAGCTTTAAACGTTTAAAGTACCTTACGTTTATAGGACAAGGTTGTTTAAAAACAACCTGAAACTTAAATGAGAAATTTGATTTTTTAGAATGTATTTGGATAAAGGTTTCTTTAAAAAAGTGCGACATTGTTATTGGCACTATATATAGACTCCCAAATTCTGACATTACCTCTTGTTTTAAATACATTCACAGATATTTTAGTTATTATTTCTTTATCATATGAAAACTATAAAAGCACTTTGACAAGGCAGCTTTTGCAAACGGTGGAACCATTTAATTTAGAACAAATTAGTTTAGAGCCGACTAGAATTACCAATAGAACTAAGTCTTTAATTGATCTTATTTTTACAAGTTGCGATAAAGTTGTAAATAAAGGTGTTGTTGCTTGTACGTTTTCTGACCATTGCTTAGTTTTCTGTGAGAATAACTACAGTTGTGATCTTAAATCATCTAATAAAATATTATATAGATTATTAAAAAATGTAGATATAAATCTATTTCAAAGGGACCTGGAATAATATTGAAAATATTGACCAAAAGATAAATGTTTTAAATAATAGTAAATTAGCCCTATTTAACAAGCATGCTCCTATTAAACGTGTTTCTGAACGCAATAAACCTCGACAGCCATGGGTCACAGAAAACATCAAAGGCATGCAAAAATTAAGAGATAAAGCTTTTCGTGATTTTAAATATAGTAAACTACCTGGCAAATGGGATTATTATAAACAGCTGAGGAATTTAACAAATAATTCAATTAGGTCAGAGAAAAAAGCATATTATAGGTATACACAAAATAGATCTACAAAAGTGGAAAGGGCCTAATAGGTTAAGACCAATAAACACAAAAGAAATTCCAGAGGCTCTTAAAGATACGAATAATTTTAGTAATTTTTTTATAAATTCAACCGAAACAAATAATTCTTTAAATAACGATGTTATAAATGTTTAGTTATATAACACTAAAAATAATTCGGATTTCTTGTTAACTTTTAATACTGCAACGGAAAATGATATTCTTCAAATTAAAAGTAACGCTGCGGGCACACCTTAATCTTATGTTATTGAATTTATAACACATCTAGTTGATAAATGTATTCTTAAAGAATATTTTTCTAATATATAGAAATAAGCTGTTGTCACACCCCTTCCTAAAGTAAGTGTTCCTAAGGATTTATCTCAAATTCGTTCAATAAGCATACTTCCAATGCATTCAAAAAATTTAGGAAAAGGAATTGAAACTCATATTCGCACACATGTAAATATAAACATTATTTTACCGACGAAACAATCGAGTTTTTGCCCTGGACATAGTTGCGTGACGGCAATGGCGGATGTTACTGACGACAAAGTTTACTGAATATATTTTTATTCAGTAAACTTTGCTGACGATATCTTTTCTGTTCGGGACAACAACGAAGTCACAGTCTTAAGTCTATCGGATTTTAGTAAACCTTTCGATTAAATCATTTCTCTCCGACAGATTTGAACGAGTGAAAATTGTTCAAAGAGCTCTGCGGTTCATTAATTTTGTCACATTTTAATCATTGCGATCATATATATGGTCGGCGTTTGGATAGTTATGATTTACGAAGAGTTCAAAAAGTGAAGAACAGCTGTATTCGATTTATATTTGGTATCAAAAGGAGAAACAGAGTATGTACAAACTTAAAGAAATCTCATGGTTAAATATGTATAGCAGGCGTAAGCTCCATGCCTTGGACGTACATCATTTGAATTTACACAAGAGTACCTAACAATTCCACGTCATCAAATTAAAATTTTAAGAGATGCTTCTCCTATAACATTGGTTTAAATAAAAATTCGTTACCTCCAGATGTATCACAAACGTCACAATTTTCTGTTTCATTACAAAGTTTTAAAAAGAAAATTACTACTCAGTTACTCAATTCTCAATAGCTTTTTGAAATACTCTCAGCTTCCCTCTTCTTTCTTTGTATTTCTATCCATTCCCTTTTTTTTCTCCTCTTTCTTCTCTTCGTCTCTTTATTGTCTAAAAATGTAATTTTAGTATATTTTTGTTTATTTATTATTTAACTATTCGCCAAAATCTATTATTGGTCTACAGAAATCTAAAATGCGTGTTTTATTTACCTTATTTTTATTTATATTTTCAGCTTTGTATACATATAGTAAATAATAAACTTTATTATTATTATTATAAATTCCAGAATGCGCGAACGTTGATTAACCTTTTTTCATTTTAAATTCGAAATCAGAATGTGTTTTCTGTCCCTCTAAAACCTTTAGATGAAAGCTACATTACGGAAAGAAAATGTATTGGCATAAGTTAGTTAATAAAGTCAGACTTCAAAAATTAGAGATTATATTAGATCTGCCTAAATAGTAGGAGTCCTGGCTTAAAAATTTAGCGAAAGAAGGTGTTCTTTTTTATCTTTAAATATTTTGATCTAAAATATTTTATATATGTATATAATCATATCGTTAGTAATATGGTTAATAAGTGATTTTTTTCTAGAGTCATTAAGAAAATGGCCTGTAGGAGTCAGTATGGACCGAGCTGTAGTAAAACCCTACACAATCCCACCTAAAAATCCTGGTGAAGTAGCAATAACTCTTAAAAAAGATATGCCAGTCTTGATAGGCGTATGTAGCATACATCACGATCCTCGATATTATCCAGAACCGGAAAAATTTAACCCGGAAAGGTTTTCAGATGAAAATAAACACAAGATAACACCGTACAATTATCTTCCTTTTGGTAATGGGCCAAGGGCATGTATTGGATCCAGATTTGCCCTTTTAGAAATAAAATCGATTGTGTTTCATTTGTTAAATAATTTTGAAGTAGTGGTTTCAAATAAAACTCAGACACCAATAAAATTAAACTCTAAAGCCATTAATTTGCAACCTACAGGAGGATTTCATGTTGGATTTAAACGACTAAAGATTTAGGTTTCCACCTTTTAACAATCGATAAACAATTACAGATACATACAATAATTTTTAATACGGGAAATAAAATTAAAACACATTTCTTCTAAATATTTAAATTAACTTTTCTTCTTAGTAATGTTGTTAAATTAAAACTAGATCAATATAATTTAGAATGTAATATAAAGAAAAATATAACAAAATTTATATTGTTAAGCTAAGTGAATTACAAATTATTTTTAGGAGAAGAAGTGGTCTTTCAGTAGTTCAGAGTTCCTATCCATAGAGAGACTTTCGCACAGCTTCAGCTGCCAGCTCGCGCCGCCTCCAAATTATAATTAACAATTATAGTTGTCTCTTTAGAACAGCCTTAAATCGCGCAAGAGCGATTGTTGGCTGTTAAATGAAATTTATGGAATTGTATGACGGACTGTCTACCACGTCTGTCTACGAAGAATACCATGATCCCTGTATGGAAAATGTCCTGAAATACCGCTTGCGCAATGATTCACTTCAGTCAAAGGACGATCGCGATTTCGCTCCTTTTACAGCTCCTCAGGCCGCCGTATACTAGCGCAAATCTTTTCCAATCCCTCATTTAAATACCACTTTTTTTAGAAGTATTTAAATACTACACCGCAAACCTTTAAATATTTACGAACGTTTCTTCGCCACTGACATTTTTGTCTTTTTCTTCGTTTTTTCGTTCTTTTTTCAAAAAAGACAAAAATGTGAGAGTCAATGGCGAAGAAACGTCGAATTCATAAATTAACATACTTTGTGGAATGTTTCACGTTAGTCTTTTTTGAACTGAAACTGAAGTAACTATGATTTTAAGAAAATTTAAATAGCAGAGGAAAACTAGGCAATAATCACAGTTATTTGTAGCTTAAATCATATCTGTTCGTATTTTTGGGATTTACGTAACGAAGCACATGACTTTCAATTTCTGAGGAAATGACTGTATTTTGCAATTTCAATTAGGGCGCATAATGCATAACTTTACATTTCCAAAAATATTTATGGGGTCTGCTTATTGCTTGTGCACTGTTTTTTAACTACTTGCTTCTGGGTCTCTTGGTAACTGTAAAAGCATTAAGGTTATGGTCAGGCAACCCATAAAAAAACAGAATTCATGAATCGAAAACAACGTTATTATACATCTTTAGAACAACAAAAAGCCAAAGTAGAAGTGTTTTGTAAGACAATATTATCATATCCAAAAATATCTGCCTAAAAAACTTAGAATTTTGTTAAATATCTTTTTATATGTTAAACGAAATCAACAAGTATTTCAGTAAAGAAATTAATATACTTTAAAAAATATATAACATAAAAAATTGTAATAGTTAGAAATCAGGACATGTAATTCTTATAGAAGCAATTGACAGTTAGACACCGTAAACCACTGGAGAAAAAAGTTGAAAAACATGAAAAATGTACATGAATTTTACTTGTTTTAGTAAGATAGAAGCTCTTTAGTAAGAACACAATGAAAAATACAAAGTAGTTCCAAAATACGTTATTCCGGTAGTAATCGAATCAAATTAAAATAAATTTAGCAATCAAGTTTTAATTTACATAGTATCAAAGTGTGCTGTCAAATTCGTAAAACGAAGGAAAAAGCCCTATTTTTCTAAATATGCACACAACAGTTTTTTAAAAGTTCTTTTATCGGGTATACTTACAGGAATTAGTGATCAACTCACTCTCATGGATTTTAGCATTCTTGAAGTCTCCGGTAAATTTTAGACTTATTTTGTCCGTAGTATACTAAAAATATAATTTTAGAAATGAAAATATGATGTCTATACGGATGTATGTGTAATAAATAAATTGAGAATCCACACATCAGTTCCTTTCAAATTTTCACTAAAAGTAGTCTATGTCATTAGTCACGGGGATTAGATTTTGGCGGCCAAAAATGTGAAATATTTTTTTAATATGTAGAAGTTTCTTTGCACTACACCGGGAAGCCCTCAAAGGGTGAAACACATCCAATTTCTTTTAACTCTTTAAGGGGTAGAACAACTATTTAAATGCGAAAATATTTCTTTATACTAGAAACTATTAATTTTTTTTAGAAAACGCAAAACACGTTACTTTTTTTCAAATAAACAGTTTGAGAGAACCGTTAACGTACATAGATATGCTGTTACTGTGCAGAGAAACATCAACTAATAAAATAAATTGTTTTATAAGATTTAAGAACTGATGAAGCCACAGTGTTGGCGAAACAATTGTCATGTATTCTATTCTTTGGTAAAATAAATTAAGAAGAAATTGTAAACAAGTGTTTTTGTTTACTTAGTTAAAATTGATTTCCAGCAAGTAACAGCTAGTTCTCTTCAATAATAGTACGTTGTTGTAAGTAGAGGAACTATGGCGAATAATTAATATTTTGATTATCTTCAGGGCGTCGATTTAAGTATTCATGCAGATATTGTGAAGTCTGTACTATTTCAAATGTGGGCCGTTTTCGAAAAAAATATTAATGATTCTACCACTGAATATAATTTTTTGAGACTTTGTAATCAGAAACCGATTGTCCGCTATCCATATTCGACTAAATAATTCTAATAGTTTTATCCGCAATGTGTTTGTGGAAAAGAGTATGAACGTATTCCTATTATGAGTTATTCTATCTTTGCAATATACTTAACAATTATGTGAAAACAAAACAAAAAATGAAAGGTTTTTGGTGACTTAATACTCTATTAATAATAGAATAATACCAATTTTGACTAAAAACAATTATGTGAAAACAAAACAAAAAATGAAAGGTTTTTTGGTGACTTAATACTCTATTAATAATAGAATAATACGAATTTTGACTAAATACCCTATCAGTGACTGAATAATACCGATTTTGACTTAATACCCCAACCAGTAACTAAATTATCTTGCTTATGTATAAATCATATTCCAGGTGATATTTATTATGTTTTATATAGAAGAGGCTACACGCCAGTGTTTTTTTCCAGAGTTGCACCACAACAGATAAATCAAATTTACGTTACATTTGTAAAAGAGATGTGTTTAAGATGTTAATATTTAGAGCAATTCAACTGTCGGATGTTGAATATAAGGAAAAACCAATAAAGATAAATATGCACTCCTGGAAAATAGTTATACCGAACATTTAATAAACAAAGTATTGTTTATTAAATGTAGTATGTAGAAGATCCACACATTTTAGAATAACACAAATATAAATTCAAAAATCAATACTAAAAATAACAATTTAATATTACTATTATACGAGGTTTGTCTGAACAGATAAGCATTTATTTGCAAATTATAATTTAGGTGTGGCCCATAAAGGTTTTAATTTATTTAATCGGAATTTTAGCTCTTTAAAAACCGAAACACTTAAACTAAAAAAAAACAACGTTGTTTATGAAATTCCCTATGCGGATTGTTGGGGAGTTCCTACTGGCCAAACTAAGTAGTAAAGTGCGGGACACGAAAGAAAACCGGGTGGTTCTTAAAATAAAGGTTCATAGTCTTAAGCAAGCGGAAAAGTAAAATTTTTGTACGCAAATAAATTGTATGTTATTTTATTTGTTGTAATAGTTTGCCGCTTCACCTATAAAGTACGCCAGCTAAGCGGTACGGAAAATTTATCGAGGATTTAGTAAACTCGCACTGGCCTACTTGTAATTGGGATGTGCCTAGAGGTCCATGCACTTGCCGCTAGAAGGTTCTAGCTATTTCCAGTGGCGCCTATACATTTCGAGCATTTGTTTTCATTTCTATATAAATGCGTTACGTTGAATTTGAATTATTATTTCGAAGTAACGATGGCGAGCAAAAAAGGAAAAACAATTCGAAGTGGTGCACGTGAAGTTATTGCAAGCGTTATAGAGGCCTGTACTAGAGAAGCTGAAAATAATAATTTGACTATTCCAAATCAAAATCGAACATAATGCGCAGCATTTTACACTGGTGTTTCGGAAAGTAGTGTAAGAAAAATTCAAAGAGAACATAATGATAGCTCATGTTCTACATCACCTTTAAAATCTCCTAGTAAAAAAAGACCCCGATTGTCATACAAGATAAAATTGGCGATGGTGATTTTCAAGTAATTCGACGAACAATAGAGGATTTTTATATAAACTTGAAGAAGGTTCCGACGTGCAAACCCCTACTTCGTGCTGTAAAGAACAAAATAGATTTTCCGTACGGGTATAAAACCTTAAATCCGCTTTTACGATCAAATGGTTTTGTTTGGCGCAAGTGCCAAAATAAACGAAAATTGCTCATTGAGAGACCAAATATTTTTCACTGGCGGGGGAAATAGCTATGAACTGTAAGGCATTATAGGCAAGAAGGACGCAATATTGTATATCTAGACGAAACCTGGGTAGATAATGATATGACATGTGAACAAATGCTGGTAAAGTGAAAGTGTTACAGGTGTTGTTCAGGGAATCCGCTCTAGTAGTCGCTTTATTATAGTTCATGCTGGTTCAGAAGCCGGATTTGTTCCAGGGGCTGCTTTAGTTTTTCGCTCTTGACTAACAACTAGAAACTATCATGGACAGATGAATAGAGATAATTTTGAAAAGTGGTTGCTCGAGAAGCTTCTATCTAAGATTCCTGCATTTTATCATTCTCACGTAGAATATAAAGTGCCAACTAAATACTCTAGAAAAGCTCATATGATATCGTAGCTTAAATCGAACAATCTTGTATGTGATCCAACATGGAGAAAATATCAATTATATGAAGCAATATCAGCCAACAAGCCTAGAGAAAAAAAGTATAAAATTGACGGTCTTTTACGTAACCTCGGTCATATCCACTTAAGGCTGCCTCCATACATGTGCGACCTCAACCCTATTGAACTTGCATGGGCAGGAGTAAAAAAATATATTCGAGAGCGCAACACCGGTGAACTTTCAATTAAAGATTTAAATAAAATAACATTACAAGCGATTTACTCAATATCGGCTGAAAATTGGAAATCGTATGTTAAGCATATTCGTTATATTGAAGATAAATACTAGGAAGTAGATAGCAAAATTGAAACGGTTATTGATGATTTAGTTACCACACTGGGATCTTCAAGTAGTGATGACGAAACCTCATCATTTTCAGAGGAAGATAACGATTTAGAAGGAATCGCACCATTAGAATCACAGCCGTCAACCTCAAAAATGGCTTAGTTTTTTTTCATATATTTTGTAAAATTGTTCATTAAGTAGCAGTCAATAAAATGATTCAAAATAATTCATTTTCTGTTCAATACCGAGTGTCAAAAAATATCTAATATTGCAATTAATATTTGAAAAACTACAGAACTCATATTTCTCTAAAATTAACACATCAATGTAGTTATAGTAGGAGGGCTAGCACTGATTCCAGTGAACAAGATTTATCAAAATTTTAACTTATGCAGTTCGACTTTGGGCTATTCGCATATGCCAAAAGTGACCGTTTGTCTCCGTCTGTCGTATTACTTTGTACAGGGGGCGTCATTGTGAAGTGCTATACAGAGAGTTTCCTATTTGCGTGCTAATGTTAAAGGGGGGTGATTCTCGAACCTTTTTAAGAAAAAAGTTTAATATGAACCTAAAAGTCTTAACTTTATAGATACAGGGTTTTAAAAAAACATTTTTTTTAAATCCTAATTCTGATGCTATTATAGATAAATAACTGTGTGACATTTGATACACGTCTTTTATGCATAAAAGGGCATTTTTTATTAACAATCAATTTTTGAAAGTTCTTCCAGTGGCGTGCATATGTAATTAACGTGGGTAAATCCGTATGCTCCTTAATTCATAGAAGACGTGTATCAAATTTCATGCAGTTATCTACAGTAGCATCAGAATTAGGATGAAAAAAAATTTTTTCTTTTTAAACTTTACCATCCTGTATCTCAAAAGTTAAGACTTTTAGGACATAAAAACACCCCCTTTAACATCAGCACGCAATTAGAAAACGCCCTGTATAGTACTTCACAATGACGGCCCCTGTATAAAGTAATATGACAAACGGGGACAGACCGCCACTGTTGGCATACCCGAGGAGCTCAAAGTCGAACTGCATAAATTAAAATTTTGATAAATCTCGTTCACTAGATCTGATGCGGCTGCCCTTGTAAAATCTGGACTTGTAAATCGTGTATCACTATACTGGGTGGTTCAATAATAGTGGACTTAGGCAGTAGCCCGGGAACCGTTAATGACAGAACTCAAGAAAAAATATATTTATAGGTAAATCGATCAAGAAAAATCAAAATTTAATAATTTTAAAATTCGAAAGTTCGCCGTTTTTGCAACACAAAAGAGATATAGAAGTACGGTACACGAAAGAAAACAGATAAATATAGATAAAAGTTCGTTAAGCATAGTTACACTTTTTAATTATCTGAAGTGCGTATAGTCAAAAGGGAGTGCCATATTATTTAAAGAACGACGAGACACCACTGGGTTAAAGAGATTTCTTGGCCGACCTTCCTAAACCGATTGACTCCGCCCGGTTTTCTTTCGTATCCCGCACTTTATTTAAACTTGAGACTCTCATAAATATGACAAAGGAAAGCCCACAGCTCACACTAAACATAAAAGCTAAACAAAGTACAAATTCAATTTAGCCAAAACAAATATTTTAAATACAGAAACTCATTAACGAAAAAGGAAGAAGTACGAGTCTATTGAAATAAGACAAAATAAAAGTTCAATAACGATAAAAAATACAATAATTTGCTAAACAAAATTTATTTCAACATTATCTCAGTTTTTTCAAACCCATTTAAATCATCTAAATAACCAACAAAAATGAATTAATTTTCAAATTCCTCAATAACCACTAAGAAAATTATTGTTATAAAACTGAATACCTACATCGTACCAATCAGTTTTAGTTTCCAGCAAATGCTCTTTGCATGTATTTGCCCCAAAATACGTGGGACGAAATGACAATGTGCTGTGTAAATTTTAATTAATGTATTGTTTTATTGATATATATATATATATATATATAATGTGCTTGTAGGTAACGGCCGTATACTACCAATAGTATAAAGAAATAAAGGGAATTCGGCCAAAAAGCCTATAGTACATTTATTTTTTAACAGCCGAGGTTTCAAAATAATTCATTTCTTCTTCAGTGCTCTATGATAACATAATTATCAGAAAATTTAGAATTTTTTTGCAATTAAGAAGTACCTACACTAATTAAAATGCGAAGAAAATATTGAGGGAAGTTTTAGAAAATATAAACTATAAAATTGGATAGATTTTAACTACTAAAATTTTGACATTATTTGACAAGAAGTAAACAATTTAAAACCAATTGTTTTTCTATCGAATAATACTCACAGAAATAGGATAAATATGTCAAATGTATAATATAAATGTACTATAGACTTTTTGGCCAATTCCCCGTTATTTCTTTATACTATATATATATATATATATATATATATATATATATATATATATATATCATAGATTTTATTTAAAAAATAGGAAAATTAAATAAAAACTTTAACACCCTGTATCTCGAGAACTAAGGCCTTGCGGACACTTATTTATATAGACTTTTATGTTTATTTTTTGGTCCTGAAAATGTACCTGAAGTATTGAAATTTCCTCATGAATCACCCTGTATATATATATATATATATATATATATATATATATATATATATATATATATATATATATATATATATATATATATATATATATATATATATATATATATATATATATATATATATATATTTATATATATATATATATATATATATATATATATATATATATATATATATACACATATATATGCAGGTTGTTTTCTAATTGCGGTACGTAACTCCAGGAAGTGATTCCTTAGGTCATTTTAAGAAAAAAGTTCTGATGAACATGTGTCCGGAGTTCTCTCGATTCTTAGATACGGGGTGTTAAAAGTTTTATACTACTGACCCTTTTTGCTGTTTTTAGAGTTTTTTTCTGTTTAAGCAACTAAAAATACATTTTTTTTTCTCTTGTGTTTTGTTCGTATCTAGCCTCGTTTTCAAGAAAAAAAAATGAAAATAACTTTAAACCACTTCAAAAATTATCCATGGACAAAAAGTAAAAACTATCTATTAAGTAGCATATATAAACTACAGAAAAATAAAAAATAACTTCTACCTTAAAGTAGGTGAACAAAATGAATACCATCTGATAAAATACACGATTGCAATCGCTTCGTCATTGATTGTCTAACACATTCAAAAATCCCTGGAGTATTCCTTATATAGCATTGCAGTTGTCGATTATTCGATTTCTTAAGTCGTTTACATCTAGTACAGGAGTTTTATAAACCACAGTCTTCAGATGACCCCGTAAATAGAAATCTAGAGAATTCATATCAGGACTACGAGCTGACCAATTTTGAGGTCCTGCACGTCCGATCCAACGATTAGGGTAAGTAATGTCGAGATACTGACGAGCAAAGACACTAAAATGAGCTGGGGCCCCGTGCGTCGTGCATAAACCACATATTCGCTCTTACATGTAGGGATACATCTTCTAGCAAATTGGGTAGATGTTCTCGCAAAAAGTCTGTATAGGATTCACCTGTTAATCTTGCTGGTAAAAAAATGGGACAGTTAGGTAGCCATCAATAATTCCTACCCATACGTTCAGCGAAAATTGTTGCTGAAAATGACTTTCTCTAATAACGTGGGGATTTTCGTCGGCCCAAAAATGGCTGTTATGAAACGTTTGGTAAAAAATAACTATTGTGTGCCACTGTATGAAGCAACCACCTACAAAACATTAATCTTGGGTGAAAATCCCCAGGCAGTAGATTTCTTTTTCAAACTTTCCAAACTGTTTTTGAGCTGACTTGAAGCTGCAGTCTTGGTATTATTTGAAGGCTCTTCTTTGACCCTTTAGGTATAGCTTCTTCTAGTTCAGGCGTTGTTAAAGTTGCTGGTCTTCCACCACCTGTATTTTTATTAAAACTACCAGTTTCACTTAATCTTGCATGTATCGTTCTAAATATTTTAGCACATGGAATTGCTCTGTTAGGATATCTGTCTTGGTAAATTCTCCGTGACTCTTCCGAATTTCCTTTTGCTAATCCATAAATAAAGTGCATGTCAGTCAATTCAAAATTACTAAAATTATTCATAATGGAATCACTGCTTATTGAAAACTTTAATATTTACTGATATGACAGTGACAGTACTATAACTGTATGCTGATACCAGTAAGGTAAACTCCCCCAGGTAGGTGTAAAAGCATTTAGAGTGGTTTAAAGTGATTTTTTTTATCGAAAACGAAGCTAGATAGGAACAAAACACAAGAAACCAAAAAGTTGCTTAAACTGAAAAAGCTATAAAAACTGCAAAAAGAGTCGTTGGCGTACTCAATATTGATGGTTGCGGTCCCCTTGGGACACCACTGGATCCAATGCTTCAATCTATTTAGAGCTAAATTAGCGCCTTAGTAGTACAAATAACACTGCCAAATTTCAACCCAATCGGCTTAAGGATATTTATGATAGGTATATATAAAATCGATTTTTTTAACATTAACACCCTGTATCTCAGAATCGAGACAACTCCGGACACATGTTCATAGGAACTTTTTTATATATATATATATATATATATATATATATATATATATATATATATATATATATATATATATATATATATGATTCCTTAGGTCATTTTAAGAAAAAAAGTTCCTATGAACATGTGTCCGTATATATATATATATATATATATATATATATATATATATATATATATATATATATATATATATATATATATATATATATATATATATATATATATATATATATATATATATATATATATATATATATATATATATATATATATATATATATATATATATATATATATATATATATATATATATATATATATATATATATATATATATATATATATATATATATATATATATATATATATATATATATATATATATATATATATATATATATATATATATATATATATATATATATATATATATATATATACATCAACCACTAAATATTCCCCTGAAGTCAAAGAAAACTTAACGAGAAAAAAACTCAACACACTTGGACACTTAACAAAAAAGTTTTTTATTCCAAAAACTTAAATTTTATTTATTGGAAATTAAAATAAAAACACCCTAACATGCATATTAATTAACAAAATTAAAAATTGGTTTACATAATATTAACTAGGTCTGGATTTTTAAGTGGCTGAATCAGCCAATCCCCTCTCCCGTATTCACGGCGGAGAAATCTAGATTACCATATGTATGCGCCATAAAGAAATGTGATTATATTATTATGTGAAACATTATTAAAGGTTTTGTTTAGTAAGTAGTAAACCAAGTGACTACGAAATGTCCAATCAGTAAATCCAGCATCGTTGTGTTTTAATGGCAACGGAAAAACGAAAGGAATATGCTGTGAAGGTGGGTAATAAGTGCGGAATAACTTGATTTGATTTAAGCTTAGGATATGTATCAAGCAACAATGACAGTGATTTATTGAACAGTCTAAAGGCTACGTCATGTATTACGTAAGAGTACATTTCAAGGTCTTTTTAGCCAATAAAAATATTCTCATTTATGGTAGTAAAATTGTTATAGTTGAGAAAAAAATATATATAAACTCTGCTATGTAATTTCAAAACAAAATTTGGACAAACCTCATCAGACTTATATGATAAAAAATAATTTTATTTTATGAATGGAAAAATTAATTGCTAAGATGATGTTATGTTTAAACTATTTATCAATAATATAGATAAAATTATGTTTAACTTCCATTTTTTTTGTTACTAACTGACCAAAACATCTACACGATGCTGTTTGTAAAATAATTTTTTAAAATAAATATAAAAATGTGAAAATTCTCTTCGAGGTGGATATTTCAATCGCCCCTTTACTCTGTGCCGCCAAGTATTTTGATCCCCTGGGAACGTTGCATCTAAAATACATCAGGAATTCGTTCTGTTTAGTCCCATATTCCCTGCTTCTTTCTTTATTTTCAATAAGAAAACGTATTTCGCGAACTTACAAAACTTTCCTCGTTCTATGGAATATCAGAACTCATTACACAAGTGGGTTTACTCAACTAGAGTGTGAGGAAATGGTAAGTAAAGCGCTTATTTTAAAATAATGGCCTAAATGAAAACAATAATTTGGAAAAAGCATATACAAACGAAACTATAAGGAACATTGAAAGTTACATAAACATTCTTCTGCACACTAAACAGAATGATTTATAATAAAAGAAAAATGCAAGCAATCTTGAAAAAAACTATTACAAATTGTAATAATTTTTCTAATGTTAAGGACCGTCACTAACTAATATTGAAAAATGGATATATTATGACTTCCTTTACTAGGAATTATTAAGCAGGCAGCCGCCATTATCCAAGAGCATTGTTATTCTAAAAATGTCCAACTGGACCTGGCAGCTGAATGGAAATTCGACAAAGCAACTAATGAATTGGAAGTTTGATTTAATTTCTAATTAAAATCAAGGTATAGAACTGAATCTTAGAGAAGGTTCAGTCTATTTTGATTTCTGCCGTCTTGTTAGAGTATTGATTTTTAATTTAGAAAGGTCAAGAGTAGAACAGAAATTTAATGATTCCATAATAAGGAAATGCCCAGGAATTAGAGATACATTGGAATCTTTGCTTACAGAAAATTCCAAAATTCCAAGAACCTTAACTTCATTGAAACTGTGAAAATGTTCTGAATACCTGATCTCCAACGCAAATTATAGATATACAATAAACAACTTTTCAAGTACACTTGGCTCGTGGAACTTTTCCACTTACATAGACGTTTCCGTTTTTGATTGTGTCACCTCGATGATTTCTTAATTATTATCTCCCTGGATACGAGCCTGCCTGATGAGAGTAAAGACCCAAAAATCCATCACAGGAGGGGTATCCTGTAACACAATCGAAAGTAATGTCTTCTCAAAGGCCGCTTACATGCAAAAATTATATTTTTGCTACATATATCCTTTTCCGGCCAAGAAATCTGAATAAAGGTGTGTATGAAAGCACATTTTTATTGATTACTACTGTCTTTCTGAGAAAAAGAGTTTTGCTGACTTTTCGCCAAAATCACATTTTGCATTTTCGAAGCTTTCTTTCTCGCGTCCGAATAGAGACTGAATGAAGTGTTGGTAACTGCGACGCTTCCTTTTATACCCCCACCCAAGCCGAAGTTTATATCTGAGCGGCCGTTGGTCGTTATTTATGTTTTCCGGATGGTACTGTTGTTGATGCGCTAATTGCGATTGATTTTTTGTGATTTTAGATTTGTCAATTATTGTCTTCCATACTGTTGGCAGTTTTAATTCGTCCCTTTTATTCAAATCACCTTGTTTTTCAATTTCTATGGCTTCTCGGATTATTCTGGACTATAATGTTCTATATTGGTAATCTCCCTACATTCCTCAAAATTTATTTTGTGGCCGGTTTCCTGATGATGTAAGAATAGAGCTGAGGTTGTTTGTCTGTTTCTGGTGCTTGAGTTTATGCTCTTCCACTCTTGCTGATATTCGCCTGGTAGTTCGCCCCACGTATATCTTTTCACAGTCTTAGCACGGAATGCTGCATACTCCGTAGTTTTCCAGTTTGATTTTATCTTTTGGGTTGCCATGTAGTTTACCTATAGCTGTTTGTGGCTTTTGTATTATTTTTATGTTGTATTTTCTAAGAATTCTTCCAATTCAGTCTGTCTATTCTGACCTTTTACTGTACTTAGTAGCCGTCATGCTATAGAGCCTCATATATTTTCCTTCAAACCTTTCGCCTCCAGGTGAAAATTTTTTTCAGTCAAAGAGATTGTTTAATTGATTATTTGTTTAGAGTTTATTGTATATTAAACTTTTTTTTTTACCCTGTCAACCCTGTAAATATTTATTTTGTAAATGTTTGCTCCCATGAAACCTTCTACCCTTTATAATTCTTTCTGCATTCACTTCTCAGTCCACAGCCACATAACAAATTTCAACGAAGAATTTTTGTAT
Source organism: Kuschelorhynchus macadamiae (assembly GCA_030620095.1). Classification (NCBI taxonomy): domain Eukaryota; kingdom Metazoa; phylum Arthropoda; class Insecta; order Coleoptera; family Curculionidae; genus Kuschelorhynchus; species Kuschelorhynchus macadamiae. The sequence goes on from JAUTXW010001082.1 coordinate 2,608,487, forward strand.
TTTTTTGCACTACCTGTATTAATATTCTAAAGTTTTGAGTTACAAAACTTGCTTTGAAGTAGAAAAATTTTATTTAAGAAACAGCGTTTCAGCCTAGAAATAATGCAAAAGTTAATTTTTTTTGTCAAGATCTAGAAAACCTGTATCTCCTTTGATAATAGAGATACTGACATAATTCTCAATACGTGTGGGGATGCGATTATAAGATATTAAAAAATAAATGTTGCAGAAATTTAATTTATTGTAGAAAAACCGTAGGTTCATTCTAATATTTTTCTTTTTGCATGCCTTTTAAAAAATTGTGTTGGGCATTCAAAAATATGGAATTAATCAAGTATGTTAGTAGTTTTTGAATATAAACTGAGATCTTTTTTAGTATCATACTATTATTTTATTATTAAATTATTGATGTTTGTTGATATATAAGTATTTTTTATAGTTTTTTTTTTGTCCAGGGTAGAATATTGGCCGTTAGATATATCATATATTTTTTCAGTGTTAGATGTTATAGTTCAACAGACAGTGTCAAGGATGAAATGAATACCTCCTGTAAAGTTTCCATCGGTCTTGAAATGGTAATGTGACCAAATTTTAGTTGTTTTTAGAAATACAATGCAAATTCGGTGAAGTGTTTGCATCTGATTCTTCTGAAACGGTATTATTAAGATAGCCCGTTAAAAAAGCTACTTTTGATTAACATTTTTGAGTTTACTATACTATACGTATATTATCGTTTTTTAATGGCTTATTCATTTATTTTTTTGGTATATTTTTTCACTAGTTTCATCAATCTTATATGTTCATTTGAGATTTCTAGACACGAGCTCTATAAAAATGTAAAGATAAGAGAATCTCAAATTAGGTATTATTTGCGTTTTTATTGCTCTTTGGATACCTCATAAAAGTGTCGTTTTCATGAAAGAGATATAGATAGCGAATTTTTAAAAATATGTTTGCACAGTCGAGTCTCAGGGTAGCAATTTTTAAGATAGTCTGATTTAATTTTTTTAAATTTACTGAACAGGGTATCTCAAAATAATATGTCTGAAGTTCTTTTTAATAGAGTGTAATGTATGTTACCGTATTTTACGGCTTATTTCTTGGTATATTTTTTTATTAAGGTCATACCTCGAGACGTTTGGCGAATTTAATGTTTTATAATTTCTCTAAAAAGTTAACCAAATCATTTGATTTTTAAGACAGTCCGTTAAAAAAATCAAGTTTTCATTCAAAATTTGCAGTTCACAGACAAAATATCCCAAAAATGAGATATATCTCAAATGTTTTTTATTAAAACATTCTGTATGGTACTGGTTCTTATCTCCGTATAATCTGATAATTTCTGAATAAATTCCTAGGCTCTTCCATAGAAATAAAAAATAGTAATAAAAACCTACGCACATTTATGACAATTCAGTTTGGGTTTAGAATATGCCATATAGCATGTGCTTAGAACCTGTAAGAGGATTTTTAAAAACCCATAACAGACTAATTCTTGGGACACTATGAAAATAAATTGAAAATTTTAAATCAGAGGTTAATTTTTCATTGGACGGTCTTAAGAATTATTGTATCCAGGGGCGGCTCCTCCATTAGGTCATATGGTCGATGACCCCCCAATAAATATTTCCAAACAGAAACAAATAAATAAAATAATACATAATTTATATTTTATAATTTTTTTTTAATTTGGAAATTCCCTCTATTATTCTAAGCGTATAAACTCGTTGACCGTTCACTTACTTCCTCGACACACTATCAATGGCTCGCACCGCGATCTCCGAAGGTTTCGTTCCATTGACATCGTTTACGGCTGGTGGCCCGCGTTGACCTCATGGTTATAAACGGAGGCGAGTTTTTCCCGAGTGTTCCCGATCAAATATTCACAGGACACAGAGTCGCTTTCACATGCCTTACGCTGGCAAAGTTTGGATCAACAGCCGCGCCGAGGAAACTTTATTTTATTATTTATTTTTTATTTTTGTCAGTTTGTGCGTTTAATGTGGATCGTGTGATAGGTTGTAGTTACGATTGCGTATTTTTATAGATTTTATTTTCATTGCATTTCATTTTCATTATTGCATTGCATTTTGTTTGTTGATTTTGTGGTTTACAATAATGTTTTAAAGAAAGGTAGCAACAGTGTTTTAGAATATTAAGACTTTAAAAGACGTCAATTATTTTGGCGAGCTGAACTTCGAAAAACGACTCGAATTTAAGACCAGTAGTCGGCCTTTGTCGAAATTTAAGCAAAACAAAGTAAAAGCAAACAAGTAAAAACAAAGACAAATAAGTTTATCATCATTATTTTTGTAAAAATATGTACAATTTATCTGCCTGGATTTGCGGTTGCGAAGTAACAAAGACATTTTGTTGTTTCGTGTGTCTGATTTTTTCAGATGACTCTTTGTGTTGTATATATATATATATATATATATATATATATATATATATATATATATATATATTGACCCCTCCTGCAAAGTTTACTACGAGCCGCCACTGGCTTTGGCCCTAATACATAAAAAAGATCTTATCAAAATAAGTTCTTCAGTTGAATAAGCCGTAAAAACCGGTAACATACATATATCATTGCAACGCACTGTACAGTAAATTCAATATTTTAAATCAGAAAGTATTTTTTTAACAGATTGACTTAACATTTACTTTCCAGAAAACTTTTAAGCCCACATATGGGTCAGACGTGGACATAAGATATCTGCACCACTCTGATGAAATTAGGTTATCTTTTTAGATAAATTATAAGAAGTAAAAATCTTTGGTTGCATAAGCTGAAAAATTACCAATAACTGACGGGATGCATGCCACACAAATTTCGAGTTTGGTGTGAGTATACAATACTTTGCTAAGTAATGTACAAAACAAAATTTATCAACCTATGTCTTGTTTTAACGATCCAGTATGATAATTCTTCGCTGTGTTTTTTAATTTGGGGTAAGGATCCAAAAAGAAAAGTCAAATATTCAAAAAAATATACGTTTCGCAATTTATTATTGCATATTCAAGATACTAAAAGACATGTCTTTTAGTGTCATGAAGATGCAATAATAAATTGCGAAACGTAGAATATTTGACTTTTCTTTTTGGATCCCTACCTCATATTAAAAAACACAGCGAAGAAGATTTATTAAGCCAATGACAAACAAAACACACTACGCTACTGAATGCACCCACAGGCAAAAAATATTACAGCTACATTAGCTTTTCTTCCGACTCTGATTTGTAAAAATTTGCATCGGATTGAAAAGAATTAGTTTAATTCCGCGCAGGCAGGGTCAAGGAACAAATGATAATACCGCCTGTAAAGTTCCCATGTGTCTCGAAATGGTAATGTGCCCAAATTTTGATTGTTTTTGGAAATGCAATGCAAGTTCAGAGCCGCCTAATTTTTCAAGAACGACTCTTGCGTGTCAAATTGTGGGCGCAAATCTAAAATTTAAACATAAAATAATGAATAATGCATAGATCTGTACTTCGACTCCATTATGCATGGTATGAAATACTCCTAGATCCGAAAGCTATTCTTTTCTTCGGGAATAAAAATGCAAAAGAACTTAATTTTAACATTCATGTATCGGTGTAGGATGAAGATTAGTCTATTAATAGCTGGAAATTCTTATAACTTTATAAAAATAGTGCTGTGCGTAAATATTTTCAACATCCGTATTATATTTTGTGTACAGATAAATGAAAACACAAGTTTTACTTTGTTAACTGTCATTTATTTTATTTTTGCACTAGGCGTGACTGCAGTTTCGTACTACTAATACGTTTTGATATACGCAATACGCAATGAAGATATTTACAATCAAGTTAAGAATATATACAGACAAAAATTCTTAATAGTACGATTAGGGAAATCCAACTCTACATTTTTTATGGTATAAAAGTTTTTTAAAGGGTGGTATTTCAAACATCTGTTTATGAATTTAAAAGGTTAACATTTGGGTCTTTATGTTGTTTATGAATTTCTATTTCCTCTAAACAATGCAATTTGCGACTTTTTTGCACATAATTTTATTACATCTAACTTATTTATGTTAGGGAATTTATGTGTAGTTTCTAAGAAATAGTTTGCGAAATGAAGGTTCTGTTTTTTTTTAAACTATATAAGGCGTTATGCTCTTTGAATCTAACAGCAAGTGACAGTTAACAAAGTAAAACTTGTGGTTTCATTTATTTGTTAAAATGTATTATCAGAAAGTAACGGACGACTCTTATTCATTGGAATTATCCTGAAACATGGAAAGACTTTGAAAATTAGTAAAGTTAGAATAGTTATAGTCGAAAAAAATACAATAAAACTTCAACAAAACTAGCTGCTTTAAAAGACTATACAATATACTTATAACAAAATATTATAATTATATAATTTATTCGAATACGTTGTAAATAATAATAGTAATAATAATGAGAACAATAATAATAATAATAAGAATAATAAAGATACTACAGACGTGGGATGTTCAGTCCGTGGAGATTGACCCGATTATCATGTCGTCAATGGGTCTGGTACCAAAAACTCTCCAAGAAGCTATAAGTAAGACAGAAATACCTTGGAACACATGCAAAGAAATGCAGAAGTCCGTGGTACTTGATGCTGCACATATCGTTAGGACGTTTTTGGAGCCGTAGACACCAGTATTAATCCTGTCTAACAAAGATCGATTAATGTTGCAAAACCAGATGGTCATCTGCGAATTAAAAAAAAAATAATAATAATAATAATAATAATGATAATACCGCACGGGGTAGTCGGAAGACTGCTTGGAGAGTGACGACCCCACGATCCGAGTCACCCTATATATAAAGATAAATGGTAGCAAACCCATGAAAATGGTGCAAACCCGAAGACTCAGAAAAAAAAACCGCTGCCTGGGGATCGCCAGGGTACTCTTGGAGCCACTACTGAGGGTGACAGCATACGAGTTAGTGGCGACAGCCGAACATATCATTGACAGGAGCGTTTTAAGTTCCAACATAATTGGAGATGGAAGTTGCCTCTTCAGGTCCGTCAGCCTATACATGTACAGCCACCAAGATAATCACAAGGATCTAAGAGAAATAGATATCTTAGATATATAAGGCAAAACTGGTTGGAGCTTTGGAATTATGTCCTAATTGAAGATAAAAAGATGCGAAATCTTACGCTAGAGAATATCACCGAACCAGAGAATAATAACCAACCACAAGGGAGTGACTAAAGATCACAGACACCGCCCCACGAAGGTGCTGCGCGGGAATTCCAGTCAGCGCTCACTCAAGCGAAACGATTCAGAATACGCATGATATAGACATACTCTGTGAACGAAACTATAATGCGTTTATTTTACAGAGTTACACAACCAGAACATGATATGATCAGATATCGGCAGAGATTACACCTGGAACTTTATACAATTTAAATGTCACCATAAATAGTGACACATCAATGACCAAGACACCAGCACAGCAACCTGAAAATAATAGCCAGGATCAATTAAGTAGACTACCTTTGCCTAGGCTCAAGACTTCCAAAAATCTTGCAATACTACTTAATATCATGAACAACCGAATATTACCTGACATTGATTCGGAAGTTGACTCCTAAGAATATCTGCACATGATCATCTATTGTGTAACACTCTCAATTACTAAATAAATGAGAATTAAATTGCCAACGAGAAAAAGGAAAATAGGCTCAGTGGCAGGGCAACGAAGGCCAGCCTGCGAAAAAAGATTGCAAAATAAAATTGACTATCTTAGGAAGAATATTTGAAGAGTGACTGAATATCTAAATGGCATAAAAACGACAAAACTAGAGAGATTAGTGCAATCGATCATCCAACGTACTAGAATACATTCACGCCAAGATTTTTAAAATATTACACCTATTCAATGCTTCGATACTCAAAAACAAAAAGTTCGCCTGAGAAGGTATTATTTGCAAAATCAGAAAAGTAATTTTATAGATTCCTCAATCAAAATACGGAAGGGGATAATACAGAATATTCTAGTAAGGAGGTGGTTGATCATTTTTGGAAGGAGCAATTATCTATGTCCGTAACATCTAATTTAAGCGCAAGCTAGATTGAAGTAGAAAATATAAATGCTCGGGAATATAGCTAAATGCAGTAAATCCTTTCACAACTGAAGAAATTACTAGTATCGTTAAAACAGTACACAACTGGAAAGCCCCAGGCCCTGATGGAATACATAATTACTGGTTAAAGAAACTCAGGCCACACTCGGAAAGTTAGCATTTTTCCTTAATAATCTAATGCAGGAACTCCAAATATGCGATCTTTCTTTACACAAGGAGTTTCCTACCTTCTTCTAAAAGACCAAAGCAACACTCTCAATCCTTCTAAATAACGCCCAATTGCTTGCCTTCCAACATTTTATAAGCTGATAACATCCTGTATAACTTTAATGATATCGACACATTGTGAATACAATAAAATAATATCTATATATCAAAAGGGTTGTGCTAAAGACTCTATGGGTTGTAAAGAGCAACTGATAATTGACTAGGTCATCAGTAATCAAGCTTACACTGAGCGGAAAAATCTCTGTATGGCTTATATTGATTATAAAAAAGCGCTCAACTCTATGCCGCATGACTGGCTCATCAGAGTACTAAAAATCTACAATATCGATCCCTGTATAATACCTTTCTTGGAACATGCCATGTCCACCTGGCACACTACTATTCACTTGAATGATACCGATAATGACATCAAAACTAATCCCCCACCAATAAAAAGAGGTATTTTTCAAGGCGATTCACTGAGTCCGCTATGGGTTTATATTGTAATGAACCCTTTATCTGACCTTTTAAATTCTCCTGGATATGGGTTTAATATCAAAAAGAACAACAAAAAAAATTAAGTTAAACCATCTTTTATGTATGGACGATTTTTAAACTAATGGCAGCTACCAAGAACGAGTTGGATCGGATGCTCCAAATCGTCGACAATTCCCCTACAGATATTACAATGCGGTTTGGGCTAGATCAGTGCAGAACTGACAGTTTAAGGAATGATAGGATTCAGGAGGATGGATTTAAGATGCAGAGTATGGAAGCAATGCAACAAGGAGATACCTACAAATATCTTGGTATAAAGCAAGGGCAGTGTATAAATCACCGAGTAATGAAGGATGAACTGACAAGCGAGTTTACAAGAAGAATACATCAATTGCTAAAATCAAAACTTAACAGTAAAAATTTGTCTAGGGCAATTAATACCTACGCTTGTTTTGTGCTTGGCTATTCATTTGAGATAACTAAATGATGCAATACTGACATTAATAACCTGCAGCGAAAGATCAGAACTCTAGTCACAAAGGCACAAAAATACCATCCAAAAAGTGCCATAGAACGTTCGACAATTCCGCGTCATCAAAGCGTAATAGGAGAAACTATTTTCAACCAAAATCACGCACATCTGACTTATATCGGATTATATCTGATTCGGATCCTTTACGCCTTTACAGATAAAAGAGTAGCAAGTTGCAACGCATCACGAACCCGTAGATGAGAAACTCAAGAGTTGGAGAGAAAAGCCTCTGCATGGCAGACATTTAAATGAGGTCAGTCAGGATTACGTGGCCAACGCAGCGTCGAACTACTGGCTGACGTCGGGACTGATGTTTTTCTGGAGGGATTCATAGTTGCCATACAAGATCAGGTAATTCCAACCTAAAGCTACATAAAATATATCACGAAAGATGCCACAGTGGTAAATGACAGCTGCAAGTATGGATGTCGGACGTCAGAGACCACACAACATGTCACAGGGGGATGTCAAATATTCGCATCGAGCGAATACAAGTTGAGACTAGAAAAACATCTTTGATAGAGGTGGCTATACCGAATACTCATAATTTACGTCAGAAGTACGCAGGAAAGATTGAAAAATATCGCGACTTAGAGGAACAGATCAGGAGTTATCCCAAAAAAATTCCTTCTAAAGATCAAGGAGGTTGGCCTGAATGAACGTTTTTTCAGGCCATGCAAAAGGCAGTGCTACTCGCGAGATCCCGCCTAGTTCGCAAGTTTATGGGTAACTTAAAAACCAATCACAAAATGGACCCAATAACACGGAAAGGACTCCATCAGAGCTCAATCTTTTTGATATGTAAAAATCTGGGATGAGTGATTATTCCCCACCTTTAGAGAGGGAGTGTGAATGCTATTCAGCATTTAAAATAAATAATAATAATAATAATAATAATAATAATAATAATAATAATAATAATAAGGTTTCCTATTCATAGGTAAGCCATTTACATGGATGTAATGCCACTTGCATAAGAACAAAGGATAAATCCGCATTTATTTCTGTTATTTTTTCACATTGTATGGCTTAGAAAATAGTTACCATAAATCTTAATTTTTAAGTTTATCAGGATTATCCACAAAGCGTTTCGAACAGAACTGAATATTTTTTACCACCCTCTATATTATATGCCTATTAATCGGGCCTCTTCTCGGTATTTATAAACATTCCGGGTTAAATACGATTATTTTACTATTTTAAAACGGGTGTTCAATATTTTTTAATTCGGTACTCTTAAAGAAACAAAAAATGGAATCAAACATTGTATACAATAATTAACATAATATGTATTTGCACAAAAAATCCATCCTACGAAACTTCAATCACTCGGGCATTAAAGTCTGTCATCGAAGAAACCAATTCCTTCTCAATGCTTAACACGGCAAGCAAATTTAATCGATCCTCCTGCATTGTATTTATAAACAAAGATTTAATTAATGCCGAGAAAGAACTTTCACTTTCGACACTGGTCATTGAAATCTATGGATAAATAGTTTTAAGATTACTACTACGCTTCCCGCATAATGAAAATCTCAACTCACTTTTAAGCTTTTCTTTCTGAAAAAAAAAGTTATAGGTTCGTGTCAAAATCATTTATAGGAAAATTTTCTTCATATCCCTTCGTAGAAGAGGAAGATGTGAAAGCGATCTTTGGCCTGGTTAATGAGGATATCAAACACTTTTTTGGTTTGTGCAGAAAAGGATATCGACTGATTACGCTTCTTTGGTGGTAAAGTTGGACGATCTAAGTTACTCCTAACGGTTACTTTGCACTTCCTTGATTCTACACCACTCGCGCTAATACACTTAAATATGACTGTAACCAATTTAATATGCTGCCTCTAAATAGCATATATTTTATATATATCACATACAAATCCTACATTGAGGGTGTCAAAATCAGCCGAAAGATCGAAAAATAGCTTTGCAGTTTCACATCCTGCGTCAGGTTTTTTATGTGTTTTTAAGTTTAAGTTTAAGTTTAAACTTGACTAAATCAAAATTTATTTTCAGTCATTAATGATTATTTGTCCAGGAATTTTACACTGCTCTTTCGACTATCTTGGAAATAACACTTAACAGGTCTGTAATTGTGGATGTTGGTAGAATCATCTTTTTTATGTACTGGAATTACTGTTCCTAATTTTAAGATATTGGAAAAATTACTTCGACTGAGTAGTAATTAATTAAATAAACTAATCGTTGGGCAAAAAATTCACTAGCCGCTTTTAAAAGTTTAGTATTGATCCCATCATAGCCATTTGATTTCAATTCACAGCCACATATAGCTTGTTTTATGTCAGCTATTTCAACAGGAAAAAATAAAAAAGTCTTACCATTTTCCGATCGAAGTATACACTTTGTGGACATATTTATGCCATATGTCATAAAGAGGTAATTAACTAAGCATTCACCTAGTTTCAATCATGTTCGCGTTATAATTGATTACAATTTTATTATTAGATTTTATTCTTCCGAGCGTTGTATTTACAAGATACAATGTTATTATAATATTATTATATCCTTTTTTTATGTTCACTATAGTTCTTCCTAAAAATATCAGTATTTAAGTTTTTTGATAAACAAAATTTATTTTTAATTCCTAACCTACTTTTTTTACACTACAATTTTCGGTTTAATTCAACCTTTTTTTCTAGGCATCATCTATATTATAAGCACTATAGGTATACATTTATAAAAGCTCACTCCTGAACATACAACCTAAAAGTGTTGAGATTTCTGTCACTTATTGACCTACCGCTAATTTTTAACAATTCTTTGTTACTTTTTTATTTACTGAGTTGGTATATTTTACATAACAATTAATTACCAAGTGATTAGGCGATCGATCAATTGGCTGTGTTATATGGGAAACTATATTAGCATTATTTACATAATTTGTTAAAATGTAGTCAATTCTCGTAGAATTATTTAGACCTATTCTAGATGGTCCTAACGAGTTGCATAGTAAATCATAATTTAACCTTAGGTCGTTAAGTAAAGCGCTATAAATATTGTGTTAAATAATCTATATAAGTCGCCACAAATAAACATATCGTAGGTTATGTTCTGACAAAAAACCCACTAAATATTGGAAATCATTTAAGAATTATTTTTAAGAACAAACGGAAATTAAAAATATTAAAATAAAATAAATGAAAAAGAAGAGCTGCTAGGTTGACAGCATTATTTAAAAAAATATAGCGAAAATCTTCTAGGAAACTACAAACCAGATCATAAACCTAGAGAATTGGTTAATAGTTTGCATTTCCTGAGAAGGAGAAACTTTTGTATCAGAAACTAATAAACGCGCAGGGATAATAAAGCGGATAAATGCAAAATAACGAAAAAACAATAAAAATGTAAAATGAAACATTTAACACCGGTATTCACTAAAGAAGTATAAATTTAGACCAGGTCTAACTTGACAGTTATAGGTTTAAGATAACATTTTTCACATTTGAACAAATAATTTTTCTAAATGTCACAATTACAAAATGGCAGTGACATAAGCGAAACATAAATGGCGAACTAAGAGTTTTAAGTACTATGGCAACTAAACCTGGTTTAACTCTTAAACCTTTTTAGTGAATCCGGGTAAAAATCGAAATATAAATAATTTCACTTCTCTCGTAAGCAATCTTGAAGAAATTACCGTCTGGGATTTTTGCAGATCTTTGAGTTTTAGAATTCTTATCCCCCGAAAAACATATTCTCCCGTTTCCACCGTTTCCGTCGGTCTGTCATTCTGTCTGTACGCGGCATAGTCTAAAAATACTTAGCCGATTGACAAATTTTGATCGAAAACCAAGGGATCTGAATAGTAACCATTTTAGTAAAAATTCAATATGGCAGAAAAAAAATGGAGGCCTCACAAAATTTTAAAAAATGATTATTAAGAAACTACTTATCGAATGGAGCTCAAATTTTGCACTCTAAAAATTATTCTAAATAAAGAATTTAAAGCTGACGAACGTCTGTAAATATTTAAGAGCTATCATGATGGCGTTTTACGTTTTGAGAAACACGTTTCTGGCTTAATTCGAAGGTCATTTAGAAAACTTAAATCACTTTAGTATAACAAAGATATTTTGGATACTGATATTAGAACTTATTGATTGTAATTTATCCTTTTGTATTACCGTTTATTGACCAGCACTAATGCATAAAGATAAATCTAACTTACAGCGTCATCAAAATGCATGCCTTAAACTTTATTATGATTTTAGAAAGTTCGATCATATTACCGGACGCTTTACAAATTCTCTTTATTAGAGGAATGTTTTGAATCTCAACTTCTAGCCAAAGTAATAAAATCAATTAAGAAACCACGGGCAACCAGAATATCTTTTTGAAAAGCTAATTCGATGGTCTGACGTGCACTCAATACCCATCATAAGGCTGCTCAAATGTAGCAGACGACAATTCCAGTCGAGTTTCTCTTATAATAAACAGGTTGCATACAAAAAGGTTAATTGTACTATAAAAGGTGCTCCAACAAGAATGCTAAACAAAGGGATTAAGGGGGGGCATAGTACTTATATATTGTCACTCGGTACATACAAATTGGTAAAAAATGTGACTCTTTTGATGCCCAATTCGAGCAACCAAATTTCTTTTCATGACTTCTTTTTTACGTGTAGACTTTTCTAGTGATTCTAGTCGTCGATTATGATGTTCCAGTTTTTTATAGCATTGATATAAATACGTAGGAATCTTTGTAGATATATAAGTACTTACTTTGAAGGTATGAAAACATGATTTTTCGTGTAGGATTCCGCTTCACAATTGTTGCTATTTTACCAATGTTTGAGAATATTTTTTCAAGTTTAATTTTTCTTTCTATTTTTATTTTTTTTTCACTGACTAAATTTTAAAGATGACTGGCAATAAGATCATATTCTATATCGATGTGGGTTTCAATACAAGGATTTAAACTAAAATCTTGTACATCATCAGAAATTTGTGCTGGCGAATAGAGTAGAGAATATTTTTTTGCAAACTATATGAATGGGTTTGCACATATTATATTGATTACAAAAATTATGGCAAGTACAAGAAAATGTGTGTAAGCACGACTTACAATTAAAGCAAAAGAATACACATTCACATAGTCTACGTTTTAAGTTAAACTTCGTAATATTCCAATACACACTTGTCCGTTTTGTTTTTAAAAGATCAGACTAATCATTTTAAATTTGATGTTTCTTCGTAATATCTTTAGTGATATTAACAAATGTTTCTGCCAAATATATCTTCTTCGTATCTCATCTTCAAAATCTCATCTAAGCTTGAATGGCACTTTGTTTCATGAAACTGACAACAACTGTTTTAGACATTTCATTCTAAGGCATTCCAAAATATTGTATTTACTAACATCTCGTCTTCGCTGACGCTTTCCATGGATAGAGGAATCATGTTCCAGCTAATGATGCGATTTTCTGCTATTTTTATGAAATAATATGCTATAACAATGTGCGCATTAACTAGACGTGTTTGAATAATAAACTGGAAAATAATTTTCATATTTAAGTGTGCTTGAGTCTCCATTAATTCCTTAACTGTATTAGTTAATATTTTTTCAAAATTAGTAATTGCCACTTTATTAGTAAGGATTTTAATATTTTTCCTAATTTCCTTTTTTCTTCTCAATATTGCTTATGTTAGACAAATTCCCAAATAATTTTTTTTGACGTGCCAGTCACACCACATTTTATTTAGCATCTGGTTAAATTCTGACATAGAGGCATTGTAGCATGTATTAGTATCATCTGAAAAATGTATCTTATGTTTAAGGTCTGATACTTTTTCTCTAATAAGACAAAAACATGTTGATAGTTGACTTCTGTTTATACTATCGACCATTTTACACTATCGTCCATAACAATACAACTGGAAAACCCTTCGTAGAAATTATCTACGATCATTAATGTTGTTAATCATGCATTTTGTAAAGTTTGGTACCATAAGTGGCATCTATCCTTAATAAATTATCTCCATAATTTTTCAGCAATTTCCCTTGAGTTCATCAAAAATAAGAAAAAATTATTAACACACAACAAGGGGTCATCAAGTCCACATGACTTATGCGGTAACATAGATTTTTTTCCTTCAATTTCTTCTTGTTTTTTAAATGTTAAGCGCAGTTTACCTGGATCTACATCGTGTCCAAACTTAAATATATTCAACCTTTCCAGTCTTCGGTTGTTGTTATTATTGAAGAGCAGATACTACCAATTTTGATGGAGACTTTTAACTATGATCGTATTTGTCGAGACATATTTTTCAGCTGTCTGAAATATGTTCATGAAGTTCAATGGAGCATTCTGAATGATATTCACTTGTCAGACCTAAATTATTCATAACGTTTCAATCAGCGATAAATCTTCGATCATCATCAAGCGTAAACTAAGAGCTAACTCTAAAACTACGAGCTTATATAACAGAGTCATGTGCAATGATGCAAGGTATATATAATAGAGTCATGTGAATGTGCAAGGTACAATTCTGACGTCTCTATGGAGGTGACCTTAGCCACCTACCGTGACATCCAAGCCCAAGGTGATAAATCAAAAGAGAAAGATGATTGTGCGGATGAGTTCTCAAAAAGAGAAGAAAAAATAAATCGTGGTCATGTCCGCAAAAAAAAAGGTGTGAAGTTTGGTAACCGCGCTACACGTGTTTCAGTCTTATTAGACTTCATCAGCAGAGCAGTTTAACCAAGTTAAACGATATAGGTAAATTCTTGAAAATCCTAGAAAAAAAAACAAACAAACGTGGGTTTCTTCAGGTGTCCCTAGATGACAAAAAATATGTTTTATCAATTCCCAATTTACTTCAAATTTTGGTTAAAAATCAAGTGTTCCATAGAAATGAACTGGTAACATTTTAGTTTGAATTTAAGAGAGTAATACAAAATGGCGGACTAATAAATCAGTCTGAAAAAATCCTTATTAAAATAATTTCAAATTTTGTACAAGCAATAAATGTGATATAGAGGTAAACTGATAAAGTTGTGGTAACTAATTCAGGTAAAAAAATGAAAGTAAAAAAAATCTTATTTAGTTGACCTTAAAATTTGCGAAAAAATTAAAAGTGATATAGGGATAAACTGGTACGAATTTAACATTACAGAACAAAGTGGTGGTGTGCAAAAACTGCTTATTCAATTTAGTTTGAATTATGTCCAAAAATCAACTGGGGCATAGGTAGAAACTGGTAAAATATTGTTAGAAATCCAATATGGTGGAACAAAATGGCGCCCAATGTACCGAATTAAACTGGGTCACACTTAACTATTTCTAATAAAAAAAAAATTGTAACGAGGGATGTTTCAGCTAAAGGAAATTTACCGATTTGTTATAATTTACACTTCTTATACTCTACTTTAATGTTGGTAATATATTGGAAACTTTTTTATTATTAATCAATAATAAATCAGAAATCATATTCATGATGAAATTGATGCATGAAAAGAAAACAGTTTTGGCAGTATTTAACTTTAGGTCAGATATACAGGATGTTGAGGAAAAACGAAAATCCGATCTTACCAGCTAAAAAGTGGGATTAGATGACTTTGAAAAAAGTGCTTAGAATTTATTTTAAAGAAAGCTTTCAAAATTTTTGGCGAAAATTCTAACAAATACCATATTTTCCGTCATGGCGCAGCTATAAAACAAAATAATCAAGCTTTTGCTATTAAAATAGTTCTAATAGGCGCATATTAATCGTTTAGTTTAAAATGACTTTAAACGTTTTATGAAAATAATTTTTAGAGAATTAATCACGTATTTTTCTTTCGCACACGAAACTCTACTGTTGCAATGGCTTGTATCTTAAACCTTTGAGATGTTTTTTAATAATTTAATTCTGTAACAGGATTAGAAGAAACATTATTGAGGGTTTTTAAAAAATCCTTTAATAAAATATTAAAATAAATTCACTGAGATGAAAATATTTTTTAATAACAATTTTAAAAAAATTGTTTGTTAATAAAATTTATGTTCATCCTAATGAATTTGTTTTAATATTACAGTGAATAATTATTTCAATAATATTTCTTTTGAAACCATATATTAAGATAAAGTTATTAAAAACTACTTGATAGGACAAATTTGACGTTCAATATCCACTATGCTTAAGAAGCATAAGCGATGTATAAAAAATAGTAATTTGCTGTAGGTGAATACAACAAATATAATACTGAAATGTGATTTTTAGCTAAGTAAATCTTATGTGGAAATATACCAAAACAACTAGTAACAATTAGGTTAGTCTGGTGTAAAAGCCGGCTTCAATCTCACGGAGCTCATTCAGTGCCCTGATTTCGAGAAGAATGGAGATGATTTGTGCAATAAATGACAAAACGTCGGAAATTTCACTTTCATACTGTCTAAGCTTAAGGTTCATGATTTATTTGAACGGTATTTATGTAGGTTTTAATATTTTTAGCTACTTCTTGCTAATTCTCTGTGATTATTTTATCAGTGGTACTTCGGTTACTGAACTCCCTTGTTTACTACTATATATGCAATTTTCTGAATTTCTGTACCAAAAAGAAAATTCCATTATAAGGGAAGTTTTTTTAATTTTGATGAACATTTCGGTAAAGAATGCTGAGACTTTTCTCACAAACTATTTTATGCTTTTGTTTATTTAGAAAGTAATTAAAAACATTATGGTTCGCTAGTCAAGTCCTTTAAAATTCATTATTTTGTTTGGCCTAAGCAAATATTATTCTGTATTCTGTATAAGGTATTTTGTGAATTATTTAGGGTGCTCACAGTTTATTCTGCAAGTCCCAACCAAAATTATTTAAATATTGTTTTGAAAAACATCAAATATTGAAATAATGTAGTTGTTTTGACGGTATTGAAATATGTATAAAGAACAAAAGGTAAAAGAACTTATACAATCCGCCTGGATCGTAGGTTAATGTCATTGATCTATTCAAAAGTTTTTTGACGTTTATACTGAGTTATATAACTCAATGTCGTAGACACTGGAGACTAGAGATGCCATTTGCCCCCCTCCCCCCATAATTTTAGTGTAGGCAAAGGATCGTTTTGCTCCCTCGCCATTGTCACCTAAATGCAAAATTTTATCAAAGGTGATAATTTTAGTACAAAAATATCGATTTGTTGCGTTGAGTCACTGTGCTACTTTATCTTAAAAGACAAAAAATTGTTGAATTCAAAAGTTTTTATTTAAACCACCATTGTTTGCTCAAAAATAAACACATGCAATTTAAAAAAAATTATACCATTTCAATAAGCAACAATGTGTTAGAAACAGAAAGAACATTCGAATTCCACATACGAATATACTTAGATTGCATTTTAGAACAAGATTTTTACCAATTTGCTCAGTTATCTTTTAAAGATAAAGGCATCAAACCTAGTATACTTATGTATACTTATAATCATTAAGAAGAAACACTTTAATAAAACCACATTAGGTAGAGTGTTCCATTAAATAGCCAAAAAAGTTTAAAAATTTATTCATACAAAAACAGCAGATAGAAGAAAGTTATTTCTGATAACAAAAAATAAAAGTTTAATTATAGGTCGAAAAACTATTCGGTCAATTAAATAATTAGAAAAACCTAGATTGGCTTTCTCTATATTTGACTAAGACCTATAGTCTGCAGCCCTGCAGAAAATCCAGTTTCGCAAAAATAAAAGGATAGACAGTCCATCAGTTCATCAGATACAAAGAAATTAACCACATTAACTGCTTGTAGTTAGTTAAAAATACAATACAAAAATTATGCTTATCTATAAATGAATTTAGCTAGCCATTCGGATGCAGTACGTCACTATTTGCCAACTCTGAACAGTCTGCGAGGCCAACAACGTCGGCCCCGGGCTTTTTTTTTCTCGATGGATCCCAACTATATGAATACAATACAAACTTGGGACCCATTTAGGGATTCATTTATTTTACATTGGATGGATCGTCCTTTCAAATTACTGTCTTTAAAAAAAGTAAACGAACTACTTGACCTAAATATAACTGTTAACTTCCATGAAATTATTTTGTACTTATCTCTAGTAATATTATATACATGGATTTAAAGTAAGCATTGCTTTATTTCAATCCGTTCTAATACTTACATTTTCAAATAATTTAAAATCGGTTTCAGAAGATTGTATTCTTATTTTGAATGTCAGTAATATTTATATTGACGATGGCGATTTAAACTACTCGAAAAAAGTTAAGGACATTACATTTAACTTGAATACCGATATTAGCTGCCCGAGATTCTTTTTATATTATTTAAATGTCTATCTTTCTTTTGAAGCCTGTAAATATGCGTTTAATTCTATGTTCATTATGAGATTTACAGGATAAATTACAAAATTTAATTTTTTTTTCTTTTATGCACACAAAATTCGGACCATTTTTTAAATCCTTCTCGTGAAAAAAGACTTAGTTGCATGTTGATATTTACAGTTTGACTTTATTTTTAGTTCTTATATTAGAAATAAAAGAAATCTTGAAACATATTTACAGGCATCAGATAATAGAGGATTTGATTAAAATTGAATATCTAAAATCAACATTACTTTTTTCGGTGAGTGAATATATGCACAAGTCCAGGTTACACTATTTTGAAAACAATATAGAAAATGTGTTAAGGATATGTTATTCACAGTTTAAAAATGCTAGTAATTCGGTTGCTAATTATAATAGATAGAAAGGAATTTAAAAAGGCGTGGATTATATATAAATGAAAACGACAAATCTTTTTATAATGTATATTGTGATTACTAACCAATTCTAATCATAACTACTGTGTTGTATATGTCAGAGAGTCGCTATTTAAAATTAGTTTTTAAGAGTGTTTAAATTTGAAAAAGTTTAGATATTATGATCTAATATTTAAATATGCATGTATAGGTATATGGGCATTGTAAAGTAAAAGAGTAGTTCCTTTTTCTTTTTTCAGTTTCTTTTTTCAGTGCAGAAAATTGATCGTCCAACCTGACCCAAAAGTCAATCAGTGGTGTATTAAAAGATTGCCTGTTTATGTCGCTACTTGTCGTGAAATCTAACAGTTCTTTTCCAATAGAGAGACAGTCCTTAATTTCTTAAGTGGGTCGTCCAAGTAGCTTAATTGTATCCTAAATAAGTGATCTCGAAAGAAAGTCTACATCTTGGCGCTTTCACTCGTTAAAATAAATATACGATTTCGTATCTTAATTGACAAATACGTTGTAGAAGTTTGTCATCTGGTAACCACTTTAATTTGCGATAAAAAAGTAGATCAAAATACAAGCGTTCTAACCACAGTACAACTTGTAACGTTCTGGACATTAGCATCATCAGTAGATGATAGAACGTATCCTAACTGAGACTATTTATAGGTAAATGTGGTCATACTTGGTTGCACCCGACTATAGGGAATAGACCCTATGTCTTTATTTAGTGCTTTCTTACCACATTTAACTATTTCTATACTCTCAAATGCATTCAATAATCTATTATTAGATACATTTTTAATTAACTTAAGATTATTTATTCCTATTTGGTGATTTTTTTCCAAAGCATGTTGGGCTACACTTGACTTTTCTGTTCTTCCGTATCGTAAATGTGCCATGTGTTCTTTAAAACGAATGTTTATAGAGCGTTTAGTTTGTCCAACATATTTTAGATCGTAGTCATTACGGCTAATTTCATAGATGTCACACCTCTCCTTCAAGTCAACTTTGTCTTTAGGGCTATAGGTTAGGGTTTAGCTAGGTAATCTACAACCACATCTGGGAAAATGCAGAAAAAAATGTATTTTTAAGGTCTCATTTTTATATATTTGATAACAATTACAACTGTCAGGAGGTCCTATTGCTTTGGCAATAAGGACTTGTATGTGTGAATCGTGCAATGTGATAGATACCCTATATATTGTTCCCTCAAAAGTGCTGTAGGAGGATTGCTTATTTACTTATGATTCGTTACTGCATAGAGATCTCTTTCCAAATGGTATAAATGACTTCCTAGAGACTATAATAACCCAAATAGTAGTATCTAACAATAAGTAATCACCTAATTATAATTTAAAATCTACAAAATATAAAACATTGCTTTTAAATGATTGTAGCGAAATCTCATGATTCGAAAAAAATTTTATCATTTTTCATTAATCGTCCAATAAAACTTTGAGAGCTATAATTTGTTTATGAGGTGTTTCCTGATTGTTGTATGTCTGTGATAAATTCGAAAATAAATGTTAAAAAGCAGCTCGGCACAATCGATATTATCATTGGCAACTTTGTGGAGAACAAAACCATCACATTTTCTGGGCACTTCTTCAGGCTGTCCAGTCCAACCAACTGAATCCTAGTGCTACATAAACAAAATCTATCTTTAAATAATAAAAAACTGGCAAATGTATTTTGCACTCTTTTAAGTCCTTAAAACCCAACATTCGGTATCTCTTCAAGGTAACATTGATTCATTAAATGTCACTTCTAGATCAAAGCTTATACCCTAAGTCATTAAACTTTTCAACTCGCTCACACTTTCTCTTTTAACATAGAACAGAATCTTTCTCGGCTTTGGTCAATAAGAAGTCATGGTTCTTGGGATTAGACCATGTCAAAATGAAATTACTATCCGCCACTTAACCTCTGATTGCATGAGGCATCTTCAAGGATCTTTACTCCATGAGATCTCGACACTGAATGAGTTCGGAGAGATTTAGGCGGGCTTATATACCCGACTTGTGCTCGTTGAACCTGTGTTAAGATCGGTTTCCACGTGTGACCGTAATCCGTATCTCTGTTAAAGTTTTTTGTATGTTTGAAAATTTCAATACATTCTCTAATCTTTCGTTTATAAAATCCTGGAACCGACGCTAGAACCTTTCTTTCTTTTACATTTATAATATGACCAGTAGTACGCTGGTGTTCAACTACAGCAGATTGAACAATTTGTTTCTTTTTTAATACATCATTCATGTTCCTTAAATCTAGTAGATATTGAGCATCCTGTCCTCTTACATACACTTCTCCACAAGAGCAACGAGTTTTATATACTTCTTCAGTTTGAAACATACGACATCTTTCGGCGATCAAGCATTATCCAGTTTTCTTATGAATATGTACTGAATATTGTACATATGTTGGACCGCCGAAGTAATCGTCCTATTTTGCCTGTAGTGCTATGTATATAGGGAGAACAACACTACCTAACGATGGCTCCTTATTGTTCTCCTTTGGAGGGTTTGGATAACTATATCTTTTAATTGAATGCGTAATATCTTCAGTGCCATAGCCATTCCGTCTCAGAGTTTCAGTTAGTTTCGCTGTGTCTGATGTTAAAGAATCTTGATCTAAATACTAATGAGTTAATAACCGAATTCTTTTGTGCTGGGTGTGGTACCAATTTGCTTTTAAGTATCTATTTGTACGCGTCAATTTTCTATACAAAGATTGTCCTAATGTACCATTTTCCTTCCGTTGAACAAATACATCTAAAAAGGGAATAGTTGCATTAAATTCACTTTCCATTATGATTTTAATATTGAGATGTTGTTGGTTAAGGTGATCCAGAAATATGAGGAGATTTTCCATAAGGCCAAACAACTAAAAAATCATCTACATACCTAAACCAGTATTTTGGTTTTAGTGCAGCGGATGTTAAAGCAATATCCTCAAAGGCCACCATAAAGAAAAATATTCGCTACCGCAGGTGATAGAGAAGATCCCATAGTTGCCTCTGAAGTTTATTCATAAAACGTTCCTTGAAAAATTAAATAAGTAGGTGTAAGACAAGCTTCCAGTGGGTCTATTCAGTTATTGTCAAGATCATTATGTTTCTATATGTCTGATATAATGGAAATTGAGTCGTTAACAGGAATATTTGTGTATAGTGATTCTACATCGCAACTGACCAAAATATATTCGAGATCCAACTGAATTGCCTTAAGTTTTTCCATGAAATGTGCAGAGTTTTTTATAAATTAATCTATCTTTCCAGTAAATGAAATAAGAAAATTTGAAAGATATTTACTTAATTTGTATGTGGAAGAATCTATTGTACTGATGATGGGTCTAAGTAGAAAATTGTTCTTAGGAAGACGTAGAACTAACACATTTCTCCTTATTGCAAGGCTTTATCATTTATATTTATTATTTTTGAAAATAAAAATATCATACCTGGTATATTTATAATCAGTATCGAGACATTCATTTAATGAAACAGTATTATACAGGATGGTCCAAACGACAGCAAAAATGCTTTGTATCTTTGTTACTACAAGATATAAAAAAAAATCGATATAAAATTTTATATCAAAATTTTTAGCATCAAATAAAAAAGGTATATGATAAAACTTCAAAATGTTTTCTTATTTTAAATTTAATGACCTATATTTTACGACATTTCTTGAATATACGGAAAAACTAAACAAATGTATTTAACATGTTCTATGTAAAAATGTATTCGTCTTCAAGATTAAGGGTAAAAGATCCAAACAAGCGTTATGAAAAAGCCATACCTCATAGAAACAAATGAAGCCCATGTTCCTATCCCACTATTCTATAATTTTCCCTAACATTAAAATAATGTATGTTAGTGAACAAATAAATTTATAATGCATGTTAGCATAGATAAATATTTCAAGGCTTATTTAAAATGTTTATTCAAATATTAATATTATTTTTATTTACTTAATTACATATTTTTGTGTTTGTAAACATCATTATTATTAAAAAAGTAAGATAGGAACATTTGTTTCAATTAGGTATTGATTTTTCATAACACGTGTTTAAAGTTAAGAAAAATTCAATATGTTATCAGTTTTTTGTAATATCGTATCCAATGTCACACAGTACAAATTGTGTTATTTTCAGTTTCCGGGATAAAAGTAAGTATTTATTATGAGGGAGCTTCCGAGTAATTGGGTGAAATCGGCATATACAGGATTTCACCAACATCTAAGAAATCCAAGAAACGAAAATTAAAATAATTTAATAAAAAAAAATGAAAATATATATTTTTTTTAATTTCTCCCATTATTTTATTTGATTATTTCATTCTATTTACAGAAGAGATGCGCTTTTTGTCGGTTTATTAGGCCACATTTTATTTCGCTCTGTATCAAAATTTTACCAATTTATGTTTTCACCACATTTACTTTATACGTAAAATTTAAAAGAAATCAGTTAAGCATACCTTTATATAATTTTTTTAAAACATTTTTTATTTCGCAATGTTGACTTTGTACCTAATTTTTTTTTAGTAGAACAATAGTTTTTACTTATTTTTAATACCCTCGTAAAAGTGAAGAACTGTAATCGTGAAAAACTCACACTACGAGATTTTTTAGATCTTCACGTTTAAGGGTTCCTAGTGTATGTCGATGTGTATCTGTGTCTGCCTACATATCCAACTAATTTAATTTAGGGTCATATAGGGATAATATAGTAACAGTTCGGTAAAATAGATAAATACTACTCATTTTATTAACCTTAAATTTTGCACAAAAGTTAAAGAAAATGGTTAAAAAATCAGATTTACTAGCAAAATTTTCGTATGAATTTAAGATGGCGAAACAAAATGGCGCCCAATAAAGTGGAAAAAAGCGTAAAAAGCCTTCACAACAAAATGGCGGCCAGGAGAATGTTGAGAAGTTATTATTTAAAAAAAACAACTTATCCTATTTATCTCAAATTTTGCACAAAAATCAATTGTAACATAGAAATTAAGTGTGATATTAATAAATTAGTCAAGTTTTGTCAAGAATTCAAGATGACGAAACAAAATGACAGCCAAATAAAATGTAATTCTAAAAAAATCACACTCCGATATTTTTCATCAAGTTTCATGGTGTCTAGATGCCAAACATAACGTGTTTTCTCAATTCGTGGCGTAGCTAAAAAATAAATTACCCGATTCAAATTTTGACTAAAAATTAAGGTTTATATAGGTACGATGTGGTAAGAATCCAATATTATCCTATTTAACTCACATTTTGCACAACTTCAAGTGTGGCATAGTAATGAACTGGCAAAATGTGGGTACTAAACCATGATGGCAAAATAAAATGGCGGACCTAAAAAATCAACGTAAAAAAACTTCCTATTCAATTGAATTAAAAATGTGCAGAAAAATTAGATGTGAAATTCAAAATGGCGACCAAATAATATTTTTTAAAAATCAGTGTAAAAAGTAGTTGTTTAATGATAAACAAAAATTGAAGTAACTTAGTTTATAGGATTTGTATAAAGTTATGATAAAATATTTATATTCAAATGCATAATGTGTTGTAGTGGAGTTCTTTATTTTTTAGGTCGGAATTTTGTTTTGCCCCATTGACACACTTTTTCTAACAGGATTTAAGGGCAATTAGATAAGAAGTTTTTGATACAGATTTTTTTAACAATTTATTACACCGCCATTACCAGTTCGTCCACATTATAGCCCTTGATGTTTAAGCAAAGTTATACAATTTAGAAATGAACTATGTATATTGGGGAGCTATCTGAACTTTTGTGAATCGATTTACGTTGGGTGAGTGAAAAAGTATTTGTATTTACTTTATTAAATTTAAATAAATTTTGAGACAAAATTAGGGATCTATTTTCAGTTATTTATATCGAAGGCCTAAAATCAACATTCACCGAGAAAAATCCATGTATCCGGTGAAAGGCGTTAAGGTCGTATGTAAGTTTGTCTGGCAGAGTGACTTAAAAAAAGAAGAATCCAGCCTTGTAACAATGAATAATTTCATATGCTTTTCTCGATTTTCCATAATCAAGTTTCTTTTATAAAGGTCTTTGTGTCTTTGGGTTTATAGTGTTGTAGGTGTTTGATGTGCAGTATGTAAAGAGGTAGATGAATATATTGACATTCATGATATTGCATAACTTAAGTAAGTTTTAGCAAACTGGGACTGGGACTTATACCAGAAGCATCAAAATATTAGATTTAATTTTTAAAGTTAAAATTTTAATTAATAAAATTTACAAAATAAAAACGTTTAAACTCTAAAGTTAAAGTTCCTTAATATTATTGCAATGATCATGGTTTCATGTATATACATCTTGACAATACTTGCAACTTTCTGTCTGCTCCGTGATGGATATTCCAAAGTATTTACTTAGAACTAATAGAATTACGATTATAAGAGAAATAAATAGATATTTTTGTTTTGTTGAAAACTGTATTGTACTGTAATATAATATTTGATGCAGTTTTGTTATAAGTTAATAATACTTTATATTTTAATTGACATAAAAACAATTATATAAGAATATCTCTGTTGTTTTTAGGATTAATTTTAAATTCCTAAAATAATTCTCTAATATAATATAATATTATGCAAAATAAGAATATAGTCCGTTCTATATAAAATAAACAATATATTGGAGAATTATTTTGTCAACGAGCATAACATCAGCCAACTTTTATTGTCTCATAGCTTTTATTTATATTACAAAAGAAAGAAAGTGGTAGCAGAAGGTATGTTTCAGACAGATGATTATGGGATATTATTTGTTAAGGTACTTGCATGTTTTTCTAGTGATATACAAAAAACAATAATTACCTTAAAAGACAAATTAATAAGATGTTACAAGCTACATACAAACCGGAATCGCGTTAATTCGCTCGGATTCGTATTTGCGTTTCGCTTGATAAAAAATCCAATTTCCATCACTGAACTTAGTTATGCCAAATAAACAATCAGCAGAATTATGAAGAACTATTCTGGAAATTATCCAGGCTAGAAAAAATTTTACTAACAATTTTAGAGCTGCCACTGGTGTATTTACGTCTTACTTGAGAAACCGACTGGAAGAAAATAATTTACATGTTAGTCGAAGAGTCTATTGACTCTTTAAGGAGCGAACACAAAGAAGCAAGAATATGTCGAAGAAAATCATCAACCGTTGGTGATAAATAATGTTCTTTTAGCATGCACCTATCTACCTTCAGTAGTAAACAAAGCAAGGCAAATAATATTTAAAACAAAACATATGCATTCCTAAATGTAGAAGAATACTTTTTGCTGGATCCAGAAGTGTGCTTCAAGTGCTACTATGGGCATATTTTTCAAAGCACACGCATGCAGGTAATTACAACGAAATATATTTTACATCTTTCTGGAGTAAAGTAAATAAACAATGTACAATGCAATAAAAAGAATGTGGAGGATAGTATAGTAGCTCTATCCTAAGGATATATATAGATATACATTTTGGATAGGGTAGGAATCATAAAAGAAGGACTATGATGAACGCTATGAAATTACAGCTCAGTGCAGGTTGAACCACATCACGGCACATTACTAAATTTTGATGCATTGGAAAGTCCGCAGCGGCAAGCGACACTCAGACTAAACTAGTGTTAAAAAAACGTTTTCTTAATTTCTTCGTAAGAGGAAAGTATTGTAATCGTGAAAAATCACCTTCCGAGATTTTTGCACATCTTTGCGTTTCTGGACCCCTAAAAACATGTTCTCCCATTTCTCTCCATTTCCGTCAGTCTGTCGGCCTGTGTGTTTATCGTTCTGACATTCTGACAGAGAAATTGTTTCCGATAGTGGAGTTATTGATTCTGACAATATATCAGACCACAGAATTTGTTTTTGTGAATTGAAAATAAAATTAAAAAGTTTCGTTTGATTTTAATGTACAGAAAATTTAAATATTTCAATCAAGAATTATTTTATAACGATTTAATATTAGCCCCCTGGGGTAGGGTTCCCATACACCCGTAAGAGTAATAAGAGTTACTAGTCCCAAGTGTCTCTGGGTCACAGATACTATTAAAAAAATGATTTGGTTACGCGATACCGCAAAGCGTAAATCTAAAGCAATCAAAAACGTAAATGACTGGAATAGGTATAAAGAACAACGTAATTTTAATGGTGTTTTTGGCACTGGAGATGTTGGGGAAAAACCTGGAAAGCCCTCCCTGACCTTAATATTAGAAACAAGAAAGTTGCATCAATCCCTGAGCATCTTAATAATCCTGATGTTATCAATAATTTCTGTGTATCGTCTTATAAACTGGGCAACTGCAGTGAATACATAGCCCACTACAACTCACAGCTCCCACTGATTAGAAACGACAGATTTAATTTTTCTATGGCCACAACAAAACAATATAAAGATTATCATCAACAACATAAAGTCCAACTCTTATGGTTGTGTTTACTTGTGTCTGACTATAATTCTGTATTGCTGTCCTTTTATAATTCCTTACATAGCGCACTTAGTAAACAGTTGTTTTGAACATTCATACTTTCCTTTATTGTGGAAGTTAGCATTAATTTCTCCCTTACCCAAGACAAAGGACGCCGAGTGTTATTCGGATTTACGCCCAGTCAATTTGTTGCCGATCTGTTCTAAAATACTAGAAAAACTTTTTTTTATAATCAATTATATAACGTTGTTACTGAGCATCAGCTCATTCCAAATAGTCAATCGGGTTTTAGAAAGAACCATATCACAGACACGGCTCTGTTGAATATAATGAATGACTTAGTAACTGGTCCTAATCAACGGAAAACTTCTTGTTTGATTTCACTGGATTACTCGAAAGCATTCGACACCATAGATCACGGTCCTCTTTGTGCCAAGCTGCGATATTGTGGCTTCTCATTGGAATCGATGAAATTAATTAAGTTTTTAGCTGCTTCAAGCTGTGAGTTTGGGTGATCGGGTATCGTCATTTTTATCTGTGCAGGCCGGCCTTCCTCAAAGATCAGTCCTAAGCTCTCTTTTATTTGCATTATACACAGCCGGCATTCTAAATTGTGTCAAATACTGCTCAGTCAATGGATACGCAGATGATACACAACTCTGTGCTAGTTTTCACCCACAGGAATATCATGTCGCCGAGTATTTGATAAATGAAGAATTAGTTAACATAAAATCAATGTCAGAGAAACATAACCTAAGACTGAATCCGACGAAATCCGTAACATTGTTTTTTGGGAACCATAGAACTGACCATATAGAGATATCGATAGACAACTTTATTGTTCATATTCACAATCAGATTAGAACTTTAGTACTCTAGATACCAAATTCTATTTTTCCGACCATTTAAAGGATACCATAAAAAAAGCATTTGGTTCCTTAAAACTATTATATGCAAATTGACACATTTTAAACAAAAAAATTAAAGCCTTGCTAACAGAAACACTTGTCATGTCGCATTTTAATTATTGTTCGTACGTTTATGGTAACTTTTTAACTTTGGTCGATCGTAATAGAATTCAAAGCATACAAAATTCTTGTGTTTGTGGTCTCTGGAAATATGTCCATGTGACTGGTTCGTTATCTGATTTGAAATGGTTGAGTATGGATGGTAGACGTATACATCGGCTTGCGTGTATAGTTCATAGAATTATGTACACCGGTCAACCATATTCACTTAGACGTAGGCTGACTCAAAGAAAAAAACCATCATACTGTAGATATTAGACATAACGCATTGCTTCATATTCCAAAGCACAGGAGCAGTGTTTATAGAAAATGTTTCTCGTACCGAGCTGTATCAATTTATAATGTAATTGATCCTTTTTTTAAGTCGCTTTCCCCAGCAGCTTTTAAAATAAAATTCAAGCAGTACCTTTTAAGCTGTCAGCAATGGGCACATTTATACATCGATGTGAACTCATATTGTCATGTCTTTCAATGACCTGTATTTTTCTTTGTTATTGTATGTTGCGTATCATTGATGTTGTCTAATTAGAGTCAAGGTTTTGACAGCTGGAATATAGGAATTCTCTATGTATAGCCCGTAAGTCACTCGCGTTTGTATTGTGGGAGGGTGTAAGAATGTTCTTATGGCAGAAACTTTTCGAACAGTGAGGACTCTTTAAACATGCATTGTTGATTTGATTGATTGCATTATATCCTAATTTGTTGTTGTAATAGTCTTTTACTTATCTGTAAATTATTCTTTTAATTATCTGTAAATTATTCTAATACCATCAGCATGTTCCGGGGTTATGTGGAAGATTAGCAGTGTTGCTATAACAGCGACCTGGATCATACTAGCAGTAATTCTATTATAATTCTATGTTTTATTATTATTATTATTCTGTATTTAGAGTTGCCACCTTTTTAATATATCAATCCGGGACACATAAGGAAGAACCACAGCGAACGATGTTCTCATCTTGAAGTATAAAAATCACAAGCAAATATTAAATAATGACACCTTGAAGCCTTCCCGAGCGATTATTTTGCCAAAGATGGAACGACAACCAACTATCAACTGATGACCAAAAAAAAGTCATTGACGTAAATTTTACGCCCGAATACCGTAGAGCATAGATAATGAAATATATAAACGAGTAATGTTAAAGCACTGCGTGTCTGTTTGGATTTGATCAGTTTGGTATAACCTGCGATTCTGGGATAATCGCGGTTCCCCGGTTGAATTATATTTTGACCTGATGAACACCGGACGTCATTCCAGAATAATCCCGGCCAAACTGGGTGGCAACCGTAGCCTCATTGTCCAGGCCTGTCTGGTCTCAGGTGCGGCGACATGCAAGAAGCCTTAGGCGATCCTCAAATCACAGCCCACAGCCTGGATGCATGCATACTGCTACGAATGTTAGCAATTCTGGTCACTTCGCACAACTGAGTCTGGGGGGGACTGACCGCATTCGAAGGGCATGAGACGTAATGAACATGGGATGTGACTGGTAGCACAGGGTGAATCTCAAAAAACCCTGGGTGAATGTTTATATTATAATTATCTTTTTGTGTGTAGTAGACGAACGTATGAACAGACATAGACATAGATAGCTAGCCCGACAAGGGCAGCACTTAGGCTCACTGGGGTCCATTGTGCTGTCCTCCCAAGAAGACGTCTCAGGCTAAAAGATCACTCCTCAGAAAGGAAATGACTCTTTCAGGTCGAGGACGTCCCTCATGCTTGGGTTCTACATAGGTGGTAATATTTTACCAGCCAGTGTCCAGTTAGGACCCCGGTAATGATTCTAAGTTGGCCTCTGTTTAGTTTTAGAATTTAATTAGTCTCCAATGCCCTGATGGCCAGGCACCCAAATAAGGTTAACCCTATTGGACTCACACAGCCTCTCTAGGGTTCTCCTGCATTCAAATGTAAGCAGCGAATTGACCCTGCTCGAGGACAGAGCCTTAACCGAGATTTGACTATCACAGCATATATAGATATGCTTGTCGTGATAACCTCTGGAAAGGTTTTCTTGTACGCAGCACAAGATTGTTGTAATCTCATTCTGATATACAGTCGCATACCCTCCAAGAGCAAGACTGATTTTTGCCCTAGGTCTCTTCCCACAGATTTCCGCCCCAAATCACTCCTCCACAAGACCCTCCGGTTTGAGAAAGGTTTTCCTGTACGCAGTCCCAGATTGCTGTAATCTCATTCTGATATACAGTCGCATACCGTCCAAGAGCAAGACTAATTCTTGCCCTAGGTCTCTCCCCATAGATTTCCGCCCCAGATCCCTCCTCCACAAGGCCCTCCGGTTTGAGAAAGGACGGAGAGGGATCCCTCCATTGTTCCCTATCAGGAACAATTACACGAAACCTCTTAGAATCTATTGAAACTATTGCACAAAAATCAAGTGTTAAACAGGGATAAATGATGATTTTGGATTCTGTATGGAAAATGAATATATTTTTCAATGTCCTCCCCGTACAGGCCTACTATTTCGTTATGGTGTTTTTTTCGAAATCTACTTTGAGATCACCGAGTATTATTGATTTTCTGGTGTTTCCGATCTTGTTATCTGGTTATTAATTTGTTAGAAAGATATATTTTTATTATAAGGCATCCTCGTTGACATCATACACTCCCAGTTTAGTCATTTTATATCCATGAATGATTAAAAATATTCCAACCTACACAAAAAAATAAGGACCTTTATTCGAAAGCCCTCAGTTCTCTTAACAAATAACTACTACAAACAAGACAATTTTTAGTTATGCAATAATGCTTCTTTTAGTACAAGGATTTTGGTGTTGCTTCTAGAAAAATGAAGCTCTCTAGATATATTTTCCAATTTTTTTTGAATAAATTGACCATTGTGCCTGCGGAGTTGCAGGACATGTTCTAGACATGGACCATGATATCCTTGTTGTGACCTTGGTATACGTGGCATAAAAATATAGTAATTATCAATATATTTTCCAATTTCTCATAAATAAGTATTTCCTAAACTAAAGGATTTTTCTCTTCTTCCAATAAAAATTGGAGCACAAAATTGGAAGCAATTGATACACATTTTTTCTCTTTAAACATTGCCTTTAACATTGGTCATAAAAGCATTTCGGTCTTACTTCGCCACGTTAACAAAACCGTTTGAAATGTGAGGTAATAAGATGTATTAAATATCGCAGTGAAAACCTGTGAAAAGTGTTATTCATTTTATTTGGTTCTGCTGTAGGTATATTATTTTTGAGATGTATACGTTTTCTGCTCAGCACATCAGAGCAGGCGTGCTTTAGTTGACCTATCACATAAAGTTGGCTAAAAACAATTGATTGTTAACTGTTGTGCTCGGTTTTGCTGCAGACATGTTAAGTTTGAAAATCATAATAAGAGTATATTTAAATAATTTTATAATTTAAATTTAAATTCAAATTCTTTATTGATGCTAGCCTACAACAGTATGTCAACAAGTCAATATGATTTCATGATATTAGTAGACTAAAAAATATTCTACAGTTTAAATAGATGAAAAGTAAAATTTATTAAATTGCAAAATTAATTTCCGATTAACATACATAAATGATAACAAGCAATTACAAATTTTTTACAAATACTGTATAATTTAAAATGTATTAAAAATACTTGAATTTACATCTCGCAGTTTAAAACCTTTTCTGCATAATAAAATGCTTAACAAAAGTATCTTCATTTGACTCTTAAAGGCAATAAAAGGCCTACCCTATTTCATTTGGCAACTTAATAAACGAATTGGTTCATAAGAATCCGGGTTCACTCTGACAACTTTTTAACTTACGATATGTAACCAAGAAATTAACAACCTCAATGCCCTTGATCAGATAGATCCCTCAATGTGAAGCAGATTATGTGTGCTTTCTCTTCATTTTGCTCTAGACCAGACCTCAGCTCTCGGCTGTGCCAGATGTTGAAGCTTGAAATGTATTTCGTCTGTCGGACATGGACGTATCATTGGCAGGCAGAGTAATAGTGGCTGTTGGGTCTATATCTGGTAAATCAGAGATGTACATTCGAAACAAAAGAAACCCTCTTCCCAGACAGGACAACCACCTGCCACAAAACTTGGGTTTGATGCGTTACACAGTTAAAAGCCGAGTCCTCCATTTTATAAGTTATGCATTTTCTTGTAATCTTTGGGATAATTGGCATCAGGGAGATAGACCGATAATTGGCGCACTGTTTTCTAGCAGCTCTTTTGAATATTGGAACAACCTTGCCCAGTGATAAATGATGTTTTTAATGCACTTAATTGCTTTAACCTTAAATCCATAAATTTCAGTGCTATTTTTATTTTTTTTAAAGTTAGATAAGATGCTGAACTTCAGTAAATGAAACCTCCTTAAAAGTGAATGTTTGACAATGGTAGTGGTAAACATTAAGTGACACCTGTTTATTATTATTAGGATAAGGTTTTAAATGATGTTATTTTTCCGAATTTGAAGTTGAAATATTAAGCAATATATTTTTGATTTGAGTTTCAGTTGAGTTTACAATTACGATTTGACACGTGTGCCTTAACTGAAAAAAGAATCTTTTCATTTACATGGATTCGCCATACCATTAGGAGCTTTGCGACTATGACTAGAACCAAATGCAAATTCCCTTAATTCAAACTGTTATTTCTATTACTTTAGTAATAATATTTTGCTTCAAGTATTCTTTCTCCTGTATCAATTCATGTCAATTTTAAATCAAAAGCTTAACTCTTATTATAAAGACTAAATATCTTCAACCAAGACCTTTCGTATACTTTACTTAGAAATTATCTTAACTAAACAAAGCTGAGTATTTAACACAATCATATGATGTCTTGTCGCGTGAGCAGGCGCGAACACGCTTTTTATTTAAACTAAACTCCATGCCGGGTACCTGTCATCATTGTGGACAACATAATAAGAGGATTCTGGTTGAACATGACACAAGGGATGTAGAGCGGGCGAAAGAAGTTATTGTTTAACCAATATCACAAGAGGGTTGTATACATTCTATAATTTAGTAAGTAAGTTGTCTTTTTATTACGTAGATCAATAAAATCTTGATGTTGATCAAAAATGTATGATCTTTTTGGAAAGCTGAGACACATTAGGAACACAGTTTCATGAGGGAGTATTGCAATCTTTTTCCGAGTTTTCAAAATTCAAAATTCAAAAAAACCAACCAACCATTGCCAAACTTTACTTTTAAAGAGGTTTCAGTTCATAACATAAACATAAAACTTAATAAAAACAGGCAACAAAAAATTATAATTGACCAAAGATAATAGAAATAACATAATAAATTAAAAAAACTCGCATTTGGATCTATTCAAAGTCGCGAAGCTATTAATGGAATGGCGAATGCTTTTAAATCGAGGGATCCATTTTCTTTCAGTGAAAGCACACGTGCTACTACGTTATTGTCGTAATTGAGACTCAACTGAAAATCAAATGAAAATTATATTCAACAATGAAAATAAAACTCTTTAAACTGTTTTAGATTTTCACTTTTATTTACAACTTGTGATATATGTTTAACTAACGATGTAGCTTTGTTAGACAAACGGTATTTAAACTTACAATTTGCTAAATGAGCTTGATTTTTACAAAAAATATTTCTAGGTAAAACAAAATATAGGTTTACAAGAGGTGAATTTATGCATATCTAAATAATCGTTTAAGAGATACCGGGTGTTTTTACGTTTATTAATTTCAGTTGGTTCTAACAGTGACAATTTTTCAGTTTTGTTTATTGTATCTAATATTTCAAACTTTTCATCGAAAGCTTGGTTAGTATCTAACAAATGTTTGGCGTTTGCTAAATCTATTTTGTATATAATAAACTTCTTTTATGCTCTGCTAATCTCTGTTTAAAGTTCTCCCAGTCTGGTCTATATACATTTTTGGGCATGATCCACAGTTTAATTTATAAAACCCGGATTTATTATTTTTACTGTTTTTTCTTTGTTATTTTTTATAAATTTACTCAGATTATTTGTTTTAAATGCAATTTTAATGTTCTTTTTACGCAATATAGAAGCGACCTTTTCTGTGGGTTTACTGATATAAGTAAGTATCTTGTGTATCATAGCTATGAAATTCTGCTAGTTTGTGTGCTAATGGATGCATTGATTTATTATTGATGGTTATGCCCGTATGTGTAGGTTTGTGAAAAATTGAAAATTCGTGTTTATTTGGTTCCTTTGTTATGTTCAAATCTAAAAAGTTTATAGAGTTATTAGTTTCTATTTCGACAGTAAATTGTATATTTTTGTGTATCGTATTCAATTATTTTAAAAATATGTTAAGCTGTCTCATCGTGCCAGTAAAATAAACTAATATATCATCGACGTATCTATATCAATAGAGACATATTTGAAACAAAGGGTTTATTTTAATTTTTTTCCTCTAAATTATGCATAACTGTTTCAGCCAAGAGTGGACTTAAAGGGTTTCCCATAATAAGCTCTTCCTTGGCTGAAAATAACTCTTCATTAAATTGGAAGTCATTTTGGTTCATGAATACTTTTAAGGCATCTGTAATTGTAAGATAAAATTGGTTTTGTTTATAATAAGACTATTTTTTATAATTTCAATTATTTGTAATGGTGATATGCTTGAGAAAAGGTTTTTTTACATCAAACGATATAAACATTAAATTATTTGGCAACTTAATATTTTTAATTTTATCTAATATTTTTAACCTTATCTATTAGATCAATCGAATTTTTAACAGACTAGGTCGATACAAATATGTTTTTTTTATAACAATATCTATCATTTTTTTAGACAGTATAAAGGTAGGAGGTAGGAGAAGTCACAAATGAGACTACTGGCCTTATAAATAATTTTTCTCTGTGGAGTTTAATAAAATAATAAAGTTTGGGTGGCTATGGATTCATGACGTTAAAAAAACTTATCTTTTTCTGAAAAAATACTCCTACAATTTTCAATTAGTCTTAAAACGTGTTTCTGATTTATACTTAATATTTCACCTCCAAATTCGAAAAATAATAATAATAAATAATTTTTTTAACATTAAGTACTAATAATAATTGATGATGATGATGATGATGACAACTGAAGGTTTACTACTATCAAGTAATTTCCAAATGTCTTCACTATTTTCACATATGCGCTAGAACATGCCTGTATTCTATACCGCATTAGTATAAGACTATTTACTCCTCGAGATAGGCTTTTAACGATACAAAAAACGTGAAAGTATAGTAATGGCATCAGCTTTGCCTCCAGCAACAGAATGTCAGCATGAGACATACGGTTGTTGGAGGCAAAGCTGATGCCATTATCATCCTCAACTTAATTGCTTATATCACAAATTTCACATGTTTTTTATTATTTGATTTATTATTCCCTTCTCGAATATTAAAATTCTAATTGGACCACTAATTGTTATATTATGTTTTTCATATTAAGCAGCATCTTATTTGGCTAATAGATACATTTAAGAACAAAAATTTAACACATGCTTGTTCTACATACATTTATGAATTTAATTTCGGGTAGATAATTCAAATGAGATTCTGGTAACTGTAACAATTCCAGAAACTATATTACGTATGTATTTTATTGCCCCAAAATCCTGCTTCCATAAATGGCTTCTGGACATTTTGGCCTGACCATGCATAATCAAGAATGTTTTTTTTTCGAATTTATACCAGCTGCCTACTTTGGCTTTATCTTAAACACATTTTTGATGTCGAAGTTTTGAGAATTATATATTTTTCTTTTCTTCAGGATATTTTAGGAGATTTCAAAAAATTTTTGTTATTTCGCTAACCTAACTATATATAAATGAGTATACAGGGTGGCATCAAAAACGTATGAAACAAGCATATTTTCTATGCATTGTCCCATCAAACTACAACTTTAAATAATTTTCCCCATTATCAATGAAAAATTATTTTAATTACGAAATTTTTAAATGTGTCTGTATATTTAACTGATATTTTTAGCTTTGACCTATCTCAATAGCGTAGCTACACCCCGTTAGCTCCGTAATGCGGAGGGCAACGAAAATGTGTAATAGAGCCCAAAGAAAACTATGGATGACCTCTTTTTTTGTCATCACTTATTCTCTAGCTCTTGAATTTGTAGTGTGTACATGTAAAGTTATGGTACGAATTCAAGATGACGGAACAAAATGACTGCTAAATAATTTTTACTTTTCTTGTAAAAGGGAAGTATTGTAATCGTGAATAAAAATCACCCTGCCAGATTTTTTTTTATCTTTACGTCTCAGGGTCCCTCCCTATGGATACTGAAAAAACATGTTTTTCCAGTTCTGCCGGTCTGTCTGTTTGTCTGTTCGCAGCATAGCTAAAAAACTACTTACCCGATTGACTTCAAATTTTGGCCAAAAGCGGTCATATGGGGATGATCTAGTAACATTTTGGTAAAATCCAATGTGGCAAAACCAAATGGCGGCTTAGTGAAATGTTTAAAAAACTATTACTAAAAAACTGCTTATTCAATTTATCTCAAATTCTGCACAAAAATCGAATATTATGTAGTACAAATTGGTACGATTCCAAGATGGCAGAACAAAATGGCGGCTTGATGAAATATTCAAAAATTCAGCTATAAAAAATAACTTAGTGGGCCGATTTCAAATTGTGTGCCGTAATTAATTGTGGTATAGAGATCAACTAAAAAAACTAATTCAAGATGGCGGAAGAAAATGTAGGTCAACTAAAATATTTTGTAATCGTGAAAAAAATCACCCTCTCAAGTTTTACATATTTTCAAGTCTTAGCGTCCCTAAATGCCAAAAAATATTTTTCTGTCTGTCTGTCAGTTCGCGGCATAGCTTAAAGACTACTCATCAGGATGACTTCAAATTTTAGTCAAGATTGGTTAGAAGTTATTGGGTTTTGGCAGAATATATTGTTGGGCTATATTTATACGTGTAGAATAATTATGATTTATTTTAAGTTTAAAGTTTGCATTTTTATGTATAAAATGCAAAACATTACGGATATAAATTGAATCGACATCAAATAAATTTGTATTTTTAAACAAATCTTCAATGGGATGAAGTTTAGGTTTTTTGTATAAAATTTTTATTATCTTCTTTTGAATTATCCTTAAGGAATTAATATTTGTTTCAAAAGTGCCTCCCCAAATTGGTATTGCATAACTAATTATACTTTCCACCAGTGCAAAGTAGACAGACCTTAGTGTGTGTGCATTTAGAAATTCACTAAGTTGGTAGATTTTAAACATTACCGTTTTTAATTTAGAAATTAACATATCAATATGGGAATCCCACTTTAAATATATATCTATTTTTACGGCTAATTATTTAATTTCTTTTACTCTAGATATCAAACTATCACAGTTTAGACAGTTGTGTACATTGGTACACGTATGAAGCCTAAGGAAATCCAAATCATTAGGGTAATTTGTATTATTCAATGAAAAAGTCATAAACTTAGTTTTATCCACATTTAATGTTAATAGGTTAACGTTTAGCCATTCACGAACAATATTTAGTCCAGCTTCAGCTTTACGTTTTACCTCATTCCAGGTATTGCCAGAAAATAAAAGTACAGTATCGTCTGCAAACGTTATTATTTTACCTGGAATAATAAGATCAAAAATACTGTTGACGTAGATTTGGAATAATGTAGGTCCTAGTACTGTTCCCTGAGGTATTCCATAATTTAAAGCTTTTTCGTAATCACATTGACAATTTTTCAATAGACCTTTGCAAGGTCTAAAACACCAATAAAGGTTACCCTTTATACCCCTAATACTATGAATCACTAGGTACTGCATAAATAGCATCAGTGGTCGATACTCCTTTTTTAAACCCATATTGATTTTTAGAGATTAATTTAAACCTATCTAAATGGCCCAGATTTAAATATAGGCTTTACTGCAGATTTTTTTAGTAAATTTAGAAAAACACCAGTTTTAAATATTAGATTTAAAATATGTACTAATGGCGTCAAGATATATGGTTGAGTAATTTTTATCACTTTAGTTTTGATATTATCTGGACCAGAACAATTATTTTTTAAACTAGCAATATTTAGCTTAATCTCATTTTCTGTTGCTGGAGAAAAGAATAGAGATTCTCTTATGTTTAAATAAACATTTTTGTCTGCAATATTTTTATTGTTGGTTACTTTAATTGTACTTGCCATATTTGCCCCCACATTAATAAAATAAGAATTAAATAGTCTACATATTTCCGGGACACTTGTAGTAACAGATCCATTATAATTTCTAATTTGATTTATGTCTTTTTCCGGTATTTTGGAATTAGTAGATTCATTTATAGTTTGCCAGAGTTTTTTTGCATTATGCTTAGAATCTGTTATTTTTTGTTTATAATAATTATTTTTCGACTTTTTTATTAATTTAGTGGTTATTTCTAACAGATTGAAAATAATTTTTTAGAATAGGGTTATCTGGATTTTTTAAGAAACGTTTCTTTAATTTGTCTCTTGTCTGTATTGCCCTAATTACCTCATCATTAACCCATTGTTTTAAGATTCTTCTTGAGAACACGAGTCTTTGAATTTTTATTTATTAGGTATTTAAATTTATTAGTAAATAGATTAAAAGCTTTATTGACGTCTGGTGTATGTATAACTTCCATCCAGTGTTCACGGCTTATAGAGCGTGATAAACTATCATAGTTGATGCTTTTAATTCTACATTCTAGGATCACATTTGCTTTATTTTGTTTTTGGAAAGTTATATTTAAGATTATAGAGTAATGATCCGTTACTGAAGATTCAAGTATAAACGATTTTACATTAGGGCTTAAGTTATTATTATTGTTCATTTTTGTAAAATAGTGGTCACTTATATAACTTTCCAAAAACAAAATAAAGCAAATGTGATCCTAGGATGTAGAATTAAAAGTATCAACTATGACTATTACCCCCGATAAAATTCTCTTGCAAGATGCCAGCGCGAACGCATTTTATTAATAATTAATTTATTTAGTAATGTGAAAAGTATGTAAAAATGACTATACTATTTATGAGAGTTTTGTTATTTAAAATTTCATTCCAAATCATGTTTTCTACATTTGCTGAAAAAAGACACAAACAAAGCAAAAGAAATTTATTTTTCCAATAATCTGTAAACCGAGTTCTACTTTGAGCAATAAAACAATAGATAAGAGCTTTTGTCTTTAAAAAAGTTTTTAGAGTGTTTTTAATTTTTCTCAAACGTTTCTCTTATACTAGCTCTAAAAGGTAAATTACTAAACAATGCTCAAAAATGTTCTCACGAGAATTGAATAAAAATTGACTCCATGGCAAACAAATGTTCACAACTTTTTCATGTTAAAAATATTTCGCATTGGTATACATAACTACCTAAAAAGGCAGGATTAGTTAAAATGATCCATAAATATTTAACCTTAAATCCCGTAACCACTCAACACAAAAATCTATATTCCGCGATTAATCATAATTATAAAGTGCCGAAACGCTTGAAATAGAAACGGGCCCATATAGCAAACAATTTGAATAACTTGGAATAAATAAATATTAAGGAGAACAAACATCATCAGATGCTAATATAAGAGCATATATAAACGATGAGAAACCCGGCGATCTCCAGACAATAAAGTGCCTTACGCACAACAACACGCCAGTTGTCTCCACAAGCATCCCTCACGAACCCTCTAAATTATTTCTAAAAAGTGCGCGAAAATGATCTCCATTTTAACTATTTTCCTCATTATTGACCTTTTGTTAGTGATTATCAGTATTGTAATATACGATTACATCAACAAGAAGAAAACGTCCAAAGGCACCGAAGGTTATGAAAAACTGGGTCTTTTGTTAGAACCTCCCTCACCAGCAAAATTGCCAATCATTGGACACATGCATCTGCTAGGTGGCTACGAAATTCCTTATCAGGCTTTTACAGATTTGGGGAAGAAGCTTGGTAACGTAATTAAACTGCAGTTGGGGACAGTGAAATGTGTGGTGGTAAATGAACACATGAACATCAGGGAAGCTTTGGTAACTCGAGGTCATCATTTTGACTACAGGCCTAATTTTGAAAGATACCAGAGGCTATTTTCAGGAAATAAAGAAAACTGTAAGTAATTTCAATACATACATATTTTATATGTAGAACTAACAAAACTATAAATACATGTATTAAATCTATAAATCACTCTTTGCTCATTTTTTTTACTATATACTTTTCTCTGATAATTTTGTTGAAACTAAAATAATCTGCTTAAATTTTTAATCTATTTTCTTTATTGTTTTCCCTCATCATTAATGGAAACTATTAGCAGACTTTTTTATTTTTATTTATTTAAAATGAATAATCTTTTGTTATCTCTAAATTATTACCAGTTATAAATATAAAACTAGAATAATTTTATTATCTATTACAGCATTAGCATTTTGTGATTGGTCCAATACTCATAAAGTTCGAAGAGATATGCTGAAAGCCTACACTTTCCCGAGGGCATTCACTAACAAATATGTAACTCTGGATAGTTTAATAATCAAAGAAACCCAAGAGATGGTCAGTGAACTTCAAAAAGGGGGAATTGTGGAACTGAAGCCCATACTCTTGAAGAA
Source organism: Kuschelorhynchus macadamiae (assembly GCA_030620095.1). Taxonomy (NCBI): domain Eukaryota; kingdom Metazoa; phylum Arthropoda; class Insecta; order Coleoptera; family Curculionidae; genus Kuschelorhynchus; species Kuschelorhynchus macadamiae. The sequence goes on from JAUTXW010001082.1 coordinate 2,648,600, forward strand.
ATGCGCGAACATATTTTTGAATCATTTCTGTTCCGAGAGTTTCAGTTCAAAAGACGAAAAGTTCGTAAAAATGGTGGAGAATTTTGACGAAGTATTTTACGAAGTCAACCAGGGATACGCAGCCGATTTTTTGCCCTTTTTAATGCCCTTCCACCAGAAAAATTTGCAAGTGAGTATTTATTAAGATTTGTTCATGGTCTAAAAATTTAAATTTTAAAAATAAATTTCAATAAGCAATGAATGAAAACAGGAAATCTATCGTCGCGATTTTCTTCGTGCATATACAGTTACAGGTTGACTTTCAAATGCTAATCACTCGTTTATATTATTTGAAGTCGCCATCAATGGAACTGAATTAACATTAATATCAATAATCGAAAAAAATTATAAGAATTTGTTAGAAATATGCAATATTTCTCCAAAACATATAAATAGATATTCTAAGAAATAATAAAATACGAATACTTAATGTCTTTTACCTTTTAAAATTAACTTGGCAAATTCAATTATACTTAGATAATGCCTGGAAGACTTTATTTCAAATTTAATTATTTTCAGTTCTGGTAATTTCATTTAATTTTAATAAAAGAACTGGATATATCTTATATTCATACCAAAATGTTACCAGGACATTCCTATATAACACTTGATTTTTGTACAAACTTTGAGGCAAATTGGATAATTAGATTTTTTAGTAATAATTTTGGTAACGTTTTACTAGGTCGCCATCTTACTCCAGCATTATAGATTTTTACTAAAATATGACCAGGTCATCCCCATATGACCCTTAATTTTTGACCGAAATTTGAAGTCACTCTTATAGGTAGTTATGTATGCCGTTAAGGGACAGACAAACAGACAAAACGGAGGAAAACGGAATTAATAAAACTTATTTTTTGGCTGGGGATGCTAAAACGTGAAGATATGTAAAACAAAAAACGATCTTTTCACGATTACAAATATTATATTTAGCCGCCATCTTGTTCTATTAAATTAGTACCACAGTTTTACTAGTCCATCTGTATACCGCAATTATTTATAGCATACATTTTGAAATCAGTATCAATATTTTACTAAGCCGCCATTTTGTTCCGCCAACTTTTCGATCGATTTTTTGGATATTTATGATACTGGTTTCACTTTTATCAATACTATACCTGACCCTTCATGGTAACAAAAAACGTATGTTTATATTAAGTTGATGATAAAGGAAAGCTGTTTGGTATTTACACAAGATAAGCCGACCTTCGTCTTTATCATTTATATCCAGCGAGGTTTAACACTGTGCGCACCTTTTTCATAAACCCAATTACTGAAGGGGCAGAAAGACAAAGCAAGCTAGAATAATATTTATGGTTACTATTTTACACCGTTTACTATATTCTTACCTTTTATTTATGTCCCAAACGTTGCTTCGGAAGTTTTGTCCCGCTAAATATCCAATTCGCCGCACTGTGATGGTGGGGGGGAGAGGGGGGATATTTTTATAATTTTCCATCTAAAGAATAAAGTATCCTCCCCTTATCCAAAATTCAGTAACTGATCATGTTAGTATTGAATCACCAACATAACTCTCAATCTTCATGATTTTCAAGGTTACATGCACCTATATTTAGAAGAATAAAACCAAAAGGGGCAAAAACGGGCAGCCAAATTTGGCATAGATAAAAAGTAGATAACAAATTAGGTTAATTAGCTATTTGGGGCAACTTGTGGCAAAATAGTTTTCGATCTAGCGAATTTTTTTTTTTAAGAAAAAAGTTTGAATTTCTATGAGTTTAACTTTTTTTTTTAGATGAAAAGCTGAAAATTTTCTCTTTTTTTTTTGTGATGTGATAAGTCTAATTTTCTATCTTTACAAAAATGTAAACAATTTTAAAATATGTTTAGGCGTGCCGGATTAGACGCCCCTAAAAGTATGTTCCGTTTAGCAAGAAAATACACTCAAAAAGTAATAAATTTTTAGTTTGCAAAACGATTTCTCCAAAAGTAATGCAAATTTTAAAATAATGTTATATGCTTAAAAGTCAAAAAATAATCTGTTATTCGAAATAAATTAAATTTTCTTCATTTATTGAATTTGAATTTAGGTATTTTTTTATCGCCTCAACCAGTGTGTGGCTGTGTGTGTCAGTGTAAAAATTACTTACTGAATTTATTTAAAATTATGGTCAAAAATTAAGTGCGGCATAGGCAGAAACTGGTAAAATTTGGTAGGAATCCAGTATGATGGAACAAACTGGCGCTCTATAAAATTTTTAAAAGTTATATATAGTGTAGTTATACTATACTATATATAGTTATATATGTTAAATGACTATGTACTATACTAAATTGGGTCACACTCGACTATTCCTAATAAAAGAAAAAATTCAGAAGGAGGGAAGTTCCGGGTAAAGAAAATTTACCGATTTTTTTAGAGATATTTGCTGATATTTAGGTTGTTTAATTTTTCTTATGTCAATAGCAACCAACGTTTCTTAAATGAAACACTCTGTATCTTATATGTCCATCAAATGGGTCTCTTCTTGCTGATTATAATTATGTTATTAAAGATAAAGGGTTAATACTTTTATTTTTAAAGACACCCAAGAAATTTGAGAAAAAACACATGTCATAAGAAGCAATGTATTCCCGTTGACACGGACAGGAGTTTTGTCAAATTTCACGGGTGTCTCTGAAGATACCGGTACCTTGTAGTATATTTATAATCAACAAAATTGTATGGACATATAATGTAAATGGTTTTTTTATTTCAGAAACCAATGTTAATGTTCATATTTATATTTTCATTATAGAGAATGAACGCCGTCACACATGAAATAAGGGAATTTATCGACAATCAGGTAATCAAAAACAAATTCGAAGTCTATAATCCTGACATAGAGCCGAGTGATTATTTGGAAAGCCTTATTGGTTACGTTAAGAAAGAAAAGCTGAAAAAAGAAAACGCTTTGGATTGGGACATGGCACTTTTTGCACTGGAAGATATTATTGGTTAGTATTTAACCATTTATTTACATTATATTCCACGAAAATTGTTTAATTTAGTAATCATATAACATATTGTCTCGTTAACCGTAAAAAATGCAGATACGATAGTGGTTGCAGGTTGTATTATTTAACCATTTCATATTTACCTTTTCACATCCCTCGTCGGATCGAAATATCGTAATCGTTGTTGGAGTCATTCTTTTATTATAACTTATTAACATTTTAAGAAGAAATAATTGAGTAGCGAAAAATTACTCAATTAATTTTCTAACATTTCGCGTTGAGTTTGTTTCAAAATGATATCTAGATTCTAAATATGTAAAAATATAAAGGGTGATTCATTAAACAATGCTAGAAATAAATTGCGTGTGTTGATATAGTTAGAGGAATAATAACTTTTAAACAGTGGCTGGCAAAGTATTGAAAATTCAACACCCACACGTTTTGTGGGTTAACCCTTCCCCAATTTTTAGCATTTCACCCTACCCCTCCCCCCGTTTTTCAAACGAAAACTAAAAGAGTTAATGTTTTCTCAAATAATTATTCTGCATGGAACATGTGCAAATCATGCTGTTAATTTCATTTCTTATTCATTGCAACAACTAACGTTTATTTCTCCTAAAAAGCGGGAGTTTTGAACCGTTCGGCGGGGGCTGAAAGGTATACATAAAAAGCGGGAGTCTCCCGCTTAAATCGGGAGGGTTGGCAACCCTAGCTTCGACCCTGGTATTAAATGATATTTAATGCAATAAAGTGAGTTTGTTTTTTATTACAGGAGGACACTCAGCTGTCGGAAACTTTCTAATGAAACTCTTTGGTTTTTTGGTTACCAAGCCGGAAGCACAACAAATTATTCAAAACGAAATAGAACAAGTGGTCGGTTTAGAAAGATCGGTCAGTATTAGCGACAGAAACCAATTAGTTTACACCGAAGCAGTCATTTATGAAGCAATTAGGCTTATTGCATCCCCTATTGTGCCTAGAGTAGCAAATCAAAACAGTTCAATAGACGGTAAGTTTACAAGAAGTGTACAATTTTTATACAGTGTCCAAAATAAGTGATGACACTATTGTTATCTTCTAAACGGTGAAAGACAGTTAAATAATAAAAATTTTGCCTTTTTACATGTCAAAGTTGATAGATTCTTTTTAGTTTCGTTAGTTAGTTAGTTTTTCCAGAAAAAGTGAAAACATTTTTTTAAATAATTCAAGACTGTTGACTTTAGAAAGATTTGTTTAAAATAAAAATTTTCTTTTTTTTACTATAAGATGAGGTTATTACCTAGTATTTTCATAAAACCGTTAATTTTTTGGTTATTATTATAAACTATTTTTTTATTTTGATAAGTACTGTTACGGGCTTTATAACATTTATTTTAAAATGCCACTAACTTTAATTACACGTGCATTTATGCATCTATAAATTCTGCTTCCAAACAAATAGCAAAGTACTTAGTTTAATAAAAATGCATACATAATATTCTAATTTATTAGAGGTAAAATTTTTTCTTTAAGTATTTTCAAGGTTTAATGCTAGTAAAAGTGGATCTGTAACTTTTTCAAAATATATCTAGGTATCATTTAGAACTAATTAGGTCTAAAGGTATTTTTCTTCCAAGCTTAACTGCTGAACCCTCTTTCATTCATTCAGTTTTATTTAGGATAATGGCTAGATATTTAAAAATAAAGTGGGTATGTATGGTTTTTAAATGAAGTAATATTTTTTAATACATAACTCAGTGGCATATTTTTAAACAAAAACTCTGATATTTTCCTGAAACGTGGTGTATAGGTTTATGATATTGTCATAATTCACTAATTAAAGATAAAATGTTGGTCAATACTTGTTCTTAAAGTGTTTATTCATAAGAAAAAAAAACAGTTGTTTTAAACATGTTTCTTCATTTTATATCTTGGGTGTGCATGAATTCTCTTCTACAAAGATCTCTTTTTTTTTACTGAAAAAGTACATTTACGTATTTAATATTAGTTGTCATTCATTCATGCATTCAAGAATCCCATCTTAAATAGTATTGGTTGCGTCTCTAGCACCAGTGGCGTACGTACCCGAGGGGGATCAAGGATGCATTTGCCCCGCCCCCCCAAGATTTGAGAAAGAATTGCATAGGGTATTTTGACACCCTGTATAGGGTTTTTTTGAATACCCTGTATAGAAATGTACTCTAATTGCCGCCCTTTGAAAATATTTGTAAGGGCCCCATGTCTTTATATATAATCTTAATTTACAGCACCCAATTCCAATAAACCATATTTTCAGAGAACTTTTTAAGGGGCTACTAAACGCCGCTAGATCATGATGATCGCATTAGCTGACTTTGGAATTTTATTATTTTTTTTAATATCAACCATTTTATATTACCGAAAGTTTTTGGTTTTACTTAAACATCCTCTATGTAAAAATATGACTTGTCATATCTCTCATAGCTCTTATACCCATTTTTATTACATAAAGTGCATACCCTTCAAGCACCAATGAGCTCGTGCTCGATATCAGAAAACTCAATGCACATAGGGCGTATGGTCATGCTTTCAGATGGATTAAGCGCATAAGCGTATCCAAATCTACCTTCCCAGCTGGCAGGCCCATTTTTGCCGTTATATGGTTGGTTAAGAAGCGAAGGAGAAAAGAAAAAATGCAAAAATCTGCCTTTGTCACATTATATTCCAATTAAAGAGAATTTTCAGAATTTTTAGTTATTTTCTAATGTCAATAAAATTTTTTGATGAACCATAAACCATGCATATTTGTATTCAAATTTATGTACACATTTTAAAATTGATCAATACCTAACATAGCAATTGGTTTAGTTAAAATGTTCATGTTGCTTCTGCTCTATTAAGTTACTAAAATAGTTCCCATAGACATTGTTTTTATTACCTGTGTGTCTTACATCTTCGTAGAAAGAATCCCATATGCATCTTTACTTTTCTGTAACAATTTCGAGTCAATATAATCAGTGCACATGTAAGATAGCTCATATATGCACGTTACCTGCGAGCACGCTGACCATCCGTCGACGCATGAACTCGACGTAGCTAATCATACGAGCTAATCATACGAGCCCCATTTGAAACTGTTCATTTACACATGCGATTATTTCACAGATCACGTACGTCCTGACAGTCAGTACTGACTATCCGCTGCGTGTGAAACGGCATTAGTTTGGTCAATTTTTGGTTTTACCAAAGAGCGCATAATCGCAGACTGCTCTTATTGTAACTACAATGCTGCCATAAAAGAACTCGACTGAGTCACCCAAATTTTATTATATAGAACCACATGCCGGAAATTTCTATACATAAGTACTTCTAATTATATAATAGTAGTTAACCCGGTTAACCGTTACTCGGGATGATGGCAGAACAGAAATTATCACTTTTCACGTATAATATTATTTGGGACGTTGACACCAACAATTTTTATCAGTTGCACAAAAAAAGAGCCAAATTATAATTTTTGAAAACGAATTATTTTAAATGTTTTAATCCCTTATCTGAAATAAGTTTAGTGTTTTGTTAAAAGATAAGCAAAAAGCAAATGAAGTATTTTAAAGTTTTTGCCGAGTCAAATATTTAATTATAAAAGATTCATTCACATATCGTTAGCATAAGGGCTCAGTACTGAAGTGTGCTGTCGTTACTCCATATTTACACTTTAAGCTATTGAGAAACAAAAACTTATTTTTTGCCCAAATGATCCCAACCTTCTTAGTTGTCACAAATTATTTTTAAATGTCCACATTCTTGATATGAATAATCAAATTCGTAGAGCCTTTAACCTAATGGGTAAGATTTTCTCTCTTCATACTCTTTAAGGCAACCAAGGTAACCTGCGTTAAAAATCAATTTAGTTTATTGACGGTGTCTAAATTAGTATTGTCAGTTTCGAAATTCAAAAGAAATATAGGATACACATAAATAAATATTCCGTATTCCGATCTCGTGAAGTAGAAATCCCTGCAGATGGCTCGTACATTCGAAGGCGCAACGTCGGAAGGTGATTTAAATAAGAACTGCTAGATCTTTAAATTTTGTTTGCATATGAGAACAAAATTAAATAAAATTGTTAATAAAAATATAACATATTTAGCATAATTTCTTTTGTTTGCAGGATACAAAATTGAAAAAGGCACAGTGTTGTTCTTGAACAACTATGGCTTAAGTATGTCAGAGGATCTATGGGAAGCGCCAGAGAAATTCATGCCCGAAAGATTTATCAGAGACGGCAAACTTTTCAAACCAGAACATTTCCTTCCATTTGGAGGGGGACGGAGGAGTTGCATGGGATACAAACTGGTACAGTTAGTATCGTTTGGAATTTTAGGAAATATTATGCAAAACTTTAATTTAAAACCTGTAGAAACAGAAAATTATAAAGTACCCGTTGGGTCATTGGCACTGAGAAAGGATACATTTAAATTTATTTTCCAAAGGCGTTAAGTAGTATATTATTTGCATTTACCATTACTAGTATTATAATTATTAGATCCTTTTAAATACAAAAACTAACATTCTTAAATAGTATATAAAAAATATTACATTAGAATAAAACTTTAGCTAAGGGTTGCTCTTATTTTAGTAAAAAAAAAGTATGTAATATATTTATTTTAACTTTACTATATATTTAACCGCACTAGAATACTTAAGAGGAATTTTGCCAATCCTGGCACATTAATTACATAATTTATTTTAACGAAATCCTTTTGAAGTAACTGAATAAGGTTAATTAAATTTTTCATTTATTTTTCTTTCAAAAGAACGATCTAGTAGCGTAAGGGCACAGCATCATTACCCATATAAAGACCCATCAAAGTTATTTGAAAAAGATGTAAAACATATTGAAGGCAAAAGTTTTAGGTTAGATGAAAATTTTTTCAAAATCAATTCCTACAAAAAACGAATGAGAGAAATGAAGAATTTTGGTATAATTTAATTTTTTTATATGCAAGAATCCATAAATATTTTTGGTTGTTTTTTTAAATGTGGAAGTAAAGAGTATAAAGATAGATCCAACACACCTTTTATTAGAGTATGTAGAATATTTCATATAAAAAATACAAGCATTTATTTTTTTTACATCTTCTGATAACGGACTCTAACAATACCTTTCTTCCTAAAACTTTTACTTTCATAAGTCTACAAATAACCTCAGTAGTATGGGTCAAAATATGTAAAATAGCCTTGTATATAATATTAAGTTAGATAAAGAGATATGAGGAATTTGTATTTAAAAGAATAAAATATAATGTCCATTAATTTCATAAATCCAGCCAGTGACTTAATATAATTAAAAATTCAAGGTAGGGTAATTTATTAGGGAACAAGGTGAGTTTCTGTAACGCTCAATACCAAAATATATATTATCATTACTTTATTAATTATTAGCGAGTATTACGCGGCTTGATCTACAGTATTATGATTTTTAATTTGGATACTACAAATTGTGTAGCTCCAAAATGATAAGTTGTTATGAAATTTTAGTTAAGAATGAAAGAACTGATAATTATTATTATTTGTTTTCGTACTTTACTTAACTAACCTGTGTAGAAAAAACATGAGTACCTAAATTGTCCTAAAATAAATATTGGAAGAAAAAATATTTTAAAACTATAAAATGTGTTTAATTTTAATTTAAATTATAAGAAACTACTTCACAAAAGCAATTTAAAAAACATATACAGGGCATGTATAATATTCGTTAACAAATGTAAATCTGTTTTATTAATTATCAAAAAATGTTATTCGTCCATAAAAAGTATTACTTATTTTAAAAATAAGTTATTTGGCATACAGGGTACGTAACAAACACAAAAACAGGAGTTTGCAAAATTAAAAAAATAGAAATTAGAACTATTTAGAGAGCTAAATTATAGAATCAGCAAAACAAGTCAAAAAGCTTTTTACTAATAGACGTAGTTCTTGAGAAATGGTGATTGTGTAAAAACGCTGCATCATTTAAAATGTTTGACCATTGAATTACCTTAAAACTACACTTCTGGTGCAAAAAAACTTTAAATGACTTTTACTTATATTTATGCGCTCTCTAATTCGGCTATCCCACAAATTTTGATTTGACACTTTATTTTTTTGTCCACTTAAGATTACGTATGTTTTGCGCACTTGCATATGCAAAATTACTTCTTTTTATGAAGCAAAATTTTTTACATAGAATAACTTTTTTTGCTTAAATCGATAACAAAAAAATTTCATTTGTGAGCTAAAATTACACGACCTCAAGTGTAGAATAGCATCAGTGTTTCGAGATCAAAGGATTTCCAAAAAAAAAATTTAAATGAACTAATGGCAATCTTTGTTGTATACTTTATTCTTAAGACGATTGTTTTCCAAATTTTCGTTGTAACTGCACCTTGTACATTATTTATCTTCTTTGGATTGAGTGAGTTCGGCGAATAAACATTGATTTGCATAACGGTTTATCTTTTCTTACTACACAAATGGTCGAAGTGGTAATCTTATCTAATAAAATTTATTTACTTTGCTAAAAAATCGGTAAATTTCTTTATCCGGAACTTATCTCGTTATGATTTTTTCCATTTGTTAGGAATAGTGAAGTGTGACCCGATTTAGTTCAGTACATAGTCACAGTATATACGAGTATGTGTTACACATACTGTCTTCATTTTTTGTTTGTTCCATCGTATTGGATTCCTGCCAATATTTTACCATTTTCATTCTACCTATGCCTCACTTGACTTTTGGGCATAATAAAATAAATTTAATAAGTAGTTTTACATTGACACATACCGCCATTTTGCTACGTCATATTGAATTCGTACCAGTTTATGCCATTTCCACATCTAATTTTTCTGCAAAATCAATTGAACCAGATTTTTTTACATTGATTTAAAAAAAATTATTTGGCCGTTACTTTGTTTCGACATCTTAAATTAAAACCCATATTATCAGTCTTTTCCTACTCGGCTGGTCCACAGATATTTCCCAGATATTAAGTTTCTAACTGGTTTTCGTTGTCGATCCTCTAGTTGTTATGTTAAAGTGGTGTATTATTTGGGGTTAGAATCCAGTAAAAAAACAAAAGCCTTTTTTTAAAATGTCTACGTTTCGCAACTTTATAGTTGCATCCCCAGGACACAGATTTAATTAATATCTTACATGAAACCCATATTATCAGTCTTTACCTACTCCGTTCGTCTGTAGATATTTCCTAACCCCAAATAATACACCACTCTAACAACAAGAAGATCGTTAGAGAAAACCATTTAGAAACTTATTATGTGGGAAATATCTGCAACGGAGTAGGTAAAGACTGATAATATGGGTTTCATGCAGGATATAAAATCTATATATGTGTCCTCAGAAAGCAACAATAAAGTTGCGAAACGTCGACAATTTAAAAAAAGATTTTTGGTTTTATTACTGGATCCTAACCCCAAATAATACACCACTCTAACATAAAAACCAGAGGATCGTTGACGAAAACCATTTGAAAACTTAATATCTGGAAAATATCTGCTGATCAACGAAGTAGGTAAAAACTGATAATATGGGTTTCATGCAGAACATAGAATCTATATATGTATCCTGAGGAAGAAACAATAAAGTTGCGAAACGTCGACAATTTAAAAAAGCGTTTTGTTTCTACACGGGATCCTAACCCCAAATAATACACCACTCTAACATAATCACAAGAGGATCGTTAACGAAAACCATGGAAACATAATATCTGTGAAATATCTGCAGACGAACGGAATAAGTAAAGACTGATAATATAGGGTTCATCCAGGATATAAAACTGTATGTGTCCTGAGGATGCAACAATACAGTTGCGAAACGTCCACTGCTTAAAAATAGACATTTGTTATTTTACTGGACGCTAACCCCAAATAATACACCACTGTAACATAACAACAAGAAGTTCGTTAACGAAAACCATTTAAAAACTTAATATCTAGGAAATATCTGCGGACCTTTTCTGGATCTTAGCCCCAAATAATACACCACTCTAACAAAAATGTTTTAACAATGTTAAACCATATTGGATTTTTACCAAGATATTACCAGGTCATCCTCATATGACCTTTAATTTTTGGTCAAAATTTGGAGTCAATCGGGAAGTAGTATTTAAGCTATGTCGCGAACTATTTGATAAAACATGTTTCTTGGGATCTAGGGATGTTGAAACGTGAATGTATGTAAAATCTAGAGGGGAATTTTTCACGATTTCAAAATTTTTATTGGGCCGTAATCTTGTTCCGCCATCTTGAATTAATAACTAGTTTTACTAGTTAAGCACTATACCACAATTAGTTGGCACGCAATTTGCAATCATTAAGCAGTTTCTAGTTTTTTATTTTGTGCCGGCATCTTGGATTCGTTCCAAAATTTTACCGGTTGATTCCAACACAATAATTGATGCTTATGCAAAATTGGAAATAAATTCTACAAGTAGCTTTTTCATAATATTTTTGCTTAACATTTTACTAGGCCGCCATTTTGTTTTTGCCATACTCGATTTTTACCAAAATATTTCCAGATCGTCCCCATATGACTCTTAACCTTTTATCAAAATTTGAAGTCAATCAGGTTAGTTCAATGCCGCGAACTGACAGACAGACAGACAGACCGACAGACGGACCGACGGAATTGATGAAACATATTTTTTGGCATTTAGCGAAAACGTAAAGATATGTAAAAGTGAGAGGGTGACTTTTTTCACGCATAAAAACATTTTATTTGGCCGCCATTTTGTTCGGCCATCTTGAATTAGTACTACGATTTTACTAGTTGATCCCTGTGCCACAATTAGTTATGGCACACAATTTGAAATGAAACCATTAAGCAGTTTTTTCAGGCTGAATTTTTATAAATTATATTAAGCCGCCATTTTGTTCCGCCATCTGGGATTCGTGCCAAAGTATAACCAGTTGATTCTAATTTAATACTTGATGTTTTAGCAAAATTTGAGATAAATTCGATGAGTAGTTTTGTAACAATAATTTTTTTAATATTTCAATAAGCCGCCATTTTGTTTCGCCATATTTGATTTTTATCAAAATTCTACCAAGCCATCCCCATATGACCCTTAATTTTTGACCAAAATTTGAGGTCAATCGGGTAAGTAGTCTTTAAGCTATGCCGCCAAATGACAGACAGAGGGACAGACAAAGACCGATAGACGGACCGACGGAGTTCATAAAACATATATTCTGGTAGCTAGCGACGCTAAAACGTAAATATGTGTAAAAAAGAGAAGGTAACTTTTTCACGATTACAAACATTTTATTTGGCCGCCATTTTGTTCGACCATCTTGAATGAATACCACTATTTTACTAGTTGATCCTTGTACCACAATTAGTTATGGTACACAATTTGAAATCAAACCATTAAGCAGTTTTTTCAGGCTAAATTTTTAAATATTTTATTAAGCCGCCATTTTCTTCCGCCTTCTTGGATTCGTACCAAAATGTTATCAGTTGATTCCAACATAATATTTAATGTTTTTGCAAAATTTGAGATAAATTGAATGAGTAGTTTTACTAGGCCGCCATTTTGTTTCGCCATACTGGATTTTTACCAAAATGTTACCAGGTCATCCCCATATGACCCTGAATTTTTTACCAAAATTTCAAGTCAATCGGGTAAGTAGTTTTTTAGCTACGCCGCGAACAGACAGACAGCCGGACAGACAGAGAGACAGACATACAGACAACATGTTTTTCGTCATCTAGGGACTGAAAAAATCTCGGAGAGTGATTTTTTCACGATTACAATACTTCCCTTTTACCAGGGAAGTAAAAATGAAAAAAAAAATAGTAGGTAAAAATTAGCGAAAAATAATACTATATCTAGTTGATACGCACTTTGGTCATCTGGAAACCCTTCTAGGATTCTGCCTCAGAATTAGATTCGGCCGTTTTCCAAAACGAAATATCGAAAAGTATATAAAAAAAACGATAAATTTCCTTTACCCGGAACCTCCTTGTGTGACCTAATTTAGTTCAGTACGTAGTAATTTAATAACACATAATATGTGTATATATATATATATATACTATATTTCTTCTCAAACATTTTTATCTTTGTTTTCAAACATTTTTATTGGGCGCCATTTTGTTCGATTATATTAGATTCCTACCAATATCAGTTTCTACCTATGTCATATTTGATTTTTGGACATAATTCAAAACAAATTCAATACGTTTATTTTACATGACACACATCACCATCTTGGATTCGTACCACAACTTTACCAGTTTATATCTATATCATATTTAATGCTTGCATACATTTTGGCACTAATCTAATGAGTAGTTTTTCAGGCCGATTTTTTAAATATTTTATTAGGCCGCCATTTTGTTTTGCTTTTTTTATATTCATATCAATATATTACCAGTTAATTCCTATGTAACACTGTACTGTTTTTTGTGCAAAATTTGAGGTACCTAACTGGATAATTAGTTTTTTTGATAATCATTTTTTTTTTACATTTCTGTAGGCCGCCATCTTGTTCCGGCATATTTGATTTTTACCAAAATAATACCAGGTCATCCCGATATGACCCTTAATTTTTGACTAAAATTTGAAGTCACACTGATAAGTACTTTTTAAGCTATGCCGCGAACTGACGGACCGACGGAATTCATAAAAATATTTCTTGGCATCTAGGAATGCTTAAACCTTTTACGATACATTACGCCATCTTGAATTAGTACGACAGTTTTACTAGTTCTTCTCTATACCACAATTAATTATGGCGCACAATTTGGAATCAATCCATTAAGTAGTTTTTTCCGGCTGAATTTTTAAATATTTTATTAAGCAGTCGTTTTGGATTCGTACTAAAATGTTACCAGTTGATTCCTTCATAATACTTATTTTTTCTGCAAAATTAAGATAAATTTGATAACTAGTCTTTTAGTAATAATTTGTTTTAACATTGCACTACGTCGTCATTTTGTTTTGCCATATTACCAAAATGTTACTAGGTCCTCATATGACCCTTAATTTTGTACCAAAATTTGTAGTCAATCAGGTAAGTAGTTTTTTAGCTATGCCTCGAACAGACGCACCGATGGAATTGAGAAAACTTGTTTTTCGGCATCTAGCAACGGAGTGAAGTGCTACTTCACCAGGAAAAATAAACAAACAAACATCTAACTATATTTATTATATATCTCTTAAAATTTGAGTTTTTACATTTATTTATTCACCTAATTGGTAAAAAATAAACTGTACATCTCGAATAAATATTTTACTTGACCATTGACGGCATGTCTTTTTAAAACTTTCAATCGAACTTTATTATAACAACTATAACAGTGGCGCAAACCGCTTTGACTTTGCTGGAGGTGCTATGTTTAGTTTACGATTTTCCTACTATGTTGCCATGACAACGCGTACTCGATGACGTCGAGCTCAGCGCCATACAACGCTCTCGGTGAATTGCTGGCGCAGTATACTACACCCACGTCTCGTTCAGGTTGCGGTGGTTGTTTACCTTTATTTTCGCGAATTTCGCTGCAACCGGTGAGTTCCTTTGCAGTTAACCTGATTGTTTTGGGATATATTTATTTATGGTGTTGTTACAACTTCAAATTCGAAGTTAGTAAATATGATTGTTCAAGACTGGAATAAATTACAAGACGTCTTTGAATTTATTTCAAACTGTGACAAATCTGATGAAAAATCAATCCGCCTTGCGAAAGGATTTTTAGGTGAGATGAACGATTTTGAATTCACGTTTCTGGCATTAGTGTTTAATGACATTTTCTCAATCACGGACATACTATTTGACGTTCTTAAAAAAAATCGCTCTGTAAAAAAAGAAATGAACATTTTTTTAATACCATGTTTGATAAAGCAAATTCTATTACAGAAATAAATCATTACAAACGTGAGCTTGCTAAGCTTTCACCTGAAGAAATTAGGGCTAAGTATAGAACCCTTTTTTATGAAATATTGGACCATATTTTAATGGAAATGACACTAAGATTTCAAGACTGTGAAAAACTTACATTTTCAAGTTTGGCAGGTTCTGCTAAATTTTCCGAATATAGTTTAAATTTTCCGACTGACCCGTTTGAAAATTTATTACAGTTATATCGGGAAATATTTTCAAAAAGTCAACTACTTAAAAATGAGCTTGGTCTTATTTTTGCCAATGAGAGTAATTGGAATATATCGCTGCAAGAGCAAGTGAAAAAAATTAATATAAATAAATTTTTACCGAAGCTATAAATTGTTTTCCCTTATTTTGAAAGAAGTTTTTCTTGCTTCAAATGTGTAAAAACTTATTTAAGAAATACAATATCTCAAGAAAGACTTACTTCTCTTGGCAATACTTCAATTCAAAAGGAACTTCTGGAGGAGATTAGAGCAACTCATCCATTTTATGAGGATGTTATAAATAAATTTGCTGCTATGAAGGATAGGAGAATTGATTTAGTATACAAAATTTAGGTAAGTTGTAAAAAAATATTCTACCCCCTCCACATATAAAAAAAATTCTGAAAAAAAAAATTATTGCGATATTTTCTTACTTCATTTGCACTTCACTTACTTTTACACCCGCGAGCCGTATATTGTAAACCTGTATTGTTATATACATATAAAAAGTGAGTGTATTAATATAGAACTGCTGATACAATAAGGAGGATATAACTGAAAAGTTTCGGAGAGTTTCTAGTCATATGGTATAAATTGCTTTAAATACATATTTGAATTTATTATTAGAAAAAGTCCCAAATGAGAAGAAAATATTCATCTATGTCTTCGTGTGAAATTTGTAAGATTATCATTTAAAACTTTTGTGATGTTACATTGTATACATTTATTAGGGCAACGAAGATCTTAAATTAAATTTGCGGAAAAATGTTCGGCTTTTGATTTAGATCTCATCGCCCGATATACTAAGGGAGGAAAGTAAGTTCTTCTGCCGAAGTTTTAGTTAAGTGTGAGCGACCTATTATTCTGACTGATAATTTCGTGTCTTATTTTTAACCTTTCTATTTTCGGAAGTGGGATTATTTCGGAAACCAAGGATTATGGTTGGGACTAGAGACATTGCAAAGTCTTAATGGAATGTGATATACTGTACTTAGTCGGGTTATATCAGAGACTTGTAAGCAAATTTTGGAAGGAGCCGTCGAAAAAAACAAACTGCATTGTAAAAGAATATCTGCATAGTTTTGTTCACTTACACGCTACAATATCACATATTATATATTAGCTATTCTGTGACAATGCATAATATATTATCCGTAAATTCGCCTTAAGACGGATACATCAAGCAGCCCTTGTCGCACTGCGAAGTGACGTTTTCTTCGGGACCCATCCAATATCCAGTCGCAGCAAACACATGTGAAATGTGTTGTAACCTTGAAACTACCAATAAACGATAAGCTTTCTATTAAATGCCGAGCTGCAAATAATTTACTGGCAGTATTTTTTCTGAATAGGGATATGCCGTATTTGCTTGCTTCTCTGTTCTAAATATATGCCCAAGATATACGAGGCAGTTTTGAAGACTGTTGCAAGAAAAATTATTTGTATTTTGGCTTACACTGTTTCATTGTTAAAAGTACTTGTTAATATGCCGATGACGACTGTAGAAACGTAGAGAAATTTTTCTACACTGATAGATATTTCTAAGGAGTCACATGGTCAAGACAGGCTTAATGCCTTAGCATGTTTGTCAATTGAACAGAAACTTTTTCGATCTATTCCTGATTTTAATGAAAGAGTGAATGACAAATTTTCTGCAAAGAAAAATAGGAGGACTAACTTGAAAAATTATTCGCTTATAACGTTAATTTTATTTTATGTTGACTTTAAATATTGCAAGCCATATATATATTTCGACATAAACTGCAGCTTTCAGCACTGTCGGTTTCTAAAGTTACAAGCCATCACTGCCAGCTGCTATTATTTCAGTTGGGCTATTTGCATTTGAGAAACTGTGCACCTATTCGGGGACAGCCTGTATATTTTGCATCAAAAATGGCCATGCTTTGTGGCAACACAGAATAAAAGGATATAATAAAAAAAAACCTATTCAGTTTAATCATTTTATTCAGTTTAATAACCTAAATGACGATTTTGCGCTAAGAGCGAAAATGAAATAAAACATTAGGTGAATGGGATAACAAATTGTACCCTATAATTCTAAGATATATACAATAACATTTTTACTTTATACTGCAAAAAAAAAAGAAAAGAACATCAAATCATAATTTAAAAAAAATAAGTATGCCTATTTTATAATAACTTATCTATCGACTTCCCCAAACACAATATCCAGGGTTCCTATAATGGCCACTATATCAGCCAACATGTGATTTTTGCCTACTTTGTCCAATGCTGCTAAGTGAGCAAATCCAGGGGCCTTGATTTTGCATCTAAAAAATTGATATTTAATTAAGTTGATTTAGGTGGTTAACAAAATAACGAGAATATTAATGCTAAAACTACCAGAGACAAGAGCAGTATTTTTGTGTAAAAATACAATATTAAATTTTTGCTACAATGAGTCATGTTTCTTGTCTATATTTAACTTAACTAAAATACAGATTATTGACACAGTCAAACTTTATATTGCTTAACCTATTGCTTTGAATGTTGGGAAAGCAATATTTTAGAGCATAGTGTTTTTTAAATAAAACTCACGTTCTCGACACTTCCAATTTAACTGGAAGCGACACTTCCGGTTTAACCGTTAATTTTATGTGGAAATTATTTTGTAATGGCACCATGTATACTTACTTTATGAACCTGTATTACTGAGCTCAAAAATTGTATTTTTACGAATGTCACTTGATAGCATTTGTTTTGATAATGGCATAAAATGAACATTTTAATAAAAAATAATATTTATTGATATCTGAAAAACAAACGAAAACAACAAACAAAAATTATGATGTTTCCACATTTTTTTTGTTTTATGTGTGAATTAGTATATGTATTTTAAATAACTTTTACATAAACAAATACAAACAGAATTTTTACCAATTTTCAACAGTTTTGAGGAAATTGGATTAGTTTAGTTAGTGATATTTTTTTAACGTTTCAATAGACCGCTATCTTGTTCCGACATATTGAATCTTTACCAAAATATTACTAGGTCAGCCCCATGTGATCCTTAAATTTTGACTAAAATTTAAAGTCAATCTGATAAGTAGTTTTTAAGCTATGCCGCGAACTGACAGACAGACAAACAATCCGACAGACGGACCGACGGAATTAATAAACATATGTTTTGGCATCTAGGGATGCTAAAACCTGAAAATATATATTTTGTTTTGCCATATTGGATTTTTACCAAAATGTTACCATGTTATCCCCATATGACCCTTACATTTTGATCAAAATTTGAAGTCCATCGCATAAGTAGTATTTTAGCTATGCCGCGAACAGTCAGTCTAGGGTCCCTTAAACGTAAAGATCTGAAAAATTTCGTAGGCTGACTTTTTCACGATTACAATACTTTCATTTTGCCAGGGAAGTAAAACTAAAATAATTTACCCTAAAAATGGGATCTATATTTTAGACAAAAACTGATAACATTCAGTGAGGCTCGGGTCGTCTATTCAGGTGAAGTAGGTGAAGTGCTACTTCACCAGGCAAATAAACAAGCAAACATCTAACTATATTATTTATCATATATCTCTAAAAATTTTAGTTTTTACATTCATTTATTCACCTAATTGGTAAAAAATAAACTGTACCTCTCGAATAAATATTTTACTTGACCGTTGACGGCATGTCTTTTTAAAACTTTCAATCGAGCTTTATTATAACAACTATAACAGTGACGCAAACCGCTTTGACTTTGCTGGAGGTGCTATGTTTAGTTTACGATTTTCCTACTATGTTGTCATGACAACGAGTACCCGATGACGTCGAGCCCAGCCATACAACGCTCTCGGTGAATTGCTGGCGCAGTACACTACACCCACGTGTCGTTCAGTTTGCGGTGGTTGTTTACTTTTATTTTCGCGTATTTCGCTGCAACCGATGAGTCATTTTTGTGTAAAAATATAATATTAAATTTTTGCTACAAGGAGTCATGTTTCTTGTCTATATTAAACTTAACTAAAATACAGATTATTGACACAGTCGAAATTTATATTGCTTAACCGATTGCTTTGAATGTTGGGAAAGAAATACTTTAGAGCATAGTGTTTTTAAATAAAACTCAAGTTCTCCACACTTCCAATTTAACTGGAAGTGACACTTCCGGTTTAACTGTTAATTTTTTGTAGAAATTATTTTGTAATGGCACCATGTATACTTTATGAACCTGTAATACAGAGCTCAAAAATTGTATTTTTACGAATGTCACTTGATAGCATTTGTTTTGATAATGGCATAAAATGAATTTTAATAAAAAATAATATTTATTGATATCTGAATTAGTATATGTAGTTTTAAATAACTTTTACATAAACAAATACAAACAGAATTTTCACCAATTTTCAACAGTTTTTTCCCAAAATTTTAAATAGAACCCTGTATCCCAATGTTTCACGTGTTTCTAGTATATTCGAAATTACAACGCAAAACAAAATTGTTTTAAAGAGATAAACAAGACTATTAATTGGATTCGCAATCCTGGCTGTGATTCATTTATTTTATTTTTTAATTTTACCTCTCAACGAAAAACCCGTACAATTTAATAATGTATAAATGCACTATAAATATTTAAAGCAAGCTTCCCACAAATTGGAAACATAGAACAAAAATCGCAGTAGGTATTTAACAATTAACTTCTTTAATTATCACAATTACAATTTTCTTAATGTTCCCTTGAAATTCTGAATCGATGGTTTTTTTTAAAAAGGCCAATCGGATTAGTTCTAGTATTTACAGATCTAAGTACCCTCATCAGACTCATTAAGTGCATAATTGGTGTTTTGGGGTGGAACAAAAAATAATTTAGTATTTCAGTCAGGTCTTTCTCCTACATTTAGGTTAATTAAATTCAGAATATCCGGACAGTTGATACAACCATTGACGAGTTTTAAAAAGAAAACATAAATCCATGTAATCTTCCAAGTTCCAATGCCAACCTGTATTCGAAGTTTTTATCATTTTTCAAGAGACCCAACCAGTAGCCCACAACCGTGAGAAACGTATTGTGGGGACCAAACACTTGACCCATACTCAATTATAAAGCAAAATACAGAATTTTTAAGTAACCACAGAAAAATCAGTGAATGGTTGACAAATAGAGTCCAGAATTTTATTTGCTCTGGATACAATGTCATTTAAGACCAGAGAAAGAACGCCTAGTATAAAACTTAATTCCCAAATCACAGATCTTGTTGACATCCTTAATCATTTTCTTAATCATACGGTAGAGGTAGACAAGTATTGAAAATTATATTTGGTTGCATTTTTTTTGGTATTTAAATCTATTAAATTTAGTTTACACCACTCCAAAAAACGTGACAGTTCATTTTGTAGAAAAACAGCTTTATCTGAGGACCATACATCCATGAATATCTTTAAAGTCATCAGCAAGTGTCCAGAACCTGCAGTCAGTAACGTAGTCACAAATGTCACTCACAAAAGAATATTAAACAGATGGGTGCTATTTTGAACCCCTGAGAGCATCTTAATAATTCTAAAAAATGCACCTCAATACTTTACACATCCTCCCCACAAGAATCCTATCAATCTAATTCATAGATAAAGGTTGACTCAAAATCAAAATCTGTATGGATAGAGTCAACCTGCAACCCAACATCAAATTCCGAATATAATTTTGGAAATGAAATTAGTATATTTCGATTTTCCACTAAGGAACCCATGTTGTTGAGGGCTGAATCAATTTATAGATTATATGAGATAACCTCAGTAGTTTTGAAGAAATTATAAGTGGATAACTCAACTACCTTGTCAGACTTGTGTACCGCGGAAAAAAATCTGCAAAAATATTAACAAGCTCAATATTATTCTGACTAGTGTGGCCTTTAATAGTCTATATAAAACTTTAATAGGTAAGAACAGGTTGCTTTTTTGACCAATGGCATTTGAAAATAACCCACGCGGATTTCTATTATTATTTGGAATTTTATTAATGTAATGTTTGTAACACGTTACTCTAAGCCATTTACACTGTTCTCTCTTAAGAAATTCTTTATACCTACTGTGGACACTTTCTTTCAATTATTAAATGGCGAAGCTCGGTATTGAACAATTTTGGAAAGGAAGAAGCTTTAAATTTCCAAAAAGTTCATGGCTTCAAAAATATACCAATAGAAAAACATCCCAGACCCAGTTAGTTAGGAGGTCTTTTACTTTCCATTTGTTGGATCATCTATTCGGAGTATAATCGGTCTTTGTTATAAATTAACTCCATTATAAATATTACTTCCACTTTACTGCTTTTGTTAGAGTAGATTTTAAAAAATTGGCAAATAGGTTCTTGTAAACCATTAAATATATTTATTTTAGGTAGCCGTTATTTTAGGTAGCACTAAAACCCTAATTTCGTTGGTTTTGTTTTACGATATCAAGGTTCAAATTCATTATCTTTTATTTTATTTATTAGAAAACTATTTTATATTTTATTAGAAAAATAAATTGATGAAATATGGATCAAAAAATTATACAAAAAAGTTACTTAAAATGTCATCATTTTCATACAACAAAGCATGTAAAATAACATCATATATATATTTTTTAAGTATTCATTAATTTATTTTCCAAATATCAATAAAAATAGTTTTTATTAAAAATATCATGTTTTCACCATTTTGAAAGTGAAAGTTGTCATGTGACATATTGTTGAAAAAAACATTTTAAGATGAATAATACAGAGCCATTAAACATACTGCTCAAACAAATTAGAGGAAAACTTTTGTAGCCTCATAATTTTTATATGGAACTGGTAGGCAGGGCAAACAGGTAATTTCTGAAAGATATGTCTCTTGCCTTCTTTAAAATGATAAAAACATTATAAATAACTCTAAATGTATGATTAACTATTTAAAAAAAGTACAAAAAAACAAAGTGAGCAAAATATATCCTGTCTTTACAATATTGGTATTTAATAATGCGTACATCCGCCACTAGCACGAATAACTTCTTGGTACCTCTGAGACATGCTTCGCACCAGCCCTGTATATCTTAATACCATTCTTCAATCAGGGCATCCACTAAATACTGAATTGTCGGGGGTGCATTTTGACGTAGTCGAACACGTCTATTCTAACATATCCCATAAATGCTCCATCGGGTTGTGGTCTGAGCTTAAAGTTGGCCAATTCATGAATTGAATATCATGCTTTTGCATAAATTCCAGTGCGTGCGGCAGTATATGTGGACTTGCATGAAAAGAAAATTTAGGCTTATAATCTAACAGAAAGTAGAGATCTCCGGTGTCGGAGCTACCAGTCAAAACGATGAGCAAAATGCAATCGCCCTGTCTTGTAATGTCTTGTTAAAACGGGTTTTCGGACAAACGTCTCGAGTTTAAGGATTATTTCTTTCAAACGGTTCCTAACTGTTTGGTCAGAAACATCCATTCTGAGAGCTTATTTGAGTCCAATTTGCAGGTCTTTTGCCATAGAGATGCATCTGCATAATGTTAAAGAGCTAAAAATCGTTCCTGGATTACAGTGTATTCTGTTTCCTTGCTCAGTGCGTGTTTATATCGGCCGCTCTCCAAATGGCAACTCCAACTTGTCGGATGTTAAATCCATTTTCAATTAGAGCCACAATTTCAATTTACTTCTAGTTCACTAGGATGCCTCATTTTATTTCACCTGCCTTATAACTGACATTTGGCCTATGACTGTTACCATGGATTATCATTTTTAAGCCTGCTACACTCCAAGACCAAAACGTGGATCCATTAATTCACTTTATTTTTTGTACTTTTTTTTAAATTTTAATTGTATCATTAGAGTTTTTTATAAGTTTAATTTAAGTTTATCATTTTAATGACATAAAATACAAATCTTTCAGAAATTACTTATTTCCTTGACCTACCTACCACTTTCATATAAAAAGTTATGAAGGAACAAAAAAGTGTTTCTCTAATTTTTTTGAGCAGTGCATATACATAAGAAACTTAAGAAATTTAGTCCTAAAAGCTTAGGTTGAATTTCCAACAGTTGAGAAAACTGCATCATAACAAATTTTTATTATAATCCTGATTTGTATACCAAATACAAAATGTGTTCATAACAGAAATATATGATTTAAAAATTTAGAAGTATCTGAATGTGTGCCAACAAAAAACATTAACGAACTCGAAATTAACCCTTCTATCTACTAGTACCTTAACCAAATAAGTGAATCTCAAAAAAATCAAACAAAATAATTGAACTGTATGACAAATACATATATGATATGAATATATGAAGTACTTTTAGAACATGATGGAGATATATTTTCAAAGATGCAAACTGTCATGAGGGTCTTTTTGTTTAACTTGCCCATAGAGTAAAAGTTATACAAAAGTGATGACAACATTTCGTATAGTTCTAGGGTACAATCAAGTATATAGATCTAATCCCATTTAGATATTGTTTAAAAGATTTTTAAATAAACGTTCTTAAACTTGCTGACATCAAGATACACATACCTGTAGGGTTTTGAACTACCATCTGATACCAAATAGACACCAAATTCTCCTTTAGGGGCCTCAATAGCTGTATATGTAGACCCAGGCGGAACTTGATAGCCTTGAGTAAACAACTTGAAGTGATGAATTAATGCTTCCATTGATGTCTGAAATAAATTTTATTTCATAAACAACTAATAACAATAATCTCTTTTTATATAAAAATTAATATTTAAAAATTAAATAAAATTAATTTTATTTAAAGACAAAATACTAATTATAATTTATTTTTTATTCGTTTAAAAATAAGCTTTTATAATGTTTTGGTTTTCTTTTTAAACATAATCGATTTTTCGGCCAAATTTAATTATAAAATTAAATATTCAAGCAAAAAAACACAACAATTTTAATTTTTATCCTATTAAGAAATTAAACTGAAATATTTATTTCATAAATAATTTTTCATGACATTTTGAAAATGTATTAAACACAAGTAAAATTAATAAATTCTCTTTGCCATGCAGTTTTTGTTGTTTTGTAGGTTATGCATCGGACATAGACAGAAATATTTTATCGGAAATTTGAAAACAAAGAGATTGTTTTTTATCTCGTATAGTTGTGCTTTTGTCAAAAGAAAGTTCTGAGAAACGCCATTTTTTTCTACAAAAGCTAAAAAAAAAACTTTTGACTCTCTTCTTCTGAGGTTCTATGTTTATAATAAAAAAAGACAGAGGAAAAGAGCAGATGCTTTTTCAGCAATAATAATTTCAGACATATTAGCTCCTAGTAAATGTAATTTTAAAATTGGTTTCACGCCCGTTAATAGATTAATAGATAAAATTTTGATTATGGCCTTTGGAACAGCTTTAAAATAATTATGATGTTTAAAATTGGTAGCCTATATTTCTACTAAAAAAATGGATGGAACACATTTCTTCTTAAGATATACCTGAATATGGCTTGCAAATAGACCCAGGACGTAAAAGGAAACGTTGCGCCTGATAAATCCCTACAGCTTAAATGTTTAATTGTAAATTTGTACTTCGTCCTCCTTCATTTAGATGAAGTACTTTTCACACCTGAGGTTTATAACCATGCACTGCTAACTTATATGACGCACCCAGTATACTCGTTCTACTTAGACTACGTTCGTTGGAGGGCAGCACAATGACTATGTTGTCATGGCAACGAGGAATACAAACAATAACGCGCTTGTCATTATTCTGGCATTTTTGAATTTCAGCTATTCAAATTTTAGGAATTAATTTAAGTATATGTTTTATATTTGCTTGCTTCTTTTTAGATTTTCAGTGATTGATCAATATTACAACAGTATATTCCAGATTGATGCAGCCAGCGTATTTGTATGTAATATGTTTATTATTGCAAAACTAAGTATGTGAATTCTTTTTTATACTAAAAAATCCATATTTCAATTATATTTTTATGTATAATAGCAGAAATATATAATTTCTGCAGGTGCAAAACGGCCTACAAGAAGAATTGCTTTCGATTATGTCACAGGGTACCCTCCTGCGATCATGATTTCTGGGCCTCTACCCTCATCAGGCAGGCTTGTACCCAGGGAGATCTGAAATAACAGATTGCTTGATATGACAAAATCGAAAACGAAACGTCTATCATACTGAAACAGTACTACAAGTTAAATTATATTTTTACTTTAGCTTTAGAGGAATTGAAACAAATACCACTTTCCTAATAAAATGTCTTTAGTTGCCATTTATAATGAGCATAGCTTGAAAAATGATCACTAACATATGCGCACTAATATCATAAAATAATATAATGGTAAAAAATTGGGAAAGTCAAGCAAACTTTCCGTTTTCTCGAATATTAAGTCTAACAAGCCAAACAGATTGTTATAGTTGTATGTAATTTCCTAAATATATATTCATGTTCCAGGGTTGCATAGACATTTTACATTACAACTTTTCGACTTGCCAAGTCTTAAAAAAAACATACATGCATACATACTACGAGCATCAATTTGGAACAACCTGTATTATTTTTTTTTTAAATCTGAAGACTACAAACGCTAGAAAGAGCAAACTACAGGATTTAGTATATTAAGTTGCCTATCTATATTATAAACAAACTGAATATATGGTTATAACAGTAGAATGATTACTTGTTGACATATCAATTTTTGGTGTCACTTTGTTAAGTGGGAAGCATAAAATATGCAAGTGTTTACTGTAATAGCACAAAATTGGTATCTCTGAGGAGTTGTCAATCACCTAAGAATAGCCAGAAGCACTATCCAGAGAATCATAAAAAAATAGCTAGAGAAACAACTATCTCAAAACCTCTGCTAAAGTTCTCAAATTTGAAAAACACAATTATTTTTAAGACATTTGAATTATTATATATTATACTTGATTTCTTTACGGTATATTGAGGTATTGAGGGTGTTTAACCTAAACCCCAAACACTGATTTCTCAGGAATTAACATATATATATATATATATATATATATATATATATATATATATATATATATATATATATATATATCGATTTTTCATAAAAAGTTAATATATTCAAATATTATTTAAACAAAAAAAATAAATATGTAAAGAAAATAGTTAAGTCAACAAAACAAACATTTTTAAAAAACAATTTAATTCCTTTGACCAGAAAAGTATTCAGCAAAATATTAACTATCTATTAAAAAACACTCACACGAAACAAGCAAAACAAAATAATATTGAATATCTTTTAATTGACGGGAAAAAATAACAGAAAAAAAAGGGTTTGTGAAGAAATGAATAACCATTTTATCAAAATTGCATGTAAAAAATTAAAAAACCACGAATTAGGAGCAGAGCTAATGCAAGAAAATTGCATGTTTATGGATGAAGCGAGCATAACTAATGTGGATATAGAAGAAATTATTGATAACCTGACCTCAAGAAAATCTAGTGGACATGACAATATTTCTAAAAAAATTATTAAAACAGTCAAAATTCAACTAACCCCATTTTAAAACATCTAATTCGTTTATATTTTAGAACAAGTATTGTTCCAAAAAAAATCAAAATATCTAGAGTTTTGCCAATATATAAAAGAGGAAATAATATTCATGAAAATACTTATAGACCAATATCTGTATTACCAGTTCTATAAAAAATAATGTACAATTATGAAATTATTTAGAAATTAAAAATTTACTATTCACTGGTCAATATGGGTTTCATAAGTCTAGGGATACAGAGCCTGCAGTTATTAATATTATCAATAATATTCAGTTAAAAACTGATCAAAATTAAAAATGTTGTATCTTATCCTTAGGCTTTTGACACAATTAACCATAATATTTTATTAAGAAAATTATACGATATTGGAATTCGAGGAAGTATTTATTAATGGTTTCAAAATTACTTAAAGGGTAGCCATCAATATGTCCAAATTGGAAATAACATTAGTTCTGGGAAAGAGCTATCATGTGGTGTAATTCAAGGTTCAATATTAGGACCTATTTTATTTTGGAACTAATTTTTCAGAACCATAAATTAACTTTAAATATTGAAATTGAGGAATTCTATATAAAATTCGTTGTAATATAACATTAAAATTTATGAAAAATATTTATTTTATATTAATATATTCAAAATTATTAATTATATTAATAATATTATATTATTATTAAAAAACATTTTTATCGAAACGTGATTTAAAGAAAAGATAATTTTGATTGTGTTACTATTATTTATTTTGTTATTTAATATTATTCTTAATTGTTAGTTTTGATATTAGTATTATTAGTACTCACTGTAATGAACTTATACAGTTGGTTGGGAATGTTGATAATAAATAAATAAATAAATAAAAAAGTTGAATGCAATTACTTAGAGCTAATAGAAAATCTATGCGCCATCAGAATAAGCATCGCGAAGCCAAGAAAAAATGCAGAAACTTTACATTTCAAATCTGCTAGCCGATTTTAGTAGAATAATGATTCTTTTTTCAATTAGGTACTTGTTTTAAAGTAAAATTTGTAAAAACAAGTCATTAAAAAGAATCATTATTGTACTAAAAAACCCACTATACCTCAGAAACCAATCTACCAATCAGTTTGAAGAAAACATCCAAAAAAAAGTCTTAGAGTCCACTAAAGAATTTAAGTTTAGACGAGGTGTAACTTAACAGTTACAGGTTTAGGATAACATGCAACGATGAAACAAATTTTCTCAATGACACAATTACATTTTACTCAATTATATAACTGCGTCTAACCAATTTTTAATATTTCCAATTGTTTTGTTTGTTCTTGACGTAGCGACCCCTGTAGTGGCGACGTCTATTTTATTTTAGACGTTCGTAATTATATTTTACCTTACCAAATAAATTTTCTTTATCAAAAATATAAAAATATACTTGCTAATTCCTGAGAAACGATGTTTGTAGTTTTAACTGAAATACCCTGTAGAGCATGGAAGGGTCAAAAATATTATGCTAGGTATTTACCACTACTTTATATTTTAATGATTTAATTTGGTTTTTAAATTTAGACAAGGTTACACTAATTAAATCAATGCCCTCAGGCAGTTCATTAGCCTCTCTGCAAATACGAGACATGGGACAAAAATATCTATAGTTTGTACGGTGATAACTCACATTGAACAGTTTCATTTGTCTAGTGCTTCTTGCAGGCGCATTAAAAAGGTATAACAACTAAAAGTTATGGGCAATCAATATGATTATTTAACAATTTGTAAAGGAAACAAAGATCAAAATATTTCATATGAGTTTCCATGGTTTGAACATTTAGCATGTCAGCCAGAGCATTGTAATTTATACCCTCAATTGAAATATGCATTTTATATGCTATATATCACAAAAAATATGCTTTTGTACTCTCTCTAATGAGTCAATATGAATTTTGTAATAAGGTAACTAAATAATACAAGCATATTCCAGTGAAGATCTCACAATAGCACAATAAACACTCTTAATTATATTAATATTTGAAAAATTCTTTTCCATACAAACCTAACCTTTTTTTATTTTGGCCTTACAAGCAAAGTGTTTTAGCCACAGCCTGATAACTTCATACACTTATTACATATAAGTTTAATGTAACCAGTAAAACTTATTAAATATTACTCCCAAATCTTTGATAAATTCAACTCTTTCTAAATATTCGTTATCTAATTAAAAGCAGATAATAAAGGCTTTTTTATTTTATAGAAGGTGATAATTTTACATATGCTAACATTCAAAGTTAAATAACTAATTTTACACCACAATGCAAACCCCTACAGATCACACTGTAATGAATCTCAGAATGAATTGCTCTATACATTTTTACATATATCCACATACAATAAAACTCTACTGTAACATATATAATCCTCAACGTCATTAATGTAAGATGATCACCTTGGGACATCTCAGAAAGTACAGTTAAATTTGTTGAAATAAAATTTGTCAAATTGATATAAATGTAAAAATATTATTACAATCAAGTAGTGCAACTAATATGAAATAAAAAAACCAAAACGCCAAGAATATTCATCTGATTTGTTATCAAAGAAGTTAGACACACACTAAAATCTGATGTTCTTATACTCCACTTATCCTCACCAAACCGTGACCCAGTGCTCAGATTGATTTCCACATGTGATCTAGACTGTAACCTCGAAATTTTGAAATTTGTTGGATGTTTAAAAATTTGAATATATTTTCTAATTTTTCTTTTTCGTTTATAAAATCGCTAGAACTTTTATCTCTTACATTTATGCTATGTCCATAGGTATATCAACTACAGCAGACTGAATAATCTGTTTCTTCTTGATACATGGTTCATGTTCACCAAGTCTACTGGATACTGCAAACACTGGAAGAAACAATGGACAATGCTTGCGATCCCGTAATGATGTTACACCTTTTCAAAGAGTATATAAAATTCGATGTTCCTATGGAGAACTGCACAGGCCTCTTACTATCACTAGATTTTTAGAGATGAACAATGCATTAAAAAAAAATTATTCAATCTGCTGTAGTTGAACATCAGCATAAACGACTAAACATAGCATAAATGTAAAAGAAACCAAGGTTATGGCGTCAGTTCAGGGTTCTATAAAAAAAAGTAAGAGAATCATTTTTTAAAGAACCCATAAATTTCAATGGAGATACAGGTTAGAATCTACATCACATGAGAAACTAATCCTAACACTGGGTCAGGGTTCAAGTAAATAAGCCTGCCTGATTCTCTATGAACTCAGTGTTCAGGCGTCGTACAATAAAGATCCCCTGAAAATGTCTCGTGCGATCGAAAACGTCAGATATAATTTCAATTTGACATGTTCCTATCCCAAGAGTTCTGAGTTCTTAATTGACCAATAGATTCGTAACTGTTTGATCCCCCTAGGGCAATATTTATAAGACATATTCACTTTTACCTTCATTTCCTGTCTGCTGGGAGGTGTAAGTTTGGCATCATCAGTTTTAACTTCGCCTGGAGGCATCTGGTTCAAGCACTGGTCAATAATCCTTAAAGACTGACGCATTTCTTCCAAACGGCACAAGTATCGGTCGTAGCAATCGCCCTTAGTGCCTATAGGTATGTCAAACTCAACTAAGTCATAAGCATCATAAGGTTGCGACTTTCGCAGATCCCATTTAATGCCTGAACCCCTCAGCATAACTCCACTAAAATAAATATGCATTTTTTAATTATTTTGGGATCAATAAAGATATAACTAGAAATTAAAGACTATTTAAAACTACTTCTTTCTTCAAAACAGTTTTATCTTTAAATTTAAACTTCGAAGACTAATGTTGGAATTTGACTTATTAATTATACAACTTGTCCAAAAATTATAAAAATCTAAAATTATACCCAGACTAAAGTACTTTTATTTTTATAGTTATTGAAATATGTTATAAAGAAAAGTTTTGAAACTTCAAAAAGTACTTGACCCAGAATTATAAAAATCTAAAATTTCCCAGAGAGTAAAGTATCCTTATTTTTATAGTTAATGAAACATTTAAAAAAAAACGCTACTTTGAAAGAAATAGATGGTTCTAATTCCGACTCTAGATAAATTAGCGCAACTTTATAAAATTTCCCACTTTCATGGTATATTTCTTGGGAAAGAATATGTTTAGACTAAAAAAATTATTACAGGTGCTCTGAAATAAACAAAAGGAATTTAAAAGAAAGAATTGATGTAAAAGATATAATAAAATTTAATTTTATTGAGAAATAAAGCATTGCTATAAAAATAATTATGCCTAAATCCGAACACATATGTTTTTATGTAAGCTCTGTTACTAGTATCTAGTCATGTCTTCCAAAAGTTCCAAGTCACCCTGAATTCTACGGTATTCTAAACAAAATTCGAGTTAGACAATGTATGAAATTAAAGACAATGAAAAACGGAAAAAGTTTGTCCCCAAGTGGCATATGAACCCACAACCGCTATCATACCCGGACATTACACTAAACAACTCAGATTTGGGGATAACTATACCTGAATCCATAATTCAGAGCATCTTCAGCAGATACAATCCCAATATCTTGTGTTCTTTGAATCCACAGCCTATTTTGTGTGAGAAGATCATCGATTTCATCCAGCCTTTCATTGAATTTAGAAGCGAACTCGTGAATATCATCCAGTAATCCTAATGGTAGATCCTAAATAAAACACACAGAATTTGAATAGGCCAAAAACAGTTGAAAACAAAATGATTCTAAATTACATTTTTGCTGGTACACTGTTTTCAGAATAAATGTTGTAACCAAAATATAAGAAAGTCCACAGAATAATTTCCAAATGCTATTAAGATATCCTGCAGATTTTTAGGAATTTTATTTATTCATAGAATTAAAAATTATCGTTTCTTATTAAGTAAATTATTAAAATTGTGCGGTAAAACTATACTGTGTTTTATATTTAATATTGATGCCAATTTCAAGATCAATATTTGTAAATAATTTGACAAGTTTTATTGTATTTATGCAGATTCACAGAATGCTGGTCTTTTAATGCACCCCCGTTTATATTAATTTTTAATAGTTTCAACTTCAAAAATTCATTGTGAAATAAAAATGAAAAAGTTTTTATCTTAACTTATTAGACCCATATTTTTCAACAACTTGTGTCATACTTTGTTAAAAATAAAATTATTACTCCACAGCAGTATTCTTTTAGGTAAGGTATTTCTACAACTGATGCAATATTGAAACTCACTGAAGCTATAATGGAAAGTTTTGAAAATAAAGAAAATTATCTTGCTCTCTTTAGTGACTTAAGTGCCGCTTTTGATTGTGCGGACAGAAATATTTTGTCAGAAAAAAATCAGAATCATATTGCATTTTTAAGAAAATTAAAAAGAGCTAATGTTGGTTGAAATGGGTGTTCTACAGGGGTCGGTCCTAGGTCCACTCCTTTTTCTTGTATATATAAATGACTTGCCTAATGCTTTTGATAATAGTGATAAAAATATATTAAATGTACTATATGCTAATGATGCAACATTTGGAAGATGGATGCAAAGGGAGAGGATACTGCACCGATTCTGAAGAGCATACTTGCAAGGGCTGAAGATTGGTCTGTGTCTAATAAACTAATGTAAACTAATAAAAGTGAAAAACAAAAAGAAAATTATGTTAAATTTTTGGGTGTCGTAGATGTAAATATGCTATGGAATGATCATATTAACAAATTATGTAGTAGGTTAAGTCAAGTTGTATATGCGATAAGAAAAATTAAAGAACGATTGACCAGACTGCTGCTGTCACAACTTATTACTCTTTATTTGACTCTGTAATGTGATATGGATTATCTGCAAGGGGTAGTGAACTAAAACCAATTTAGATAGTGTTTTGAGAGGTAAAAAATTGCAATAAGATCTATGGTAAATAATGAAATGAAAGAAATATATCCAGGTAATTTGTGGCCACAGACACACAGCAGTATGACCCTAAAAATAAAAATTATTTGATATTATCTTAATATAAAATTAATAAAAATAAAAAAGGAATAAGTAAAATTGTACACCCTATCTCTAGAAATTAAAAATTTAGACTTTAAAGATTTTAAGAGAAAAATACAAAATTTGTTAACTGAAAACCCAATCTATAGTTTTGAAGAAAATTACTCCCTCGTAAAGTAGAGCATTTTCTTTATAAATATCAATTATTATTAAGTTAGGCTACATTCATAGTTTTCCACACATGTGCATTTTTGTTTCTGGTGTGCATTTTTGTTTTTAGTGTGATTTACTTATTTTACTTACTTGACATTATAATATTTGAATGTTTTTTAAGTGTTATACTAAAAATTGTTTTCTTTGTGAATTTGTATGACTAATTTCTGATGACCTATCTATAAAATAAAATATTATTATTATCAAGAACCTAAAAGCCAGTTGCAGAAAGCTCAATTAAAGTTTAGAATGTTTAATGGAATGCCAAACTTGACAGACAGTTCTTAAATTTCTATAAGCAGCTTAAAAATCCGAAAGTTTGGTTAAACATTCTAAACAGCAATTAAGTTTTATACAACCGGCAGTAAATGTTTCAGAGTGAGCCAAAAATCTCTTCATTTTGACAATGCTTAGAAGTATGAAAAGCCTTTTTAACACACATTCAATATGCTGATGGTCTGAATTTTTATATATATGTTGGTATGCAAGTCAAAAGAAAATTATCTGAGTTGGATAATGTTTCTTCATAATCTATTTGGAACTTAGTGAACATCAATTTATAAAACTGAAAATCACCGACAACATAATCATAAACCTAAACAACTTCCACAACTTTTGTTATATTCATCATTTTTTATTAACGTTTATGTCAAATTTATTCCTATATTATTTTTTTATAACTTATAATGTTATTTTCTTTCCTGTTTATTGATGAATATGTATATACGTTCTGGAACTTTACTATACTATGGTGTACAGTATAAGTAGGTAAATAGAAGCCTGATAATACTAAATTCACTAAACTGGACCAGATGAATAAAGTTGTAGCAAATGCTTAAATTTAGTTTTTTTGAGAAGGAAAAATCAAAAACTGTTACCACCATAGGAAAAGCATTTGCTGTATTTTGTTCATCTGACCCATTATCTCAGCTACTAGAATAAAAAAACAAGAAGTTAGGGATGAAGAATTTTGAAAAAAATTGAATATTCTTCTCACTAAAAAGACAAATTACTTACTAGTGAAACGCCACCTGGACGAACATAAGCTGCATGCATTCTTGCTCCAGAAACTCGTTCATAGAATTCCATCAATTTCTCACGTTCCTCAAAAAGCCAGAAGAAAGGAGTTAATGCACCTATATCTAAAGCGTGAGTACAGATACCCATAATGTGATTCAAAATTCTCGTAATCTCAGCAAACAAAACTAAAAAAAATATAACTATCAGTTCTTACTCCACAGACAGAATAGTTCATAAGTACTCTTACACACATCAGTAGTTTATTACTGACATTAAATTATTCTAGTTTAGACAAACTTAAGAAGGCAAAGGATGTTTAAATAAGAAACTGGATTCAATTGTCTCTACATTTACAAAAAAAATTATTCGATTATAGGGAGCCTAACCATTTCTCAATTTTGTTTCATCAAATATTGGAACTTTTTTCCTAGAAGTACATTTCATTATTAAAATAAAAATAAAAGAAATATTACCATATGCACATATTTCTTTGACTGCCAGTACCATATTTGTACATATTTCTTTGACTGACTGTTATTATACTACCATTATGCAACATACTATTTAATAAATTCCTTGAATATAAATTGTAATCCTGAGAGAGAAATGTGAGATACTTAAATCATTTTTTTTTTATTAATAGATTTTACTTATTTTAGCCTGACTATAAAAATCAAAATTAGATAAACATGACCTTCAAAAATATGATTACAGACTAAGAAAAGGTTTTAATTTTCAAAGCAATGAAATTAAAAGTCAATAGAAATATTAGAAGAGAATAATGTTCAAGTAAAACATTTGTAAAAAATAATGAAAGTAATTTTTAGAATATTGAAAAGATTTGCTACAAAAACTTAACCATGTTTCATTCAAAACCAACAAGACATATCAATCAATGATAAAAGGGAGAAAACATTTACAAGATTTTATTAAAACAAACAAAAAATCTTACCACGAATATATTTAGCCCGAATTGGAACATCAATATTTAGAAGTTTCTCAATTGCCAAGCTGTAACATTGTTCATTGCACATCATAGATACATAATCCAAACGATCAAAATAGGGTAAGGCTTGAGTATATGTTTTATATTCAATTAACTTTTCAGTACCACGGTGCAATAGACCAATATGAGGGTCTGATCTTCTAACAACCTAAAAACGTCCAAATGTAAATACTATTACTACTAAGATTCTAGAAAATTGACACTTCATCAAAATTTAAAATTGCAACCTTTTTTTATTTATTCTCAACATTCCCAACCAACTATACAAGCTCATTACAGAGAATGCAATAATAATAAAACAAAAAAACTCAGAATATTAATTGTTTGTTAAATCATATTTCATTGAAATAAAGTTTTTTAATTTTTAAAATATATTAGATTTTTATATTTCATAAATATATGTGTAATCTAGGCTATTATAAATTAAAATACCTCTATAGAGATTTTCCTCCAAAATTGTTATGAATATAAATTATATTTACTAAATTTTTTGCTTGCCTTGTATCATGATAACATACTTACTGTAATTCTTTTTTCTAAATGTTTATTTCAGAATGGTGCACTAAATCTAAATAACCAAATGGTGTACATAAATGTAATGTTGGTTCGAAGACAGGGAGTGAATGTATACATTTAATAATTCTATTTTGGGTAAGAGCTACAAAAGTTTTAATGTTTTTAAAATGGCAGATCTCCAAATCGAATCCAAATAATGCAATGTTGAATATATTAATGCAAAATAAAATAAAATAAATATTTTCTTATACATTTTAATGGTAGATTACAACATATTTTCTGAAAATACCTATTAAAGGAGATAATGTTTATAGGGTATTCAGTTTTGCCAAGCTAAATTTCCATCAATTTCAATTCTGTTACTTTTTTATATCTAGTCACATTTATTGGTGTTATGTTTCTATTGACTGATATCAACTCTTGCTAGTTTTCTTATCTGATAAATCTTAATAATAATTGTCTCTTAAATTAAATGACTGCCAAATCCATATACAAACAGGCAATTTTTTGTTAATAAACATAACATAACGCATCCATTATGTTTTCGAATTAATTTCCTTGTTAACAAACGGTTGCAAAGCTGTTTGTTACTATGGCTTTCACCCTCGGGGACGAAAACCTGGTGTGGGTCATGTCATTTCAGAAAACCGTGTTTTTCGACCTTTCGGTGGATATATTTTGGAAACTATTAAAGATAGGGCGATGAATTAACGTGTATTTTTAGAGGAGACGTAGATCTACACGATACGTTTGCAGGTTTTTCTGTACCACATTCGGTACATTCTGGAACGATGGCTCTTCGGGTCCTACAGAACCCTATAGTTTTTGGTTGGGCTTCGAACCCGTTTCGTGATTTTACGATGTTTTTTCGTTCGAAAAAAAGGTGTTTTGGGGCGCTAGCTCGAACTGGGTGCGTCCTAGTGACATTTTGCAACAGACATTTTTCATTGGAAATATAGAGGAGAACACAAACTTGAATGCATCTCTGTCGGAAAAATGACCAGAAAGTAGAAATTTTTAAGAAAAAACTGAAATTTTTCGAAAAAAAATTTGTTTTTTGATACAATTTGTTTTTTATACAAAAAAGCAGGTGTCTTGTCGGAAAATTGATTACGGCATCGAAAAGTGCTCAAAAATATACACAAAATGGAGTATCTGTGAAGAATTCTGAGTGTGTACAGGGGGTGCAATTGGTAGATAAAATTTGTAGTTTCCCAAAAATGGGTACATTTTTCCACATTACCCTGTATTACGGGAAAGCTAATATATCTAAAACGGTTAAATTACTGCGATTTTTCAAAGTTGAAAGTCCAAATTTAACCTCACTGTGTAGCTCACTGTAAACAGTGATCGCAATTATTTCCTGACAGAAGGATAGAGCGTTTATTTGGCTACACAAACCTCTATATTTTCTTCTAGCTACTGGGGAAATAGGTGAAAATTCGATTTAAAGGAAAAAGTGCACGGTTTTGGGCACAATTTCTAGGTTTCTCTGAGATGATCAGTAATTACAAAACATCCACTCAACCTTGACTTTCGTCGCTGTCAGTAGTGTAATTGAACAAATATTTAAGTAAAAATTATTTAATTTTAGAGACTCAAAAAGGATTTCTTGGGTATTATTAAAATTGGCAGCATAAAATTTGAATGTTTTTAAGTAGGTAGCTACTAATAGCTGAAGGATAATATTTTCCCCAATTTTGAAAAATATCTCTAAGAAAATTAGCTGTCATCCTCGATTGCATGCATTACATCGATATTCGTTTGATACACGTGCTATACGATTATCGTTTTAGGATCAGTTAGAGCAGCAAAATACTTGCATCTAATTGGTTATGGGATAGATGCACTTTTTAGTACATAGTCCGATATTTTGTGAGGTTTTTTAGGATACGGGCATAGAGTTTCTAATTTTTTTATGCTGGAATGTGTAGTAAAGTGTATATTATATTATATATATTATACAGGGTCAGTAGGTAAGAAATTTTTTTAGAAACTGTGTTTTTTTCTTAGTAAAACTTTTCGGTACAAGGCATTAATTAAAGCATTTTGCTTTCGCCGCTGCGATTTTTTCAATTTTCTTTTCTTTACTGGTATTTTTTTAAGATTTAAACATTGACATTATAAGTTATAGGTAATGGGTAGGGTTTGATTGATTGAATTTTTGTCCCCGTCACAATTTTTCAGTACAAAAGTATAGCATATATTGGTATATAGATATGGATAATAAATTTAGAAAATTTAGTTTTTGCAGCCATGAATTTTTTAATTTCTTTTCTTTACCTGAACTTAATATTTTTATAGCTATTAAAAAATGGGTTTACCTAGAGACTCCTTAAAATTTTTATATACAGTTTTCACAGATTTGGGTAACTATTAGTGGCGTTTTTTTTTGTTTTTAATATTCTGAAAGCTTTAAAAAAATCGATCTTCTCCTTGTGGCTTTTAAACATTTAAAAAATTTTAAATATTGTTTTCACAGATCCATGTAACTTTTAGTGGTGTACTTTTTAAAAATATTTTAAGTTCTTAAAAAAAAAAATTCCCGGGACTTTGAAACTTTTTAAAAACGGTTATCACAGTTTTCTTTAATTTTTTATGATGTAATTTAATAAAAAGAAATTTTACATTTGTCAAAAAAATGGCTGTTTTTCATAAATTTTAAATTTATTAAAAATTTTTTGTGGATTATACGATTTCATGTAACTTTTAAAGGCGCAATTGTTTTGAAAAAATATTTTGACAGCTGTCAAAACAAAAGTTTTTCCTGTGACTTCTAAACTATTTGAAATATTTACATACGGTTTTTACAATTCCATGTAACTTTTAAAGGCGTTATTTATTTAAAAAAACATGGTGAGTTGTAAAAAAACGGTTTTCAAACTGTAAAATATTTTGACAGCTGCCAAAGAATGTTTTTGTTTCCTTATCTTTTGAATTGCCTAAAATTTTTTAATGCAGTTTTTACAGTTCTATGTAGTTTTTAAAGGTTTAATTAAAAAAAATATTTTGAGACCTGTCAAAAAGCCTGTTTTTTCTTTTACTTTTACTTATGTGGTTTTTCATAGTTTGAATTTATATCAGAACAATATTTTGGCTGGCAAAAAAAAATCTAGTCTCTGTAACTTTTGAGCAGTTATTTTTTTTAAATCAGATTTTTACATATTTTATGAAAAAATATTTTTTTATTACATGCCTATATTTTTGAATTTACAAAATGACTGTAGAATATATGTAGCCGAGTTTTATGTACAGCATTTTACAACATTTTTAACAAACACACACAAACAAAACGTGTTTTTTCAGAAAACTGTGTTTTTCGAATTTTCAGCTGTTAAAATATTTTCGTTCGAAACCGTTTATATACCAAGCACCCAAAGTCCACAATTTGGATACCAGTTAGTTCGGATTAACACGCGATTTTTTTGCTTACAATCTGACAGTTGACTCTTTTTACGTATTGCATTAATGGACGTTTGTTAATTAAATGAGGTCGAAAGTAAGTGTGTACACAAACACAAAAGTCCCTTTTTGAAACCTAACGCTCGTACTTGTTACATGAATGCTTATATTAAGACATATATTTCGCGTAATCAGCAATATCCAGTTAAGAAGGTTTCACAATACAAAGGATAGATTTTATCACAAATTGATTGCAGATTCTAATACTGATAAAAAAAAAGCCAGTGCTTTGAACATTTTTAGAACTAAAACACGAGCTATAATGGTAACATTATCTCCGAACTGTTTATTTTTAAGAAACATAATATGCATGATGAAATGTCCTCTAATACCTAATTAACATTTTAGCTCTCTTACACTTAAAGAGACAGATACTAAATATAAAAGAATCTTACTTCTCCATCCAATTCTAAAACTAAACGAAGTACACCATGTGCAGCAGGATGTTGAGGTCCAAAATTTACTGTTACATTTTTTACTTGCTTCTCAATTGGTGCCTTCTGAATGTTCCACGGTTGCATAGCCCAATGTTTTGTTTCTTCATCTGGATACATTACAGGTCCTTTAAAATCTTCAAAAAATTCTTTATCTGGGTGCCACCTGGCATTACTTTGGAAACTAAAACATATTAAGCAAAATTAAAAAAGAAATTTATAAAAAAAAAGGTGACTGCGCCAGTAAGCCGGCCACCTCCAATATTCGGTCATAAACAACTTTAGTGTAGCTATTTTTTCTTTCATGTGATCGTTTATCTTTTCCAACCAATATAGTATATCTCTCTT
This sequence comes from Kuschelorhynchus macadamiae, assembly GCA_030620095.1. Classification (NCBI taxonomy): domain Eukaryota; kingdom Metazoa; phylum Arthropoda; class Insecta; order Coleoptera; family Curculionidae; genus Kuschelorhynchus; species Kuschelorhynchus macadamiae. The sequence continues at coordinate 2,688,134 of JAUTXW010001082.1, forward strand.
TTAACTGTTTTTTCCGCGTAAAACTAGATGAGTAACGTGTGAGTGCTCCTATTAAGTTTTAAAATTGTTTAAACATCAGTGAAGAATATTTTGAAAGTGAGTAACATTTTATGTTACTAATAAAGGCATTCTGGTAGGATATGTGTTATAATAACAGGAGATCCTTCAAAATATCGAAATAACATTTTTTTTTGTTAAAAACGCCATGGCCAGCGACTGGCATAAAAAAATATCGAATTAGCTGGTATTCAGCCAGGCGGCTGACTGACATATTACTAAAATATTAGTTGCTTTCTCTTTCACATTCACTTAACCAAATGATATTTTCTCTTTGTTACTATCACAGTATGATATACAATGATTTTATGTACGGGTAGTTGGCCAGGGGTAACAATAATAACAAAAAAGGTATACAAGTTTAAAATTCATGGCTGACTACTGGAATGTGCATTGGTTATTCAGAGCATGCAAAAAATGCTTGAAGCAGTCCGTAACGGCGGAAAAATGCGAGAAACATGTACAGTAAATCTACAAGACCAGCTTAAAAATGAAATTCCAAGTACAAGCTAAGAATGGGACCAAAGTCATTTTTAAGTTTAGAAAATGAAAACACGATATTTATTTATTCATTTATTAATGGACAATGTTTAATTACAATTGTAAACTAATATAAGTGTCAGCCTATTTTAGATATCTTAAAAACTAATTTAAAATAATAGAAAAGTAGTATATTTAAAATATATAACAATACCCTTTTTGGGCACTAAAACTTGTCAAAAAAACAATTAATTTAATTCAAGATGGCTTTATTTATTACATAAGGTAAACAGTAACGAAACATATCACAGAAACCTTTGAATACTTAATTTATAATATTCTTGGAATAAAGATTTTCTTTCTCAGTGGAGTCTTACTAATATTTATTGATAAATGACCCAAACAAGGAGGAATTATTTTTTCTTTGTACAGACCTGATAGAAGTCATAGAGGCTACAAACATGTCCACATGCCAACTGTTGGCAATAATTCAAAACAAATAATCTGATGTGACAGTAATTTAAAAATTAGCAATTGATCCATATTTTTGTGACGATCACTGAGAGACTTAAATCCCAAGAGGTGTTGGATATGAGTATAGTCTATGGACTTTAAAGCGATTTTCATTTTATAGCCAATATATCTCAAACATTTTTTCTGAGCACATTCTATAGCATTAATATGAAAGTCAAAGTATGGTGACCAGACATTGGTGGTCTTTTTCAAATGCGAACTTGCAATCAACTTATAGAGAGTCCTCCGAGACCCATATTTCCAAAATCTTTGGTATGACTTTTAACAAATCCAAGCATTTTATAAGCTATAAGTTCTTGTGTGATGATTAAATACTATAGTCTGATCAGCCATCAGGCAATGTTACGTCATATCATGCTATCTTTGTATATTCCATGAAGGTATTTTGTATCTAAACACATATTCCTATGACGAATTGGATTTGACATTTCTAGGTTGGCATTAGTGTCAGTCATTGAAAAAATTATTCAAATTTTCAAACGAAAAATTTGCGAATTTGTTTGATAAATTGTAATTTTTTGAAAATGCCTCCTCGATTTAGTGCAAAAGAGCAAGCTCTTACTTTAAAATTCATGAATATTTTACTTGAATTAATGATGCCAGTACTCCACTTTTACCCTTGAGCACTGTGCACAATGTAAGTATGTGTTTATTTATTTATTTTATAATACCAAAATAAAATGGGAAAAAAAATTACCTTGGTTTTATAATTATGTTTCTATTGTGTTTTATATCGCATGAAAAAGAAAACGCCTTCATATTTAAATATCTTATAATAGCACAAGCAGGTATACGCAACAATTACCTTCTTGTAAAATAAATTATGTCACAGTAAGATTTCGAAGTATATAATGTAAATGTGTGATTTTCCTAATTTGTGGGTTGCAGATGCTTTCGAAATTTCTTTAAGCACCATTCAAAAATTAGTTTCCAAGGGTACTGAAATAGATCATGACTATGGAGTAAATGTTCATGTTAGTCATGTTTCAGCACGAGGAACTCCTCTTTATAGAGTACACCAGCAGACCATGATTAAGACTTTATGCCATGTATGAAGCAGGTGAGAATTAAAATTTGTAGCTATGTGTTTTCATTCATATTTATATTATTTTTAACAGGTGAACATGTAACAGTGAGAACGCTCCAAAAAAAAAAGTTCTTGATATTCATGGGGTTCACATATCATTTGGTTCTTTAAGTGTTGCCTTAAGAAAAATAACATTTAAATTAAGAAAGTTCACAATTGCTAACAGAAAGTATCTTATGAAACAACCATCTATCACACAAAAGAGACTGTCTTTTTTAAGAGGATACATCAAAAATAAAAATGATCCTTATTCATTAAAGCATGTAGTTTTAGGTGAAACATAGATTTTTAGCAAACATTCAGAAAAAGTTGGCAAGATGACTCTTCATTCAGAACTTTTAATGAAAGATTAAATATATAATATAGTAAAGCATCACTTACCAGAAAAAAGATATATGTAAATGCTTAGACAAAGAAACAGAGGGGGCAAGCACAGGTAGGTGTTACCTAAAGTCGAGAAAAAATCAAGAGACGTTGTTTTGGTGCCAAACAAACAATCTAGAGCCTGATTTATTTTGTGTTTTGTGCTTCAATAACGACTTTAAAAAAAATAATTAATATTAAAAAAAATAATTAGTGTATTATAACGTTTTTATTATGTTCAGCTTACGATTTCAAAAATCGAAGTGATAGAAAAGAGCAGTTACATTTTAGTGGTAAAATATTATTTTCCCAATAATACTCTGTCCTATATTATGCATTATATTTTCTTCCTGGGCTAATAAATAATGATTTAGGGAAATAGTAAAGCAAACTACACTAAAAGTTTGAAAAAGATCTCTTTATGTTTTCATTCAAAATTATTTTTTTAAAGATATAATTCTTTTGGAGAATACAGATTTTTACAGTGTCATCTTAGCTGTTTCTAATAATTTAGAATAATCTAAAAAAAGCAACATTAAAACATGCACTGATTTAAGGAAATCGTATACGTGCCTTCAGGCCCAATTAAAACTCGGTCATGGGACATTTTGTACTCTAGTCTGAGTATATCCTCGGGGAGAAACACCCATGCAATTTCATTTCTAAAAGTTAATACTTTTTTATTTAAACTGTTATTTAATTTTTTTTTGGAAAATGGTAACTTCAAAGTTTAAAACCTATAATTATCACTCTCATGTGCATTTGTCACCCTTTGGTAATTATTTTTCGTTTTTTTTATTGCTGAAAACGTTTTCAGATTAGAGTACAAATCCCCAATTAAGACCGAGTTTTAACTGGATCAGAATACCACGCGCCCGTCTCCGATATAATGGGGGCCATTGAGAGAGCTGGCCTGGTTCCACCCGACAACACTTCAGCCGTTGCTTTCGTGCGTCCTCTCTTTTATCATCTAAGGGTAAGTGTAAGTAAATTATTATTCAAATCTAAAAATTATTTTTGGGATCTCTTCAGAATGGATGAGCTAGCTCTGAAAAATGGACATAGAGTTTTGCGCATCCCACCTTACCACTCTCAGTTTAATGGAATCGAAATGGTCTGGTCTGACTGTAAGCGGTATTATGATACCAAAATAGTTGCAATTAATCCAATAACACAGGGTGCTGTAGTTGGTCTATGGAATGAAGCAATTGCACAGGTAAAATAAAGACCAACATAAAGATTTACTTAAATAGTATAGTCACATTTTTATTTTAGGTAGGTCCTGAAAAATGGAAAAATTATGTCAAACACACAGATAATCTGAGTCTGATTGATGAATTTGACTCTTTAGATGATGATGAAGATTAGTTTTGTTTTATTTTTGCCATGACGTTCCTTTCTTAGCACCCAAAATTTTATTTTTATTTATTTAAATGGATATGTTTTCAAACGAAACACAACTACATAATAAAAAAGTAAAAAATTGCCCAGTTTATTTATCTAACGCATTTAATGTCCTTAGTGGCGAAACTACACATTGTTTACTGAACACAGACCACTAAAGCTTTGGGGACCCACCAAGGTTCAAAAATGTAGTACTAAACAACGATTTTTATAGCTTGGTCAGTAAAATGTCAACGTCAGGTTGCACTCTCTCTCTCTCTCCGCCTGGAGCCAGCCTTATATCTAAAAATTTGCCTGCAGTAGCCTAAACATTGATTAGATTATTGTGCCAATACCAAAATTAAGACCGGTCCTTTGTATTTATGTCGGGATAAAAATTAGGTAGGTATAGTATTTTTCAAAATCTAAGAAAGTAAATTCAAACCAAATTCAAATTCATATATTACAGGTATCATTTACAATATAAACTTTCTGTCATCAAATAATGTACACATATAAATAAATTAAAACATCATTCAAATAAACGTAACATAACTTGCACCTTTTGTAAACATGCAATAAAACCATTTAATAACCATTCTGCCCTTCCTAAGTACCTGACCATAACAGAATCGTATTTGATATAACATTATGTTTTAGTCTATTATTGCGAAACAGGTAGAAAGCTCTTATCTAATTCCCTTTTATTATACATCTTATTGGATTGACCCAAATATCCTTAATAAGTATATGCAATTAAGTATAGTGTGGCACTGCACAATGTCTTGCCATTAATTAACCTTATGATTCGGGTAGCTAGATTGTGAGAAATACTATACTGAGATATTTTTTGCATATCGTACAAGCATGTAAGCAATAAATGATAACTCTTGATCCATGAATGCTTAACTGCATATCACATTCTCTCAAAAACAAAACTTTATGAATAAATACACTGATATAAAAGTTGGCTCAGGGTAAACTTTGAGTAAGCGCCCATTCTTAAGTTGTTACGCCAATTAGGAGAAGGTTGCAGAATAAAAACCTAAATTATAAAAGAACCCAAAATGAAAATTCATAATTAAAGTATTATAGAGACATCTTGTGACTAAACTAAAAAACACCATATTAATTTATCTAAGACATAGGGATTATTTTTTATGACGTCAGTAATTGTGACGTAACATTGCAGGATGGTTACATACATTTACCAGTACAGAATTATTAATTACATATTTATATTAGGGTTTTTTTTTCTGGAGAAATAAATATATTTACATTTTTCTAAATTTAGGGTCATTGCATTCTGGGAGCACCAACTCTCAATTCTGCAGAGGTCATCTCACCCCGTGTCAATGCATTTAAATATTTTTACATCATCTGCGTACAGCAATAATTGGCAATGTTGGAAGCAAGTTGTTATGTCATTAATAGAAGCTGAAAAGGAAAGGCGCAGGATGACTTCCCTGGGGCATTCCAGAAGATAGCAGAATGGACAATCAATTTAGCAATGTGGATTTCCAGTGAAAAAAAAAGTATCAATTTTCTCGGTCAAGAAAATTGTGCTGAAAGAACAGACTGACACACTTTTTATCAGAATAATACCAGATCAAAATTGTCATTTATCTTTTTATGGATGACATCTAGAAGTTTCAACTAGGTCTGCTGAATCAATCAATGGAACTTAAATTAAGTTCTTTTTTTTTAATTTTATTTTTGCAGGTAATTACCATTGGTAATACTACCAAGTACTAATGTTTACTCAGATAGATAAATTTACCTACTCATATTCCATGAAATGATATACTATGCATAATCGAAGGGAGCACATATAAATTAGTGGCGAAGTTATGGGCTTGGTGTAAAATTATCACATTCTTCCTGGCCGCCTATTGGTCTATCTATAACTACTGGATCAGTCACCCTATAAAAGAACCTTATATCATGGGAGTGAATATGAGGATTATTACATGTGACAAAATATTAGTAGAGCAATTTACCAAGATCTAATGAGAGAAAAATATTGTTTAAGTATAAATCCTGGCTTGCAAAATAAAAATGCTAAAGAAGGTTAATTCAACTTCTTAAATAGTTAGTTTAGAAAACAATTTTCAACATTAAAATATACATAGGTGTATAAGCAAAAAGTTTTTTTTGTCCAGAGCAGGCATTAGAAAAAAAAATTGGCAAATTCACCCTTATCCAAAACTGAATCCAAAACTTTCCTGGTACACAAATCTATTATGTACAGGTAACATACTTTAAATATGCATATAATTATTTAGGAATTCTATTAACTGCAATTTTTTATTTAGATTGAATTTTACTGAATATTTTAACATTTTACAATAAAAGCACCAGTAGTCGCATTTTAGAGAATCTTTTTGTGATAATTAAAGTTTTATCATTAATATAAAATTTTTTAATATCCAATTCAGCTTAAACTAGAGATAAACGTAATGTCTAAAACACTTTTGCACTACATTTATGACAAATTGATAGTTTCTTATTTGTTATTTTTTTCAAATTGCAGATGTCACGTTCCCAATAACTGTCACGACAAAAAAATTAAATATCTAACAGATGTCATAAACTATGAACAATAGTTGTCACTAAACAAAATTAAGGGAGATAGCAAAGCAACAAAGGGATACTAATAATCAAATGTAATGAACTGAAAACATACAAATACATGAACAACACCTAAATACTATTTATTTATTACTTAATTTAAAATTGGATTTAAGCTCCCTGTTTTCTGTAGAAAACGATTTGTTTCCAAATATTTCTATAGGCGCATAAAAAATAATTTTTTCACAGACAATGTCGATATCTAAAAACAATGAGTTTTGTGTAACTTCTTTTAAGAATTTCATTTTCTGATCTCTGATTCCTCAAACGTATTTGCATACAGAATTTCTCATGACTCTTCAAAATCTTTTTTTTTTTTTAGTTTTGTTTTAACTGCCTTTTCTTCTTCTTTTTCTCCAGTTTTTCAAGTTCCCTTGCTTTTTTTCTATCTACCTGTTTTTTTTTTTTTTCATAAAACAGTTTTTTTATTCTATCGATGTAGCCACTGATGGCAATATTTCAATTCTTCTCCATTTCAATGAATATATGGCAAAAAAAAGGCTTTTCTAAAAGAAGTACTGACTCTGGAATTCTGGGTTTCATTCAATTGTTAGGTACTTGTTTTAATGTATTTAAAATAATGGTTTACATCTGATGACCACTGAAAAATACCCCATATCCAGCATCCATTCATGACAGTTCCTGCTTCAGCTTTCTTGAAGAATTTTAGGAAATTGGCTTTCATTATTTTGTTTCATTATTTGCACTGCGGTATTTAAATGAGCTTTTAAAAGCCCAAAAATGCTAACATTGCATGACTGACTAATATGTGTAGGGTTAGGATTTAGTGCAATGTTAGATGTAATTTATGGCCATCCATGAAAAGGATCAGACAAGATGGAACCTTGAAACTGAATCTCACACATTAAGTGTATTGATCTTGTGCAGTGAAGATCCCTGACGATGATGCCTCCTGCAATCGCAGGCGAAAAGTCGAGAAGTAAGAACCATGATTTCTTAATTGATTCCAGCCGTGAAAGCTTTCATACAATGATAGGGATAAAGTATTTTTCTTAGACAAGTGCGAGGCATTAAAACAAATAAATGAGTAATACAGTTGTTAAATAATGTTACAAAGTTTTTTATTTAATAACATTGATCTAGCTCATTCATAAGTAAAGACATTAGGTTCAGTGATTTATGACCAACTGTCCTGGTTATGCGCAGGTACTATTATAAATGAACAAAACAAATTTGTGAATGATAGGTCAACAGCTTTAACATGCCTGTCAGTATAACCCAGAGGGTTAAAATATTGAATAACTGAAGTTACATCAGGAGTTCCTCAAGGAAAACACTGTGTACATCTCTTTAACTTGTTTGTTAATGATATTGGGCAGTATCTTCATTCTTGTAATTATCTTTTTTTTGCAGATGACATGAAATTGTTTAGGGTTTTCTTCTGAATTTGACCTAGAATATGACTGTTCCAAAATATTCTAAATATCTTTGTACAATGGACATGATTAAATTGTCCAAATAGTTTTAGGGATTATCAAATGTTATAATTCTTTGCTGACAAAATCTTCTTTAGCGAAGTCTATTTTAGATTGGCTCATATTTTTGATTCACACTAAAGTTATTTGATTTCTTAGAGTTCTAGAGTTACTACTTAACCATTATAGATTTTTTTAGTTCTTTGCCATTTCTATTAGATCTTTTAGATTTTTTTACTAGCACTGAAAACCTAAAATGAAACAAATTTATGTAACTCTTACATGCTGTATTATGTATATAAAATATTATATAATTTCAAAGGGCAAAATAATTTTTGCTTATTATGTATTTTGTATCGCACTTACCACAAAACTGTTGGTTACAGGTGTTAATTGATGACTCGCATCACAACTCAGCCAACACATAAAATATAGTTTAAAGAATTTACCTAGGAGGACACTTCTCGCAAATGTTTAATTCGAATTCAGTACTTATTTAAATACACTTGGAGCTTGTTTTACACCTTAGTGGTCACTTAAAGGTTAAAAATGTTAACGATAAAATTTTCAGAAAAAAATATATTCATGAATAAATTTTATATTGATATTGTCTGATTTGTGATTCAAATCCAAAGAAACATTACATAGATTGCAGCTAATACTACCTAAAAGTATATAAGATTGTATTCCTTGGCACAATTCGCTTCAAAATCAATATTAGTAAAAAATAAATATTTAATATCTTCAATTACTTTGACTTAACCTAACCTATACACTTATGTAACCAATAAATATAAAACAATTACATATATGTTAAAATTATAAATTACCTAGTATGAAATAATGCAGCTCCATTCTTAATGAAGACATTAGAAGACAGAGAATTCAAACTATTCCTAAAAACTGCTTGCATTTTCAATTCACAAAATTTTGATGTTATTGGTAAAGAAAGAACTGTCAGAAGTAATAGTAACAGACGAGTGACGAGTTCGACAGACGACAGACAAACGTCACAAAAAGATGAAGCTATGCAAGGCCTGTTAATTAGAGTTTAAAGCCTTGGAAGCTATGAACAGGCATGATATACTAAACGGAAGATATGATATCTAGACGGTCTCAATTGCGTCCGGTTCGCGCAGTGACGTCATTGCGCTAGATTTTTAATTTGCGCATGTCGTTTCTAGCGTTTGAACATTTTTTTCAATTAATAATGTTTTTCTAACGAAATATTGACATATAACTCACTAAAATAAAAAACTTATGACATGTTAGTTATATATTTATTTAATAAAAATACAAAAAACACTCTAAAAAAAGAGTTAAGGTTGTATAAAATCCGACAGTATTTCATTTTATACTGTTATTTTGTTATACATGTTTATATTTAATTCAATTTAGAATTAAAAAATGCTATAATATATGTTTTTTTGAAAAGTACAGGAACGTAACTAAGTCCCATTTAAGGGGAGGAGGTCTAATTAAAAAAAAATGCAGGTATTAGAGGGAATAAAACAATACACACTAAACAAGTTTAACTTTTAGGTGCACAAGCTGCCGTTTGTTCCTATATTATATGTAATTATATAAACAAATAAAATTTAAATAAAATATAGCCTTATTCTAGTTGAAAATATTTTTTTTTTATTAAAAATGTTGACTATTTCGTCCAGATTTACATTGTTTTCTATGTAGATATATATATATATATATATATATATATATATATATATATATATATATATATATATATATATATATATATATATATATATATATATATATATATATATATATATATATATATATATATATATATATATATATATATATATATATATATATATCTACAAATATATTTATATATATATATATATATATATATATATATATATATATATATGTATATATATAGAGTCATCTTTAACAACATATCTTGAGCATATCCGCGCCAATATTGTTTAAATTTAGCTTTGCGTTTACACAAGCGTGTCCATTCACGTAAACACTTTTTGTCTTTAGGGAAATTAAGAAACCTCATATTCCTATAAAAATTCTTTGCCTGATTATTCCCGTCACCCCCGAACACAGCACACCTCATATTTATTGTTGGTTAATGAACTAAATACAAAAAAGGACACAGAAATCTGCAAACATTTTTAAACATCAACTGAAAATGCACTTAAATCATATGCAGTGTTACCAATGCTCCGACACGAAAATATCCACCATTCCTCTCAAAAAATCCGATTTTTATCCGATTTTTGTTCAAAAACCTCCCAAATAGGGATGAACGGAAATGAATTAGCGGAACACTTGTCGATAAAATTAAATTATCGATAGGTATGCCTTAAAAAAAAGTTCTCATATTGTTAAATATGTAGAACACTTATTAACTATAAAAAATTCTGTATATTGTTTTTTAAATTTGCTGTTCGGAATTACGGAAAATATAGCAGTTAAACCTTTGACCGAAATGATCAGAAGCTAAAATCTAGTATATTTTACAGGATTGCCATATTTTTTCATGATTATGATTAAATACTTGCTTTAATATAGACTCGGAATACTTTACAGCAAACCTAACCAATACTAGCCTAACCTAATATGTATTTTTTACTATAGATTTTAGTTAAAAAAAAATAAAAAGTCACGGCCTGCACGGGACGGGAATCCATTGCATCCAAAGTTGAACGTCTTGCCACTGTTTCTCGGACAAAGTTTAACGAACTTACTCTGATATCTCTAATAATTAAGCAAAATGCCGCGATCAGCACCACTGAGAATATACAGGATTTATGCGTTCTTGAAATAATCTTCAATGTGTCCGCATCTTAGATGTCCGTATTAAAAACGTGACAGAAATTAGCCAATCAAATTAGCAATTGTATTCCGGAACCGCGTCTCTTAGGTTTATTTAAATTTAGTAAAAACCACAGTCATAATCAGGTACTTGAAAAAAGTATGTACAGGTAGAATAATACAAAAACTAGGAATAAAAGAACAAGGAACAAATAGTATTTTTTATATATATAAAAAATCAAGGAATAACAAGTGTTGGCTATTTGCTTCGAATATCCGTCTTTCATTTGTTATTTATTGCCATTTAAATAATGCGTTAGAGAAGGATGACAGTCCTAAATAAAACACATATGTGTCAGTTTCGCAACACGTTTTAATAGGGAGGAGCAAGAAGTATCGACTCGACACATATTGCGCAGTTGCCGACTGTACCTGTTCAGCCCTCCCGAAATTTGTAGTAAATTTCCCGATTGTCGTCCTTTGTTTTGCATAGTCTAGATTTGTACCCAAAAATCCGCCAAATATCCACTTTTTACTAAAATATCCGAAAAAACTCCGAAATATTTTAAAATCCGAAAAAAATCCACTCACTCTGAAAATATCCGCAAATCGGATTTTAATCCGCTAATTGGTAACACTGATCATATGGGCGAAGGTCACTGACAGCCGGCGTTAATCACGCTATGACGTAGCAGATCGATGCGCGATATCATACTTAGTTGTTATAATGTTATGTATAAGACAAGCATACGCCACCCCTCCTTGAGCGAGATCTATAGGTCCACCATTTATGTGTTTTACATGTTTAATTACCTTACCACTTAACCTTAAAGCCGGTTATTTTCCCAAAATTAAGTTCGCTAGCACTCTTTAGTTGTTTAATTTTTTGCACTCCCGGCATTTTATTTCGTCTACATTCACAAATCAATCATACACCACCTTGAAAGATTATTTTTGCAAAATTAAGTTCGTAAGCACTTTTTAGTTGTTTATTTTGTTGCACTAGTCACTACCAACATTTTATTTCCTGTATATTTCCAACTCAAATATGGATCATAAAAATAAAAATATGTATATTACAAAAAACAGTTAATAAATCAATTTTCACCGATTAAAAACGTCCGGACCAATATCGGGTTAGAATATCGGCCGCGCGACCTCTAAACAATTGAACTTCCGCATGCCGACGTGATGTCGCGACTGATCTAGCAAATTATGGGAAGAGACCTGCTGATGACCCAAGTCGCAGTTTCATATTCAATTTGCTATCACGTTCAGCTGCCGCTCGGTAGCTGTGAAATCTTCGGGTACTTTAGTCAAGCTTTAAGGTAATCAGGACAATTCGGTCTGCCCAGCCTAGCTTAGTATAGAGTATTTTATTATGCCTAAGGAACGCAACGAGACCATTCGAACAGCCGCGCGCGGCTAATAGTGTAGCGTATAATACTTTTCCCAAGTTCCGCGTTTTATTACAAGTATTAGGAGGGACGGTCAAACGAATAATTTATTTTCTGAAATAGCTTTGGGGGGTTATTGACCAAATGACCCTATGGAAGAGCCGCCACTGGATAAATCAGAATCTTATTGACAAAACTTGTTACTATAGCCCTGTATTTAATTATTTTAAGTTTACGGTTTTACGACGCATTCTAGCTAGATTTCAAGAACGCCAAGAATTTCAAAAAAAAATACATACATAAACACTTTAAATATGTAAATTTCGGTTTAAATGATGTGGACAAATGATATTTGTCCACATCATTTAAACGGATCTGTCCCTTTCAATTTAGAAATATTACATCACGCTAGTGACTTTAACTGCGGCATCTTACATCGAATTGGAGAATAAAATGTAGTGTTCCGTTGGCAGAAATGTTGTTATCTATGCCTTAAACGAGAGTAATAGGATTCAAGTCTGGTTTATTGAACTTAATTGTGGGTTAGATAAAGTCCATTTATACTCAGTCACGAAGTACTCTTAAAAGAGCAGAAGTTAGGACCAAATCCAAATAACAAATACTTTTAAAAACAATATTTTGGTTGTTGTTACGTTACTTACGTAAGGTATACAGATAGCGTTCATTTTGAATCAATTTGTTAAAAAAAGATTTGAAAAATAACTTTTTAACTTCTCTCATTTATTTTGATAAAAATAATGATTGCGGTAATATTCCTAAAATTGAAGCAATTATTATCACTTTGAGATATTCAGATAACATATCTTAAGAGTATTTTTATATTAAAATGACGTATCTATGTTACTGCTGGGAGCGGGTCTGGGATGAGGACAATGAAATGAAGCGACAAACGACGAGTCTAGTTGGCAACTGCTTTATTATAAAAGATGGCGTCTATTTATATGCGAGCCTGTACACCTTACAATGTTGCACGATTTACATTTAATATTCTCTGACAGTATCTACCATTAATTTTTCTTTACAGATTAAAGAAAAATAGCTAGCCCAGGAATAACGCACATACTTATTAGGTGTATTTTGCCTATTTAGCCGGCCAAAATTATATGCAGCAAAATATCATATTTAATATTTACATCCGCTAAATATTTTAAAAAAATCATTTTTGGAGAAAATTAAACATCTAGTATTTTAAACATTATATTTAATATATGTATTAAATATTAATGTGATATACATAGTGTTCCGAAATTCCATTCCGATATTCTACAAATGAAGATAATAAAAAAGTTATTATGAACATGGGGTTCGCAATCGGTTTGCTCTCAAGATGCAGGGTGTTAAAATTTTAAATATATTTTAGTTTTTTAATGCGCCTCATATAAATTATTCTAAATATATTTAATTTAAGTTTGGCACACGGTAAACCATAACTAAAATCTATGCAATGACCATAATACATATTGGAAGTTTATACAGAGTGTAACTTTTTCTGGTCACGGTACCTTTGACCGCCCCAAAAAAATGTTGTAGCGACACAGACTTAGCTTGGTAAGTATTTACCGAATTCGCTGCTTTATTTTACAAGTTTTATGTTCCTTAAACTTTCTTGATAGTCTGCACCGTTTTGAAGAAATGTAGGAAAAAATGTTTTTAAAAATCAGAACCGGATGTAGGACTTATAGGGCCCTAGGCCATTAAGCATTTTAGGGGCCGCGAGGTTTTGTGGGGCAACCTTTAAGAAATAACTGATGGAAAAGGAGGTCCTTTCCTTTTGTACTTCGCTGATAAGCAACTATCATCATAAACATAAAGACATTTGAGCCAACGGTAAATCCCCCAAAACCTGGCCACAGCTCTGTGTTGAAGCCCCTGCTCACGATCGGTCTATAGCCCTAATAGATAATATTAATCCTGGCCTGTGCATGTTATAAAACATTGATAATTCTGATGATTTTGGACTCAGATTTTATTACCTAAATAATACAAACGAAAATCATCAAAAATGTCGATGTTGTTAGCCACATTTTTTCTATATTATTTCAAAGCTGGGTAACTTATTTAAAATGTCCAAGGGAGATAAAATAAAACAGGAAAGCTGGATAGAAGTATGAAACCAGGTCAGACTGGAAAAATTTAATTATCATCTGGTAAATTTGAATCAAATATCTCTAAGATGTATGACACACAGAAAACTAAGATATTTAAAATTTTAACACCCTCTTATTTCAAAAACGAAGCGTCTGCGGACTCATATGTTCATAGGAATATTTTAGTGTTTTGAGTAATATACTTCTAAATATTGAAATATAATATCAAGATACCCTGTATATTTTTTAAATTTCTTTGTTCTACACCAAAAAACTTTTAACCTGTGCCATCCTTGTATATTTTGTAATGTCTGTTGTATGTGACAGAGCTGTGAGTAACTTTATGAAAAAGATACTTTTGGGTAACTAGTTACTAAAAGTAACTAGTTAGTAGTAAGTACTAGTTACTAAAAGTAACTAGTTAGTAGTAACTAGATACTTGAAGTAAGTAGTTAATTAATTTTAAGCTATTATTAAAAACAGGATAGATTATACATATCCGAGAAAAAAAGGCTAACAAAAAATATATAGAAAAATGGAAAACTCTTTTTTCGGATACCACTGGAACTTTTCCAAATAATATAAACATTCATTTAACAATATCTCATTGAACACAAATATTCGTAACTTTTATCATATATTCTGCTTGATGTTGTATCTCTTATGGTTTGTAATAATTCTGGAGTGTATCTTCTTATCTAGGATGAGCTATATATATATATATATATATATATATATATATATATATATATATATATATATATATATATATATATATATATGACCGAAGCAAGCATTTACTCCTACAACAGAGGTAAAAACGAAAAACTAGTTGCTTCCTAAGTAAGGAAGTCATTCCAAAGTAACTTGATACTTTAAAAGTAATTAGTTACTTTTAAGGTAACTAAGTTCAAATATCTAGATAGTTTTAGAAAGTAACAAAGAACTAGATACTATTTTTCATAAAAATAACTAGTAACTTCGAGTATCTAGTTAAATTTTTCAGAAACTAGATACTTTTTTGAAGTAACTTTCGCAGCCCTGGTATGTAAGAATGTTAATGTCTTTCAAACTCAAGAAATTGTTTGTTCATAACTATAACACTTATGGAAGGCATGACTTGATCCTTATGTTGATATTGGCATTTGAGGAGCTGTCAGGATGGACTGGGTTATTGGGGAATAAAATTGTTTAATGCCAAACCAGTTGAAGAAGGATACGCACCCTTTTTCAAAAAATGGTAATAGGACTTATAAACGAACAATAGTCATCCCACCTAAATTTATTTAATTTTGTAAAAATTCGACAGTTAGTTAAAAATATATGATGAAAGACAAAATATATAAAAATAATACAGTTTAGTAATTTTAATATTCCCAAGCATGACATACATTTTGCATGTATAGCACTTAATTATATTTTTAAACCTTTTTGTATTTGGTATGCTTTTGTCTTTTCTGGAAATACCTCAATAGACTACTGCAGAAGCTAAATCGACTTCTCTTATAAGCAGATGTTTTACATGCCTCAATGTAAATTTTATTGATATAACTATTGTTCCATTTTCAACTGCTTCAGTATTAGGTAAATTATTCATGTAGGTAACTTTTTTTCCAGTATTATGGTACTCAGCCTTAAGATTCAAGTGGCATTTCATAAAATAAATAACCTTCGACACAGTAAAATCTTCATTAGAATTTTCTGTGCCTTCGAAGTCCTATTGTTTGACCTAACCTCTGCAAAGATTGAGATAACTTAAATTATTAAAAACCAAAACATAGTAAATATTTAATAATAATAATTGCTTACAATCCATATTCTATATTTACAATTATCTATGAGAAGTCCAAGAAACTTTCATTATTTAACTCTTTGAAGTAATATGAATTAAAGGGACATTCCATGTTTTTAAATAAAACTTTTATTGTTGTTAACTATGACTACGTTTGTACTACGCCAGAAATGACTGCAGCCAGGGAGTGGGCAGATAAAATAAATGTCATATCCTCTGTTGCTGTGTGTATTTTTTGCTAACTCATCATGATGCAAATGGTTCTATCAAATATTTTTACAAGACACAGATATATAAATATTATTTTTTGTCTATGCATATACTGGCTATGAAGAAAGGTTTCAATTTAGTAAATAGGTATCCTTTTTTTAAAAATAATATAATTGTTTTCTATATTACAAATCATCTTTTTCTTTCTTTGTGTTTTTTCTTAAGCTTACTTTTCCTCTTTTTGTGTGAGTCAGCTTTTCTAAATACCTCTTTATTTCGTTTCTTCTTTTTAGTATTATTTTTATTTTTCTTATATCCAGCCTGTCCCACTTCTATAGAACTGTCATCACTTGATATAAGAATTACATGATTACCTCCAGTTCCACTAGTTTCATTTTTGCCCTGGTTTCCTCTGCACTCTTCCTCAGGAATCGTCTTGCAAGTAACATTTTTCACTACCGCATGTAAAAATTTAATTGAATTGTCTGTCTCAGTACCCTCTGAATCTGTAGATAATTCATCAATTACTTTCCTTAAATTGAAGTTTGTATTGTTTGTATCCCTTTCTGAAGATGTATCAGTTTTTGACATATTGTTATGCTTTGTTTCTTTGACAAATCTTGTCTCTAGGACTCTGGGTTCTTCGTACTTTCTCTCTTTTTTCTGTTTCATTTCTCTAGATTTTATAAGATTCAGTTTTGTCTGTAGAACCACTTGTCTTTCGAATGCATAATTAACCAAAGGTTTTTTTCCTCGTATATCTTTATATGCAGGCACTGAAACCTTGAATCTGCTTATTTTATCATTTTTCAAATGGCTTGCCTTAAAAGTGTCCACATTTTGATCAATCCTAAAAACAAAATAAAAAATAGTATCCTAAATATTATATATATTTTTTTTAACTATTCAATAAACATATTCACTTACAAACATACTAAATAATATGAGAGAAACACAAATAAAACTGATTCAATATAAACTGGATCATACACAACAGATATCAGATTCTTATGTATAAAACTTCACTACATGCAAATGATAAATTTAAAAAATATATACTTCACAGTGGCAGTGTGGGTTTCAGCACTCTGGGGATAGGCCAATTTCACCACCACTTTATTTGAGTATTTAAATCTAAAAGACTCAGAAATTTAGTGAAAGTCTAAAAAACATTTCAGCAAGAATAAATTTGTTATGGTGTATTGTAGAGTGAGAAGGCTTTATGTTTTATAATGTAATAAACTTATTTGTAATACAATTTCCTACATGTATGCCACTTCTTAATATATATACAACATCTAATTCTTGCTGAATAGTCACTGTGAAAAATCTAAGCACAAAATAAAACATGAGGAATTATTACAGACAGTACTAGTTTTAGTACAGGCAGTGTTGCCAGTCACTAGAGCGAGCGAGATGACTACACTTACTTAAAGGAACAAAATTCCATGGTTCAGTTAATCAATAGGAACTGTGGGTGAGACAAAAATATTTTAAAAAATTGTTCAGATTATAAGATAGTATTATTTTTCATTGTGAAATCGAAGCAGCCTGCCACACTACCCTATGCCACTGATACTTCACATTACTACATTCAAAATCTATGAGAGCAAAGAGGAGGTATTCAAATTTAAATTAGAAAACATACCTACTATTATTTGAAACTAAGTTTGTTACAGTTCTCTGGAAAAAGTTTAAATTTGGTTTAAGTCGGGTACTTTCAGTTAATGTTCCATCTCTTCTTTTGCTTTCTTTGATTAATTCTTTAATTACTTCGCTAAAATAGAAACATTATTTGTGGAAACTCATTTAGCCATGATTGGAATAAAGGTGGGTTCATATAACATATTCTTTATCAATAATTTTAGCTCAAATTTTAGTAATACGACAAGTTAAACCCTAAAGTTCTAAATACAAGCGATCATAAAAATAATTTAATTTTAGTTTTAGTGCTTAACTTTAAGTGTTAGCTATAAAAAATTTTTGTTTAACTTAATATTAAAAAAAAAATACATTGTTAAGATGACAAATTCCCTTAAATTAACCCAGAAATTTTATTTCTTGTGAATTGTAGGAATGAATTTTTACTCTAAAATAAGGCCGTAAAATAAACAAATTTACAATAATTTTACAAGTTGAGCTATCATCTTTCATTACTAAAATTAAAGGAATCTGTCAACTATTATGGATAAGGTTATTACTAAAGTTATAGAAAAAGAAATAGATAAAGAAAGTCATGTTACATGGACCCACCTTAAGTAAATGTTTTATGTATATAAACTGTTAACTATATTTTACTCTTTACTTTCAGTTTCATATTTTCCTCTATACTTACGTACTTACAGCCTTACCCTTGCAATTTAAATATTAGTTATATTGTACATCAAGTTTAATTTTTATCTAAGGGGGTTGACAGCTCGCTCAGTATCTCTTGCAGTATTTTATAACTTGAAGATTTATGTTATACACATTTAAATAACAGTAACAGTTAAGCAGCATAATATATATATTAAGATTTGTTTTTTTTTGGTAAGCATAAGCATGCAAATGGTTATATTATTGTAAACTTGACACAGACTTAGCTTGGTAAGTATTTACCGAATTCGCTGCTTTATTTTACAAGTTTTATGTTCCTTAAACTTTCTTGATAGTCTGCACCGTTTTGAAGAAATGTAGGAAAAAATGTTTTTAAAAATCAGAACCGGATGTAGGACTTATAGGGCCCTAGGCCATTAAGCATTTTAGGGGCCGCGAGGTTTTGTGGGGCAACCTTTAAGAAATAACTGATGGAAAAGGAGGTCCTTTCCTTTTGTACTTCGCTGATAAGCAACTATCATCATAAACATAAAGACATTTGAGCCAACGGTAAATCCCCCAAAACCTGGCCACAGCTCTGTGTTGAAGCCCCTGCTCACGATCGGTCTATAGCCCTAATAGATAATATTAATCCTGGCCTGTGCATGTTATAAAACATTGATAATTCTGATGATTTTGGACTCAGATTTTATTACCTAAATAATACAAACGAAAATCATCAAAAATGTCGATGTTGTTAGCCACATTTTTTCTATATTATTTCAAAGCTGGGTAACTTATTTAAAATGTCCAAGGGAGATAAAATAAAACAGGAAAGCTGGATAGAAGTATGAAACCAGGTCAGACTGGAAAAATTTAATTATCATCTGGTAAATTTGAATCAAATATCTCTAAGATGTATGACACACAGAAAACTGAGATATTTAAAATTTTAACACCCTCTTATTTCAAAAACGAAGCGTCTGCGGACTCATATGTTCATAGGAATATTTTAGTGTTTTGAGTAATATACTTCTAAATATTGAAATATAATATCAAGATACCCTGTATATTTTTTAAATTTCTTTGTTCTACACCAAAAAACTTTTAACCTGTGCCATCCTTGTATATTTTGTAATGTCTGTTGTATGTGACAGAGCTGTGAGTAACTTTATGAAAAAGATACTTTTGGGTAACTAGTTACTAAAAGTAACTAGTTAGTAGTAAGTACTAGTTACTAAAAGTAACTAGTTAGTAGTAACTAGATACTTGAAGTAAGTAGTTAATTAATTTTAAGCTATTATTAAAAACAGGATAGATTATACATATCCGAGAAAAAAAGGCTAACAAAAAATATATAGAAAAATGGAAAACTCTTTTTTCGGATACCACTGGAACTTTTCCAAATAATATAAACATTCATTTAACAATATCTCATTGAACACAAATATTCGTAACTTTTATCATATATTCTGCTTGATGTTGTATCTCTTATGGTTTGTAATAATTCTGGAGTGTATCTTCTTATCTAGGATGAGCTATATATATATATATATATATATATATATATATATATATATATATATATATATATATATATATATATATATATATATATATATATGACCGAAGCAAGCATTTACTCCTACAACAGAGGTAAAAACGAAAAACTAGTTGCTTCCTAAGTAAGGAAGTCATTCCAAAGTAACTTGATACTTTAAAAGTAATTAGTTACTTTTAAGGTAACTAAGTTCAAATATCTAGATAGTTTTAGAAAGTAACAAAGAACTAGATACTATTTTTCATAAAAATAACTAGTAACTTCGAGTATCTAGTTAAATTTTTCAGAAACTAGATACTTTTTTGAAGTAACTTTCGCAGCCCTGGTATGTAAGAATGTTAATGTCTTTCAAACTCAAGAAATTGTTTGTTCATAACTATAACACTTATGGAAGGCATGACTTGATCCTTATGTTGATATTGGCATTTGAGGAGCTGTCAGGATGGACTGGGTTATTGGGGAATAAAATTGTTTAATGCCAAACCAGTTGAAGAAGGATACGCACCCTTTTTCAAAAAATGGTAATAGGACTTATAAACGAACAATAGTCATCCCACCTAAATTTATTTAATTTTGTAAAAATTCGACAGTTAGTTAAAAATATATGATGAAAGACAAAATATATAAAAATAATACAGTTTAGTAATTTTAATATTCCCAAGCATGACATACATTTTGCATGTATAGCACTTAATTATATTTTTAAACCTTTTTGTATTTGGTATGCTTTTGTCTTTTCTGGAAATACCTCAATAGACTACTGCAGAAGCTAAATCGACTTCTCTTATAAGCAGATGTTTTACATGCCTCAATGTAAATTTTATTGATATAACTATTGTTCCATTTTCAACTGCTTCAGTATTAGGTAAATTATTCATGTAGGTAACTTTTTTTCCAGTATTATGGTACTCAGCCTTAAGATTCAAGTGGCATTTCATAAAATAAATAACCTTCGACACAGTAAAATCTTCATTAGAATTTTCTGTGCCTTCGAAGTCCTATTGTTTGACCTAACCTCTGCAAAGATTGAGATAACTTAAATTATTAAAAACCAAAACATAGTAAATATTTAATAATAATAATTGCTTACAATCCATATTCTATATTTACAATTATCTATGAGAAGTCCAAGAAACTTTCATTATTTAACTCTTTGAAGTAATATGAATTAAAGGGACATTCCATGTTTTTAAATAAAACTTTTATTGTTGTTAACTATGACTACGTTTGTACTACGCCAGAAATGACTGCAGCCAGGGAGTGGGCAGATAAAATAAATGTCATATCCTCTGTTGCTGTGTGTATTTTTTGCTAACTCATCATGATGCAAATGGTTCTATCAAATATTTTTACAAGACACAGATATATAAATATTATTTTTTGTCTATGCATATACTGGCTATGAAGAAAGGTTTCAATTTAGTAAATAGGTATCCTTTTTTTAAAAATAATATAATTGTTTTCTATATTACAAATCATCTTTTTCTTTCTTTGTGTTTTTTCTTAAGCTTACTTTTCCTCTTTTTGTGTGAGTCAGCTTTTCTAAATACCTCTTTATTTCGTTTCTTCTTTTTAGTATTATTTTTATTTTTCTTATATCCAGCCTGTCCCACTTCTATAGAACTGTCATCACTTGATATAAGAATTACATGATTACCTCCAGTTCCACTAGTTTCATTTTTGCCCTGGTTTCCTCTGCACTCTTCCTCAGGAATCGTCTTGCAAGTAACATTTTTCACTACCGCATGTAAAAATTTAATTGAATTGTCTGTCTCAGTACCCTCTGAATCTGTAGATAATTCATCAATTACTTTCCTTAAATTGAAGTTTGTATTGTTTGTATCCCTTTCTGAAGATGTATCAGTTTTTGACATATTGTTATGCTTTGTTTCTTTGACAAATCTTGTCTCTAGGACTCTGGGTTCTTCGTACTTTCTCTCTTTTTTCTGTTTCATTTCTCTAGATTTTATAAGATTCAGTTTTGTCTGTAGAACCACTTGTCTTTCGAATGCATAATTAACCAAAGGTTTTTTTCCTCGTATATCTTTATATGCAGGCACTGAAACCTTGAATCTGCTTATTTTATCATTTTTCAAATGGCTTGCCTTAAAAGTGTCCACATTTTGATCAATCCTAAAAACAAAATAAAAAATAGTATCCTAAATATTATATATATTTTTTTTAACTATTCAATAAACATATTCACTTACAAACATACTAAATAATATGAGAGAAACACAAATAAAACTGATTCAATATAAACTGGATCATACACAACAGATATCAGATTCTTATGTATAAAACTTCACTACATGCAAATGATAAATTTAAAAAATATATACTTCACAGTGGCAGTGTGGGTTTCAGCACTCTGGGGATAGGCCAATTTCACCACCACTTTATTTGAGTATTTAAATCTAAAAGACTCAGAAATTTAGTGAAAGTCTAAAAAACATTTCAGCAAGAATAAATTTGTTATGGTGTATTGTAGAGTGAGAAGGCTTTATGTTTTATAATGTAATAAACTTATTTGTAATACAATTTCCTACATGTATGCCACTTCTTAATATATATACAACATCTAATTCTTGCTGAATAGTCACTGTGAAAAATCTAAGCACAAAATAAAACATGAGGAATTATTACAGACAGTACTAGTTTTAGTACAGGCAGTGTTGCCAGTCACTAGAGCGAGCGAGATGACTACACTTACTTAAAGGAACAAAATTCCATGGTTCAGTTAATCAATAGGAACTGTGGGTGAGACAAAAATATTTTAAAAAATTGTTCAGATTATAAGATAGTATTATTTTTCATTGTGAAATCGAAGCAGCCTGCCACACTACCCTATGCCACTGATACTTCACATTACTACATTCAAAATCTATGAGAGCAAAGAGGAGGTATTCAAATTTAATTTAGAAAACATACCTACTATTATTTGAAACTAAGTTTGTTACAGTTCTCTGGAAAAAGTTTAAATTTGGTTTAAGTCGGGTACTTTCAGTTAATGTTCCATCTCTTCTTTTGCTTTCTTTGATTAATTCTTAATTACTTCGCTAAAATAGAAACATTATTTGTGGAAACTCATTTAGCCATGATTGGAATAAAGGTGGGTTCATATAACATATTCTTTATCAATAATTTTAGCTCAAATTTTAGTAATACGACAAGTTAAACCCTAAAGTTCTAAATACAAGCGATCATAAAAATAATTTAATTTTAGTTTTAGTGCTTAACTTTAAGTGTTAGCTATAAAAAATTTTTGTTTAACTTAATATTAAAAAAAAATACATTGTTAAGATGACAAATTCCCTTAAATTAACCCAGAAATTTTATTTCTTGTGAATTGTAGGAATGAATTTTTACTCTAAAATAAGGCCGTAAAATAAACAAATTTACAATAATTTTACAAGTTGAGCTATCATCTTTCATTACTAAAATTAAAGGAATCTGTCAACTATTATGGATAAGGTTATTACTAAAGTTATAGAAAAAGAAATAGATAAAGAAAGTCATGTTACATGGACCCACCTTAAGTAAATGTTTTATGTATATAAACTGTTAACTATATTTTACTCTTTACTTTCAGTTTCATATTTTCCTCTATACTTACGTACTTACAGCCTTACCCTTGCAATTTAAATATTAGTTATATTGTACATCAAGTTTAATTTTTATCTAAGGGGGTTGACAGCTCGCTCAGTATCTCTTGCAGTATTTTATAACTTGAAGATTTATGTTATACACATTTAAATAACAGTAACAGTTAAGCAGCATAATATATATATTAAGATTTGTTTTTTTTTGGTAAGCATAAGCATGCAAATGGTTATATTATTGTAAACTTGTATAATTGTACTTACTCATCGGATATTAAAGACTTATAATATTCAGACATTATTAAATTCAAATATTGGGCAAGCTTAACTTCATTTATTTCCGAACATTCTTATAATATTTTCAACTGTTTAAGTTTTTCATAGATAAGTAGTGTTTATGATAACAGTAATGACAGGTTAACATACATTGTCAAGTCAAAAATATAACCATGGAGTAAATGTTTTACTTTATTCCGTGACTGCCAACATTTGGTTTAGTAATTTGATTGCTGTCTTCTGTTACTGCTGGAACAATTTGTCGATGCATCTAGAGCACTAGTCGTACTCTTAGTTCTGTCCACTGAACGCAAATTTCAGATGATTGTATTAGGTTAAAATAAATTATCTCGGTGCATGGCTTCAGGCTTCCAACATCCCTTCAAATGTGTTTCCGATCATGGGCATAACTTTTTCCTTTAAATTTTCTCCGAAAATTACGTTACTCCCGCACTAAAACAATCATTACGTTTCCAATACCATGTCAGATAGACAGAATAAAGCACCTGCATCCTTTCTACGTGGGGCTCTTTGAGTGCCCCGTGCAGTGGCGAAGCGTGGAAAAAAGAATTAGGTAGACAATTTTCCCGTTCCCCATGTTTATACCTGGATGTTAGGGTGGCAGTACATATTTTTGCGCATAATAGAAAATCTTTAAGTACATTTTATAATGCTTTTATTCGGCAAAAAAATAAAATGTATTTAATTTTAATTTTGTCTTCCAATGCCAACAATGAAAAACGGTTATCTCTTAAAAATATAACGGGGTCAAAATCTTCTGTTTCCATATCGTCTGGGAAATAATAAAAACCTATATATACCTGTTACAAGATGAAACAATGTAAATAATAATACATTGCACAATGCTAATACCTCAGATATCACGTACCCCCAACCGCTTAAAATAAACCAAGTGTGAATTGATTGTCACCGGCGCAAAAACATCCGAAGACTGATTTGGCTAGCTAGCATAGACATGTCTTCCGTACTGTTACCGTTTGATTCCGAATTCCGCGAGCTCGCATCCAGTCGGCCCAGTTATTTTGGATATTGGAGGATAGACAAATCTGAAATTCTCTTTTCCGGCGGTAGCGAAAATTATGTGGTGTTATGCATGGTTTGTTTGGGATTTCTCCGCTGAAAAATTAATTTTTAGACTTTTCTGTTTATATTATTATTATTATTATTGTTTATTATTACGTATACGCATTGGTAAAATATACTAATATTATTGAATCAGAGCCTGTCAAAAATATAAAATCTTCGCTATAAATTTAGGTAGTCTATGTCTACCTTATCTACTCCCACGCTTCGCCACTGGCCCCGTGTATCTCCGAAAAGCAGCGTACCCTTGTTTATATATATATATATATATATATATATATATATATATATATATATATATATATATATATATATATATATGGCTAGCCTGGAACAGAAGTGATCCAACAAACATTTTTATTAAAATAGAGTTAGCATTATTTCTGTATTCTTAAATATGATATTTATCAGGTGAAAAAGTGATCCAAGTGCCAAGACTGATTTTAAGTAGTGCAACTGTCTCAATACCCCTTCTGCTCTTTGGCAATTTAAAAATATTTGGCAGCAGAAGTAGTCCATTTGTCCAACTGCTACATAGATCACTTTGATATTCTGAGGAAGTGAGTGCAGAAATGATTTAATTGAATTTACTGTTAGTTGGATCCATTTCTCTCTGTATATAATATAAAAGAATTATTACCATTGTAAATACGAATTATAACTATAACAAATATAAATAATTATTATTTATAATAATAACACGAATAATCTTCATACTGATTTTGGAACGGACTCATTTAAACATTAAAGTAATTTTCTGAACGTACTACAAGAGTAGTTGTCTAAAAGAGTTGTCATTGTGTGTCAGTCTACGCGCCGATCGTGATTGAATGTGGTGAGAAAAATGTCTCGTGGTAAAAAATGTGTACAAGCAGTATTGGCGCTGATTATTAAAGAGAATAACAAAGAAAATGACCTCGTGGATAATAGGACAGGTGAGTTTATTTTATATATCTTTCAGAATATAAAACATTCTTTAAAGAACATGACAATACTTGACATTTTTTTCCGAGAATGAGAGAAGGCTGATTTATAAACTATTACGTTCACGTTCGAGTTCGCGTCCGGGGGTTCCCAAAAGATAAGGTTATGTGAAATAATAGAACCGTTTATTATAAATTTCGCCCACCTTTATAATGTTTACCGGTTACCAGCGTAAGTTTATAAATCGGCCTTGAGACTTGGATCACTTCTGTTCTTACTAGAATCACATGTTTTAATAAAATTAGTA
The DNA here is from genome assembly GCA_030620095.1 of Kuschelorhynchus macadamiae. Taxonomy (NCBI): domain Eukaryota; kingdom Metazoa; phylum Arthropoda; class Insecta; order Coleoptera; family Curculionidae; genus Kuschelorhynchus; species Kuschelorhynchus macadamiae. The sequence goes on from JAUTXW010001082.1 coordinate 2,714,480, forward strand.
GGGGTCAAATAACAGGGTTATCAAAAAAACGGTTACTTGGATCACTTTTGTTCTGGGTTAATATAAGATTATTGTCTTAACCGTATTAATATTGATTATAATTACCAACACAACCCGATTTTGGTCATAAATTTATTGCAATATAATAGTAGTCGTTGTAACCGTTGGTATTATTAATTCCAGACATACCAACGACTGAAGGAGAAGATAACGTCGTAAATACTTTAGCTCATGGTTCTGGCGATGCATATGCCCAACCTGAACAAGACGCATTTTCCGAAGCCGCATCTGATCCTTATGCTGATAGTGGTGACTCTTGTCACCCTTCAGAAGAGGACCCGGACGATTTGAGCAGCGACGAAAGAGAAAGTGATGAAAACGACTTTGAACCGGGAGAAGATGCAGATGCCACAGTGCAGAATATGGGTCAAACGAGGAATATTAGCAAACGGAAACGACGGGATGAAGGTAACTGGAAAAGAAACCTTATTAAGGCTAAAAGAAATCGGGGCGAACAGTATGTTAACTATAAGGGAAAAACCGTGGCTGCCAAAATATTTGCACCAGTTCTGTGTAACTGTCGAAGAAAATGCAGTGAAATTGTTACACCTGAAATACAAAACAGCATTCATGCACAGTTTTACGCATTGGATTGGAATGGTCAAACGGCATGGATATGTACAACAATAAAAATATCAACACCAAAAAGACCAAAAAAGAGGAGAAATCATTTACCAAGTCATAAACAACATAGCCGAAATTTCTTTCTTAACAGTAACCAGGTCTGTAAATCTTTTTTCCTCAAAATTCTTCAGATATCAAATAAAAGATTAGATTATGCTTTAAACAAGAAGAGGGACCCAGATACTTGTATGCCATTGCCAGATGGATAGACCAAAGAGGGAAAGGTCCATCAGGAAATAAAATAAAAGTTGAAGTTGTGGATTTCATTAAAAATCATTTAGAGAGTTTTCCACGTTATACGAGTCATTATGGGGAACGCACGTCGTCCCGCCAATATTTACCACCTGGCTTAAATTTGCAAAAGCTATATACACTTTATACGGAAAAATGTCAAGTACACGGTAAAAATCCGGCCAAAAGAAGTTTTTATGAGTCAGTTTTTCGGACGTACAATTTACACTTTTATATCCCAAAGAAGGATACTTGTAAGACGTGCGACATCTTCAATGTACAAATTAAAAATGCAACCAACGTTGATCAAGAACTGGAGATTAAACAACAACAAAAAAGTCATCATCTTTTGGCAGCTACAGCTAGAGATTTATTAAACCAGTACAAACAAAACTCTCTCTTAGAAAATAGCACCTCTTGTTTAATTACTTTTGATTTAGAACGTACGCTGCCAACTCCAATGATACAAACTGGCGAAGTTTACTATCTACGACAGCTTCAAACCTTGAATTTTGGTACTCATCTTTATTCGTCAGCTGGGGAAATCATTACTATGAATATGTGGTATGAAACTACTGGAGGTAGGGGATCACAAGAAGTTTTATCGTGTCTCTATTACAATATAAAAAATTCTGTTCCTGAATACGTCAATACTCTTTATACTTTCAGCGATTCATGTACTGGCCAAAACCGGAATTGGATAATGTTTCATTTCATGATGTATATTGTGAATTCTATTCCAAATTTATCAGAAATAATAGTTTGTTATCTTGTCAGCGGACACTCCTTTTTACCCAATGATTCCGATTTCTCCGATATTTCAAAAGCACAAAAGAAAAAAGAATTTATTTATATTCCAGAACAATGGATGACACTTGTAGAACAATGTAGAAAAAAAAACCCATACATTGTAAACAAAATGGTTGGAAAATTTATGGTTTTACAGATCTTTCCAAATTAATGCCTAAAGCTGGACAAAGCTTTAATGGAAGCCGGGTGTTAATTTCAAAAATGCGAAAAATTCGTTTTTTAAAAGGCGACTCTAAAATGTACTTTAATAGTGATTACTCCAATACATACGACACTTTTGACCTAAACAAATCAGGGAACAGTGAAGAGTTTTTTAGTACCTTGCAGTCTTTTAACCCACCGCAAGCAACGAATAATGCCAAACCGATTACTTACGCAAAAATGCAGGACATAAAAAAGATGTTGCAGTACGTGCCACCTATTTATCACCAATTTTATTTAAACTTGCCACACGTTTCTCGTAGAGGTCAAGCTCTTCAAGAAGAAGTTGATGCCTGTCTACCTAATCTTATGGGAGATGAAGAACATGAAAATAGTTCAGATTAAAGAAAAGCTTAACATAAGGATAAATATTTTTGTTGTCTTGTATATTTAAATTATGGTTTAAAGGTTAGAAATGTTTTACTTTTGTATTAAAATTTAATAAAACTGTTTTTGTGCATAACATTGGCTATTATTTAGAGCATAAAAATATATTACCACCATTTTTGTAAAAACAGAAGTGATCTAAGTGAAAATTTAATTTTTTTCTGCAACACACAAATTTTTATTCAAAAAACATAATAAGACAAAGTAAAATATTCCTTGTTGCTAATATCCTAAAAGTAAGCATTTTTGGAAATCTACAAAAAGAACGGCGAAATTTAAAAAAACATGTTTTGCTTAATATCTCAAAACAATCAAGATGTTACATAGATCACTTCTGTTCCAGGCTAGCCATATATATATATATAAATCACAAATATAAGCTGACTAACCTAATTATAACAAAGAAAATATAAACAGTAATAATCCCTGTAACAACCCCGGTGATGAAAAACATAGATCTTCAAAGAGTAATAGATATTTTCGCGGAAAATAAGAAAAGAATAAATTTAATTTTATGAATTGTTTTTTTTTGTATTTTTTAGTTAACGGTTAATATTATCCATGTTTATTTTTTATTAGTTTTAGTAATACTTCGACAACTGTACATTAAATAAAAGTGAAAAAAACATGTCTCTTCAGATGTTTTAATTAATTAAGTTACTTTTGTATAAAATTTGTAAATTAATTCAAAAACCTAAAATAAATATAGAAAATTCGTTTTAATTTTTTTACTGGCACATATTATTTGTTGTTTGGATCCATCATTAAGGTTAAAAAATCTTTAATAGGAAAGTATGCTACTTTGACACACTAATGACAGACCCTGTATATAGGCCCCTCTAGAACTATCTGTGCCCCCAACTGGCCCTCCTAAAATGAATTTTCTGTCTACGTCCCTGGTCAAGGGCTAGCCAAGCACTATGCTAGACTTGGTCGACAGGTCCGATTGAACGAATCCGGAGTTAGGCCCGTTTGGATGGAATCCAGCATTAAAATAAGAACGGGTCCATACGCGTTACGACCGAACTGCCTCAATGTTAACGTTAACACGTTAATATTGAGTTCACGGTGACGCGATTGCGACGTTTATGGATAATGGATCGGGTTCATCTGGATATAAATATCTGACAAAATGGCGAATGGATATTCTAATCGTATGTAAGTTTAGAGTTTAGTATCAACACATAGGTAGATAGATTTGTCAACAATCACAGTTATGATTCTACAATTTACAATCGTCGGTAGTTTAAAGTATAATATAATAAATATAAGATCAGTGTAAAAACCTAATAAAAGATTAGCTAGTTTAAGATATAAAATATTGGTACAATAGGTATAAAATATAAAGTATATAACAGTTATATGTAGTAAGCAGCATGCACATACTCTTCTATATGTCGATAAAATGTAAGGTAAATATGAGTATTATTCTAAACAAAAACTTATAAAAAGTTCCAACTTAAAAAAAAAACGTGAACCTATTAGGGCAGGATGCAAAAACATAGAGCGGCACAGAAAAAATAATTACAAACCTATTCATAATTTATGTTTTCAAAAATGTGATTTCGCATTACAAAAACTTAATTTATATCTAATTAAACCTCGGGAACCTTATAGGTGTAATTATTTTATAAGTTACTGCATACACATTTTTAATATACGAAGGTATTAAAATCTTAATTAATAACGTATTTTTATTTAAATCTTAGCTTTACCATTATTTTATCTTTACATTTTAATATTTATTTTTTTATGCGATACCAGCCGTTGCTCCTTAGAAGTAAGATTATATTTAATTAAAAGTACATACAGATATAAGTTCACCTAGGTGATTATTTCTCAGATAATTGTGTTCATTTATTCTATATTTAATACTTATAAGTTAAATTTGTGATGTATTGTGTTATCCCATGTAATTATCAATAAAAAATAAATAAATAAACAAAACGTTTTAACAAAACCGTATACTTATGCATACATCTACATATTGGTGACTTACATCCATGGTTACATCTCACATTGAACAAATTTGGCAACTGTAGACTAAGGTGGAATTTCCGGATACGTCCAGAAACTTTTAGACATCTCCATACATTTTTCAGTTGAAACCGTTAAAACCATGTTAAAACTAAAGGAGAGGTTAATTCTGAAACCAATCTGTGATTATGACGCCACGTGCGGCGATTTGCTTAAATATGTTTTATTGTTTTATTACAGATACACTTTGTAACACCAACTCAAAAAAAAAGCCTACCTAGGGCTAACGTAATACGTAGACCAATATTAAAAACACGGTTCATATAAAATTACAGGTTCTGATAGGAAACAAATCTCGCCCGTCGAAAATGGAATCTAAGACCTCTCCAATGTAACTTCCAGTGGCCCAACTAGGGGGGGGGGGCTTTAATCAAACCATGTGATGTGGCGTGATTCTGTGAGCAAAGCCGAGTAAGCGGAATTTGGTCGTGGTGCACCAATGAGTAATGGTTTTAAGTTTGTTTTTTGAGATATTTTTGATTCTGCTATTACAATAGTCAATAGTTATAATACAGGTAGGATAAAAACTTGAAAAGATTATCTCTTGCTGTTTCCAACGCCTTCTATATATTTTTTGGGTAATTTTGGATATTTTTCCATAGCACAGTTTATTTTTCACTTGCATCTTTTTTTAGTTTAGAAATAAACAGGTATGTTTTTTTTTCTAATTTAACACCTTGTATACTTTTGATCAATTGAATTGGGCACTGTTTGGCTTACGAAAACGAAAATTACTCTTAGAGTGCACAAAATCATGCAGGTGTGAGGGTGTTTGAAACATTTTTAACGTTGGACGTGTTTATGTTCGTAAATGGGGACCAGGTTACGAGTTTTTGCTCAAGGTCAAAAAACAGCGGTTTCGAGGTCAATCGATCATTTTGGTGCGATTTGTTGTTGATATTTCCGCTTAGCAGTAGTGCTCTTAGTCAATAGGTCGATCGGCGGTGGCAAACAGTCAAATCTCAGGAAAATTAAGAAGAATCATACCTATATCAAAATATTTCAAGCGGTTCGAAGGGCGCGTTCATTTTGAAGTTATGGATTCTAAAAGTTTTTTGAGAAATAGTGAATAAGAGGTGGTATTCCAAAAAACGGCGAAACTTCTCAAAGTTATTTAATTTTTTGTATCAAAATAATGTTTGTCCAGTATACAGGGTAGACTCAGAAGGAGGGGGCTGTTTGGCAGGTTTCCAGTTAACAGGTGAAGTAAAGCATATATTATGTTATACTGGAGAAGTGGTAATATTCTCCTTAAAAATTTTTATATACGGGTTTCATCGTTCTATGTAACTTTAAAAGTCGTAATTTATTATATATATATATATATATATATATATATATATATATATATATATATATATATATATATATATATATATATATATATATATATATATATATATATATATATATATATATATATATATATATATATATATATATATATAGATAGCTGTCATAGATATTAATCAAATCATATATAGCCGTACGAAAAAATGCAGCCTAATAAAATGTAAAAAGAAATATTAGTAAAAACTGGATGAACTGGTAAAATTTTATTTTTGAGAACGCTAAGTCGATTATAGTCGAACTGAAAATAGATATAGTTGGGGTAAATGTAACATTAAGAAATTGCTGAAGTCATTGACGGAGATTTTTTTTCGATTATAAATATTTAAAATAAAAAAGAGGTAATATTTCGAAAAACGGTGAAATACGGCAAATTTATTTAATTTTTTGTATACATTGTAGTGTCAAAGATAAAAGTTAACCTGAAAATTTAGATATCATTATTAACTTGGAAAAATATAATGTACAAAAAATCATTGTTTTTTTAAAATTGGTTTTATCCGCAAATCAAGATTATCTTATAAGTGTCAGGGCTTGAGCCCCCAAAAGTCGGTGTCTAGTTGCGCCACTGGTAACTTCAATGCACTATCATGGCGCTAGGACAGCTCACATCAAAAAAATATTTTCAATGACATCACCATTGTTTATAAATAGAAAACAAGGACATTACCCAATTTAAGCAAATCGCCACAATTGACGCCACAGTTTGATAATTAAGTACTTCTAAAAACACCAATATATATATATATATATATATATATATATATATATATATATATATATATATATATATATGCGGTAAATCTACTATGAAACAACTATAGGCAAAACGAATAGCAAACAAGGATATTTACGTCAATACCACCAGACCTAGATTAAGCGCAGTTTTATAAAAATTTTAAGGCAAAGTAAAAAAATGTTAAAAAAACTTTAAGCGTAGTTTGATAACTCATTTACACAAGCTGTAATGTATGTAAACTGATCTAAAAGAAGAACATAAAAACCGTTTATTACTTTATTAACATTCTACTTAAATGAAAACGTAATCAATCAGTAGTTAATTTTTCTCCTTTTTTATGACCTAAAGATTATGTAAATTTTTGTGGGAAACTTCACTTTAATGTCAAAGCTGCCAAAAATAGATATATAACTTCCGAAATTTGAAGCACCTGTTTGTAAATTTCGGAAAAATAGAATTCCCAAGGAATTTTTTTTGGACATTTCCTAAGTTGACAAAACTGCTACAAAAAAAAACAAATAATTGCATGTTTTCTCTGACACTGTTTCAAAGTTTACTGTACGATTCGAGATTGCATTTCCAACTTCACCCGTGGTTGTTTGGTAAAATTCCTGTTTTAAGAATAAAAAAAAACACAGTTATAAAAAAATACGTTTTTATATAAAAATTTGCCTTGCGTCTAATATAAAACAGACACTTAACCGAGAATTTCAATACAGTTACCATAGTAACTTTTTTTATATATGAATCAGTATTAAGTTGGAAATCAGAAGTAAGATACTGAGAAGAACCTATACTGTAATATAAAAGAAACAGTATGACAATATCGTCAGTCAAATTATTGTTTCTCTCCACAAGACAGTAAATCTGCAATTATTCCTGCCAATCACACCATATTAGAGCGCGCGCGTATTTTCATTTCAATCTTCTTTTATTTCTTATGATTTGAGGAGTGATTTTTATGGCTTTAATGATAGTTTGTAGCTTTATATAGGTTTTGTTAAATCCTTTTTTTATTATTGACTCGAAATTTTGCGTAGTCTAACCAATCCTAACCTAACCGGATCTGCATTTTTATGATTTATAAGTTTTGTAAAAATAATTTAAAAAGTCATACGCTTGAACGGAGTAGTTAAAGATCCGCTTGACACCTGGCCGATCACGCCGTGCCAAGCATTCGGGTGTATATTTTTAGAGCGCCTGGGTGCCTGAAGCTAAAAAAAAAATGCGAAAATCCGAAAGCGTCTCATACCGGCCGATAACGCAAAGTTTGAAAAGCGTTGAACAGAGTTGGTTAAATTTAATTTTTTTTTTAGTTTTTATACAATAAACGATATTTTTGTAGTAAATTATAATATTATTATTTAATGAAAATTTAATAAAAATATTATAAAATATATTTAATTATTAATAATAGAGCTTCGTAATTAGACATGGGCAGTCTGGGTCCGGTAATGAATTCGGTCCATTCGAATCCAGTCCGACCGTGGACCCGTTCCAATTGATCCACTTACGAATCCGTTTAAAGTGCGGGACACGAAAGAAAACCGGGCGGTTCTTAAAATAAAGGTTCATAGTCTTAAGCAAGCGGAAATGTAAAATTTGTGTATGCAAATAAATTTTATTTGTTGTAATAGTTTGCCGCTTCACCTTTAAAGCGCGCCAGCTAAGCGGTAAAATTAATCGAGGATTTAGTAAATTTCGCACTGCTCCACTTGTAATTGGGATGTGCCTAGAGTCTCCATGTACTTGCCGCTAGAAGGTTCTAGCTATTTCCAGTGGCGTCTATACATTTCGCGCATTTGTTTTTATTTCTATATAAATGCATTGCGTTGAAAAACAATTTGAAGCGGTGCACGTGAAGTTATTACGAGCGTTACTCTATAACTCTCTATAAATAATATAAATTCGAGGCCTGTAGTAGAGAAGCTGAAAATAATAGTTTGACTATTCCAACTCAAAATCGAATAGAACGCGCTGCATTTTACACTGGTGTTTCGGAAAGTAGTGTAAGAAAAATTCAACATAATGATCTTTCATGTTCTACTTCACCTTTAAAATCTCTTGGTAAAAAAGGACTTCGATTATCATACAAAGATAAAATTGACGATGGTGATTTTCAAGTAATTCGACGAACAATAGAGGATTTTTATATAAACCTGAAGAAGGTTACGACCTGCAAACCCCTACTTCATGCTGTAAAGAACAAAATAGATTTCCCGTACGGGTATAAAACCTTAAAACGGCTTTAAGGATCAAATGGTTTTGTTTGGCGCAAGTGCCAAAATAAACGAAAATTGCTCATTGAGAGACCAAATATTTTGTACAGGGGGCGTCATTGTGAAGTACTATACAGGGCGTTTCCTAGTTGCGTGCTAATGTTAAAGGGGGGCGATTATTGGACCTTTTTACAAAAAAAGTTTAATATGAACCTAAAAGTCTATAACTTTGGAGATACAGGGTTTTAAAAAAACAATTTTTTTAAATCCTAATTCTGATGCTATTATAGATAAATAACTGTGAAATTTGATACACGTCTTTTATACATAAAAGGGCATTTTTTATTACCAATCAATTTTTGAAATTTCTACCAGTCGCCTGCATATGCAATTAACCTGGATAAATCCGTATGCTATTTAATGCATAGAAGACGTGTTTCAAATTGCATGCAGTTATCTACAATAGCATCAGAATTGGGATGAAAAAAATGTTTTCTTTCTAAACTTTACCATCCTGTATCTTAAAAGTTAAGATTTTTAGGACATAAAAATACCCCCTTTAACATTAGCACACAATTAGGAAACGCCCTATATAGTACTTCAGGATGACGGCCCCCGTATAAAGTAATATGACAAACGGAGACAGACGGCCACTTTTGGCATACCCGAGTAGCCCAAAGTCGAACATCGAAGCATGAATTAAAATTTTGATAAATATCGTTCACTGGATCTGATGCTGGCTGCCCTTGTAAAATCTGGACTTGTAAATCTGTATCACTATACTGGGTGGTCCAATAATAGTGGACGTAATCAGTAGCCCGGGAACCGTTAATGACAGAACTCAAGAAAAAATATATTTATAGGTAAATCCATCAAGAAAAATAAAAATTAAATCATTTTAAAATTCGAAAGTTCGCCATTTTTGCAACACAAAAGATATATAGAAGTGCGGTACACGAAAGAAAACAGACAAATATAGATAAAGGTTCATTAAGCATAGTTACATTTTTTAATTATCTGAAGTGCGTATAGTCAAAAAGGAGTGCCATATTATGTAAAGAACGACGGGACACCACTGGTTTAAAGAGATTTCTTGGCCGACCTTCCTAAACCGATTGACTCCGCCCGGTTTTTTTTCGTGTCCCGCACTTATAGTTCCTACTTTACATTCTGAATTGGCTGTTAGCCTAATTGCCGTTGACGATTCAGATTCGTTGTTTTCTTCCCACCACCGACCTAGCAAAATGTAATAATTGCGTACAAACTGCGATAATGGAAGATTGTTATCAGAAGCACGAATTAAAATATTTAAGATTTATTTATAAATAAATACTAAATACCTCAAAATTGTTATTATTATATATAATTTTTCTGGAACTACGTTTTATCTTAGTCTACAGTTGCAGAATTTGTTCAATGTAAGATGTATGTAAGTAACCCATATGTAAATGTATGTGAAATACATGTTACATGTTGTGTTTCCACATGTAGAGTAGTATGGCTCCAAATAAGGAGATTCGAAACAAACTGAGGAAACGCTCTGGTACTATGTTTGAACTTTTTTTTTCACACATCCTTTATTCAAACATTTTTTTTTACATATGCATTATTACATTACAAATATTTATACCTAAGTACATATATAAAAGTATATAACTGTCCAAATACAGATAATCTCCTAAACAATACCTAACATGTATTGGTACCGGAAGGTTAAATAGTGCACAGGACTATTTGTATTTACAGACTCTACAATTTTAAATTCAAATGTTTTTTCAATTTTGGCTGCGGCTATCGAGCTTTGTAACGCCATGTTGGTTCTGGCATTCTACACTCACCAGTCTAATGTTATTTACATTTCTTAATAGGTGTTTATGTAAATGCTTAACAAATGTTATTTTTGTATTACTTTCTTGTTTATTATTAATTATTTTATATATGTTTTGATTAATCTAATTTTAATATATTGCTGATCGGTTGGACATTTAATGTCTGATATTAATACATCTGTATCTGTTTGGTAATCAAGTTTAAACAGCAACTTAAGAATTTTATTTTGAATAATCTTTAATTAAGTTTGTTTTGTGACAACTACCCCAGACTGGTATGAGATATCTTATCACTGACAAAAAAAGGATTATATACTTTATATTTGGCAGTAATGCTTAAAAAATCGTTGCACCTGTGCTACTGTTAATGAAATGACTTTACTTTTAATATGATCCAAGTGAGCACCCCTTATTTAACAGTTCATCTAACACAAGACCTAGATATTTAATTTTGTCTGTCTTTTGTATATTAACAGTATGTATTCTTATTTGAATGTCACTTATATTTTTGCTTTGTTGTTTAAAAATCATATATTTGGTTTTATCTAGATTGATCTATAGTTTATTTTGTAAAAGCCACATGTAATATCTATCCAAATCATTGTTACTTATTTGAGCCAACTCTTTTTTATTATTTGGTCTGTATACTAAATTGTCATCAACATAAATATAATATTGCGCTGGTAGACCAGCGCAACGGAGGCTCAGGACAAACAAAATGTATAACAGTGGGCCCAACACGGAGCCTTGTGGCACTCCACATTGGTTAATTAATATCCTACTTCTACATTCACTTAAATATACGTATTACATGCGACCAGATAAATATGAACCAATTAAGCCCCTAGCTAAACCCCTAATGTCCTTCTTTTCAAGTTTTGAGAGAAGCAAATCGTGACCAACCACATCGAAAGCCTTCCGCAGGTCTATGGAAACTGCCACTACTAAGCTGCCCTGATCTAGACTATTTGCAATAAAATTTACCACATCTGTGGTAGCACTCAAAGTGCCGCTATTATTTAAAAAACCATACTGGAATGCATCATGCGTTATAACTTCCTCAAGAAATTTAGTTATTTTAATATTTCGTTTTCGCCCAAGTCCAAAACTATTGGTTTCAGATATGTAGGTATACTTATCTTTCATGTTTTTTACTTAAGAAGTATATACGGTTTTATTATTTATAACGTTTTATTTATTTTTTTATGTACTGAGAGTTATTATAACTATTAAATATAGAATAAATGAACACAATTATGTTCGCTCGTGACGCGTAACCGGGCTGCATATACATAACATCACCTGGCTAGAAAATCGGACTTTCCCAAGTCATGGCTAGTAAATGCTATAACATGTAGTAATGGAACGCGGACTAGAAAATCTGATTTCATAAAGTATTGGCTAGTAATGGCACTCGTTCTACGGGCGATAATCAAAAAGAATACCCTTGCTGTAAATAATTATAAATTAGCAATATTAAAACAAATACTCATACAGTACAACAGTGTTTTATTACATTAAAAAGTTCCTTTTTATAGAATCTTTACACCATACAAGCCTATGTAAGGGCCAAAATTTAGCTCTTTGCGGTAGCGGTTTGAGCAGCATCTTACACAATCAGTGATCCGATTTTTTGAAATGCCCTGTATAAATTAATATAATTAATATGGGTTCCTAAAATATGCAAAAAAAATAAAATAAAATGCACGTATTCAAGCATTTTCCCGAAAACCGAAACGTTGTTTAAATAATGATTATTGTAATATTTAAGGAGTGATTCATTGGAATTTCTTAGAATTTAAGGTTTTGAAAAATCCCGTCTTATGGAACTTCTGCGCCCTAGAATCAACCTGTTGGCAAAAATTCAACTTTTTACGGCAAGCGGTTTGAGTAGAACCCTATTTTTTGAAACTTCCTGTACAAATTATTGAAAAAAAATATAAAATATGTAAAAAAATAAAATAAAATATACGTGTTTTAGCATTTTTCCGAAAAACTAACCTACTCAACAAAAATTGATAGAATAGTCATTTAGGACAAACGATTTTATATATGTATAGATTAAGCTGATCTAGCACACTTTTACAAGAGACGGCTAAAAACCGCCTCTTGATATCTTTTTTCGTTTTAAAAATATACAACTTTGAATTTTACGTAAAAATGTATTTGTCTAAGGTTAGCAGTTTATTCAACTTCATTTCAGTAAAGAAAAACGTTAAAGTTTAGAGTTTTAATATATTTATGTGTCGTCACGAAGCTTATAACCCCCCCCACCCTTGTCATTCGATGTCACACTTTGTTGATCCCTTCCCACCCCTTAATTGACGTAATTTATGGATGGCTCCTAAGTATTGATGAATATATCATTTTAAGAATAAGTTTTATTAAAACTACTTTCAACAATTTTTTTCTATAAGCTTAAGTATTTTAGTTTATATCAACGAATCTGTTAAATAATAATTTTATTATAATACCTACCTCAAAATCGGCTTTGTTTCTTAATTGAAGCCTAAAAGTCTTGTCACTAATTATTTTAGGTTTAAACGAATTGGGAAATTTTTCTTTATCCATATCTATATTTTCAACTATGCAAACAAAACGTCAAAAATAAATAAAACACAAATAACCTAAAACCATAATCTGTATATTTCTCCACATGGCAAATACCCATACACAGATTGCGTGCTGTTTCCCATTCTACTGCTGTTACCGTATATCCAACCGGGCCCGCCTGCGGATTTGTTCAGTCGAACCGGGTCCATTCAGCATATATAAAGTGTTATGTGCCACTCGGACCAAAGCCAAAAAAAAAAGAGTCTGTTAAGAGGCGGTCTCTGCTTCTGAAACAGATGCCGGCCCTTCAGCAAATCTTAAAGTATCTGTTTTGTAGCTTTAACGTCTAGTGATCTTAAAACTCAAGATGTAGCAAAGAAAAGTAAATATCACAACATATTATTACGGGGCCACGGGCAGATATTATTAGATGATTATCATGATTAGAGAAAGTGCACAATGCTCCTTAACTCAATTTGCGTCTAGATCTCAGGATAATTATGCTTTAATGAATTTCTGTAGAGATACTTTTGTAGGTATGTAATCTTGTTTTATAAGTAATCAGACGGCTTTTTTGGTTGAGGGAGAACTGCACGCAAAAAGTGAAAAACTAGCGACAAGGTCTAGTCAAGTTCAAAGTAAGATGAAAAGGTACCTACGTATTAGAAAAAACTTCCTGTGCGTCCGACCTCAAAAAAATTTATTATGTGTAGGCAATTTAAATTACATTTCGTTTAAAAATGGGTTCAAAAGGGTTCACGCGCTGCAGAAATATAAAGACATGAGTACCATTTCAAATTTTGCAGTTACGTACACAAAAGATCAATGCAAGGACGTAAAGAGCCATTTTGTGGAAAAAAATTATATGCGACGGCATTTGCGTCTAAAGTCTGCGGAAGATTATTCGCATAGATTATTTCAGTTTTTTTGAGAATATGGTTAGTATTGTTTTTCAAAAGTGTTTCTATTATATATGCATGTATAAATTTTACCAGTTTTATGTACCTAACTATGGAAATGAAATAATTATTTAAGTAACAACATTTATTTCAATGCAAAGTTTTACAAATATAATACATAAAATAGTTCTTACAGTAACTAATTATACACAATTTTTTTTATTATTCTAAACAAATGTCAGTATTCTTTGCTGATCTACGATCAATGCTTATATGAATAATACCAATAAAAATCTATTTTTTTTCTTCAAACAGCCAACAATGGCAATGTCTAATATTTACAGTTGTAACCTTTCATTTTAAAACATCTTGGTGGGCCGGGCCTCGATGTTTGAGCACGTATTTTCTGTATCTGAATTTCTTACAAAATATTTACATGATGAGACATTTATTTGACTTTTATTTTATATTATGATTCTATGCACAGTCTTATACACAAAAGCTTGTGGCAGGGGCGAAACTACTGAAGTTCTGCGGTTCTACAAAATCAGCCTAGTCCTTCAAAGGGCCAGCTTTGAAGTCCAAATTTTGAAAAGTCACGCAAATGAGACAGTTTCATTAGTATGGAAGATGCCTATTTCAAAACTTGTTATACAATATATTATATTATTATATCTAACCGGGCTCTTTGTAGGTTCTTGAGAACCTCGAAACATCTGTTGTTAGAACACTTAAATTCACCGCTATTCTGCATTTTTAACAACATAAAGTTAACTTAACTCTATTATTGATATAGGAATAAAATATAAGGGGGCTGTATTTTGAACACTGGACAAAATAACGAATTATATTTTACATACCGTGGGAAATGGTTTCCCACGGTATGTGAAATTAGTCAGTTCTAGATCTGGCTGATTGTGAGTTTTTTGACCGTTTTCACAGAAGTCCTAGAAAAAAGTACTTATTTTAATGCGTAAACCCATTTTTAAAATGACACCCAACAGTTTCCATAAGCAGAAACTCAGTTACACTACGCAAATTCTTATCCACAAACTTTGCTTCAGAATTAGGCACAAAATATCCATATTGCCTTATTTTAACTTTGCTTTCTTGAAACATGTCATACGAATTTTAAAAAATATGAAAATATTTGTTGGACTTTTCTGTTACTTGTTAACCCGTCTATAAATAAATATCCTTCAGTACGCTCTTTTAGGTTATCCCAAAATAACACCATGGACATAATTTAAAAATGTTCAGTACTCCGTACTATAACGAAAAAATTAGGTGGATAGCACAATAAGTAATTTTTTGACAAACCTGGAATCATGACCAAATGTGCGAACTGTTAGGTATTTAATGTTATGAATACATATTTCCTACCCAGTGACTCATTTAGGATAATTTTTGTTGTTGCCAAAAAAATGTCCTGACTTTCATACTACGAAGGGAAACGGGGGGGGGGGGGGGTGTCCAAGACCCCGGGCCAATAAAAAAATCTAATAGGATATCTCATGTCCGTGTTAATTATATCTTTCCTCTTTAGACCTAACAGCTATATTTTGTCCATTGCAATTTATGATTTATCATGTATTGCTTGTGTTAAGAATTATTACTCGTCATAATATATCCATTCTGTAGCTGCATATCTGAGATAGATGCCGAAATATTAGTTATACAAGTCTTTTTTTAGTAATTGTCGCTAATTGTCATAAGGATATTAAGCTTATGTTGTGTTAACAAACAAAAAGCAAAAAAAAGTCGTTTAGCTGTTTCCCCCCAGGAAGGAATTCAAAATACGTCACTGTATTTGTGATAAGTAGAGATCTACCTAATGAGCTTGAATTATGGCTTAATAAACCTTGCTATATTTTAACACAAAAAGGGTTTCCCTGGTCTGATATCAATGACAATATATCACTAAAACATGCTACCATTATATCGGTTGTGTGAGTTAATTTTAAAACAAAAAGCCATCTATCTATATATTTAAAACACTAAGCCAGATTTTTTTCAAATGATCGTCTGGTTACCGAAACCTTTCAATAATATTTTTGGTATTGTTTTATGGCGTATTTTTTCTATAAAACCATTTTTCTTCAATAACATTTCTTGACCATGCGGTGAATGCGCTCTATATACTTGATTCCACTGTAAGCTCATCGCGCAATCTAACGGAAAAGGCAGACGAGGTCTGACGGGCCAGCTAGTCTGATTAAATTGTGCTACTTGTAACGAGCAAGGATAGGAGATTCGGTTCACAAAACGTAACACTCTTTGAAAAAGAATTTGCATAAAGGGACTCGTCATAAATAAGCATGTCAAGTAACTAATAGATCAGTCCGGTATTTCCGATTTGTGGACTCCTATGCTGAACTTGTGATGCCGGCCCCACCGGGTGGTATAAAATACCCTACGTAAAAAAGGAAGAACCCAGGGGATCCCTTGCAAATATATGAAATCTGAACTGCAAAAATAGCATTTTAGAGCATTTTTATAATTCAAAACCTAAAACGAAACATCTAAAACTTATTATTAAACTATAGCCAATTTTTAAAGTAGCCTAACCCTAAAATTCTAACCTCGATTCTAACCTACTAGTTCCAAATTTAAACAAGCTAGTTTTGCCCCAAAATCTTTTCTAAATGTATAATACTTCTTTATTGTACTGTCAAAATTTAAATATTGCGATTAGTGTTAAAAGCTACTTCTGCATTAAATTTTGCGGTGTTGGGAACTATCATTTTCCGATAAAAACTTGATTTCGCTAATTTTGGAGTTTGGCTACTACTGCTATGAAACCAGAAATATTAAAATAATTATATTAAAGGGGAAAGGAACTCATTCATGATTATTGGCCATTAAGGTCTATGTATCTGTCATCTAAAATGCATCGTAGACATATAGGTATTTCAGCAGGAATCCGAAGCAGTAGGCTTCAATATCGTAATTCACTATTTCACTAACATAAAAATTGAATAAGTTAAATCGTCGTAGTTGTCTGTGAATCTTATGGTCTTCGTAGTTTAGTGGTCAAGGCGTTTGCTTAGAATGCGACAGGTCCTGGGTTTGAGTCCCACCGAAGACGAGTTAACTTTCTCAATTTTTGCATGAAATGTCGATAAACAATTTTGGGAAATTTGTAATGTAAAGACATAATTTTCCAAATATTTTTTAAAAAACTCTGTATACTATTTACTACTAAAGTATATTTTCTACATACAATTTAAGTTGCAAATGGCTTAATGGCTAATTGGTTTGCGCTTATATTTATTATTAATAAAGCTACTTATAACTAGGGATGAGCGATGGGTAGTTATCGTTTTAATGATAGGTATTCCTATCTATAAATCAATCGATAGGAGCCAAAAATTAGAGTAAAAAAGAAATGCAAAAAAGGTTCTCATCTTTATAAGTATTTAATCCGTTTATCCATAACTCTTGATGTTGTTGGCTGCAGATCGGTATTATCAGCTACCTATCTGCATCATTGGATACTTATTAATTAACATTGTTGCTCACCTATCGGCACCTATCGATAACTATCTATATTTTTTTATTTATCTGTTATTCGATATGTCGCTGACCTATATTGGTAAAACTTCCATGGCTACTTATATAATATCTTCCTCATAACTTAGTCACAGCTTACTAGTGTTACAGCAAGCTCAGGGCAAGCTGTGACTTGAGTTTTCTGAACAAAGTCGAAACGTTGACTAGGATCGTTGTATAACCATAAGCTTCTGCTGATACAACGCTAGGAGGTTAGGATCTGTGTTACAAGATATGAATTTGTTGGCAACGTTTAAAAAATAAAAATTCTGTAATTTTTACAGATGTGGCTAAAAATTGGGTATCTGGGGATATTTTAGAGTCAAAATTAGGAATTTTAATATTTCCAGGACTAAAAATTATAAAGCTACTAATATATTTTAAAAAATAAAAAATAACCACGCGTTTATGTAGTGAGCAGACAACTAAAAAAATTAAGCACATAACAATACATTTTGGACCACAGACATATAAATGTATTACACAAAAGAAAGTGTAGGTCAAGTATAGGATACTATAGTTGAACGATGGATCCAGTATTGTCAAATTTAACATTTTATTATCGAGATAACATTTTTTGCCAGAAAAATACAGTTGTTTTTAAAAGCGGGATACTACATATTTTAGCTTTGTCGTCTGATGCACTGGATCGAAAAAATTACCAAAATTATTTTTCTATTGTTTCTGAAATTCAGAATGGGGCTTTTCCGCGCTTTAGTGTTGCGTCAAAATGTTTCCTATAAGAAGAATTTCTACCCTACAATTCCTAAATGTTTATGATCTTATAACAGCTGCCCATTGACAGTGTCGGTTATTTTCCGGTCCTGTTTTTGGGGTATAAAAGGATTATGCAAAACTATGAATGACCTTTTAATTTTTAGTCATCAATTATTTTCTGTACGAGCATATAGGGGGCCCTTTGTCGAAATCTGCAGGGGGGTCAGAAATTGGTAGTTCCGCCACTGTCCACTGAAACATTCGGGTGCATTAGCTCACGCAAAAAACAGTCTCTTTTATAATTACAGGAAGGCTCGCATTACAGTAAAAATACTTTTTTTTGTAGTGGGGGCTCCTTTGTGAAGTGGGCCTTTAGGCTGCAGCCTAGGTAGCCTGTAGGTAAATACGGCACTGTTATAGATTATTCTTTTTACAATGATTTTTGGGATCTCCTTGTAACAAATCAAAGGTGAAATTACATTAGAATGCGAGACAAGGAGTATTGACTATCTCAATATTGCCGAGATGCATATAAAAAGAATGCACCTAGTCTTTGTCAATGGGATATTTCTAAGCACTCTGACTGGGTATGACTAAACTCTGGTGAGCTTTGCACAATCTGATTAAAATGCGGTGCATTATGCTCTCAACTTCTCTCTCTTTCAGTATTATCCAAACTAGGTGCATGGTAGATGTAGATAATTTTTCTGATTCCTATTCTGATTCCTATGTAGGATTGTTAATCCTGAAGAGTTACCCTTATACCGAAATTCTCCGGATCTCGAGAGTAGACATCGATAAAGAAAACAATAATGACATTTAATATCTTCATTGAATGGCGTTAACACGCAGAAATTAACCAAAAACACTTCTTAATAAATTTAAACATGTGTGTAAATGTATATACATATAAAAGTTCTAAGTTTAGAATTTTTTATAAAAATAGCGCAAAAAGTACTAGTGTATCTAAAGTTTCATCTCGCAATTTCGTATTCTGTTATATAAAAACCTTTCGTTAGAAAAACGTCCTTTAGGTTCCACGTTTGTGCGCTGAATATTTATTAAAAATTCGAAGGCTTTTTAAAGATTACGGCTGCGACTGCCACCATTTAGGAATAGATCAATTTCTTGCCTGACCATTATGTCGACCAACTACGCTTTAATTTTTTTTTGTGTTTTTGTATTTGTCCATGTTTCGAAGTTTACTGTAATGCCTTTTGCAATGTAACGCCTAAAGGTTTATTTGCCACTTCCAGAATTTTTGCAACGGGAACATTATCTTGATCGCTGATTTCTTACTCATAATGTTTAGTTGATTCATTTTCGTTGTCTTGCCTGATTAAAAGTTGTTCTAATTCAGATTTAATAAGATAAATACATATTTGATGTTTTAAAGCAATCATCTTGTACAGAGTTTATAGAGTTCCGATTTGTCAGACAATAGAGAATTTCAGAATATATGGTTCTGCGTTGCTTGATTCCTAATGTTTCTGGCAGATCAGTGATAAGTGCTGTTTTAATTTGGAATAATTTCTTCAATATGAATTTTAAATTTGTACAAAGATACAGGCACAATGTCAGTCACACTAATACAATCAACAACACATGAAAACCGAGCAAAATCTGTATTATTATGAGAATTGAATTGGCGGCATTTACGTGTATCACTTCTGTTTTGAAAAAACGACATGAAGGAAATTAATAAATGGTTCAAAAAATCGGGATTAATTGAGGAATTGATCGTCCTGCTATAGAAGAAGTAGAAAATAAAAAATATATAATGCCCAACTAAAAACGACTGAAAAATGTGACATGCTTATTTATACATTTTTTACTTAACCTCAATGAAATGGATTGTACGACGGACTAAACAAGCATCGACTCGTCTTTTATGTAGATAGCTAATTACAAATGTGCAATATTTTGGTTTTTACCACATTTTTATTAGCTTCAATTCTTAGTGTGTTTGTTTGTCTGGCTCGAATTTTGTAACGCAGTTTTTCATCCACTTTCGTATAATCGAGTAACTTTAAATTTGGCATGTGCACACAGTTTACAAAACATTTCAATTTGACTGGTATGAATTTCATACACTTTTGTATGTAAAGAATTCAAGTCGGCGGCTTCGAAATTGTGGTCAAGTATTCTTATTTGTGTTTATTTTTTCAAAATTTTGAAATTAAAAATATTGCACAAACATTGCCGTATAAATTATGTCATTTGTGCAGATTCGACTTTAATTTATTGGTTCGTATTTAAGAGTGCAAAGTATGAATTTTTACTCAATGTTTATAGATTTCAAAATGGCGTCGTCAATATGGCGGATGAATACCATTTAAGTGTGTCACGAAATATTACCAAAAGAAAATAAAGTTTAGCATCTAAAAAGAAAATAGCAAATGCAAAATCTCGTAAGTCATTAATGTTTTTTATTATTATCTATATAGGATTCATCTAAATGCAAACTCCGACGTCTGACGGAAAAGTCATTTTGAGATAATGGGAAAAAATCACATTAGAGGATATTTTTTTTAAAAAGTGGTAAATATTTGTTTGATATACTTGTGACAAAAGTATTTTAGCTTATCATTTTTTTGGAAATTTTGGTACAATACTTTTTGGGTAATTTAATATTAAATTTTGCAGATGTAGGCGTTTGCAAGTCCATTATGCAGATGTCGAATTTTGAATTTGAAAAATGTGTAAATGTTGTCATTTGCACTTAATAAAGTTAAATTTTTTTATTATAATTTGCAATTAGGCACATAACATTATAAATTGATATCAGAGCTTTAGAACTTTTTATTTAAAAATGGGAACACATAAAAGACAATCTAAAAGAAATATTTGAATTCTCAGATACGCTTCTTAATCTTAATTACAGTCTGAATCCTGCGTTTTTTTCATTTTGAACTAGTTGATTAAAAGGTTTTCCATATTTAAACAATTTTTGCACTTTCAAATTTGAGGAAAATTATAAAAAACATGACTTAATGCATTTCTTGTTAAGACTAACAACAAACCGGTCACGTGTAACGCAAATCTATGCGGTGATTGGCTGTGCAGTAGATGTGGACATTTGGAAGTCACTTTCGCGCTACTTTGTCAGACTTTGCATCTAGTTCCACATTTAAAATATTATTTTCATATGGAAGTTTATTGAATTTTGATGTTTGATTGACAATGTAAATAAAACACTTTAAACTGTTTTAGATTTTCACATTTACCAAATTGTAAGTTTAAATACCGTTTGTCTGACGAAGCCACAGTGTTAACGAAACATATGTCACAAGTTGTGAATAAGAGTGAAAATCTAAAACAGTTTAAAGTGTTTCATTTACATTATGTGATAGATGTCTTATTTACAATAAATAAATAAACCAGTACAGTACATTATATCAAATAGCTTTTTATTTAACATTGGTAAGATAAACGAAATTTTCGAAAACATTTCTTTAGTCACCAAAATGCACCGCGCTTCACTCAAGTTTGATAAAATCTACCAGGGTTCGATCACAGTCACTCAGAGCTCTAATAAAGCTGCTTTAGTCCGAGACGAGGTGCATTCTGCTTATATGCTGCCGGGATCTAGCACTAGACAAAATTCGCCTTGTCCCCATTTTTATTTGTCGTCAAGAAATTCAATAAACACTCCCAAAGATGGCGTGGAGTTCAAAACTCTTTTCAACCTGATTACCTAACCTAAAACTAATGCATTTACAGTCTACTGTTCTCTGTACCAGTGCGCTTCGAGTTTCTTACTAATGAAGTAATCGTTGGCAAGTTCGTTTCATCATGAGCGAACATTGTATTATCCACGCCAGTTAGTTCTTTTACAGGAGGTGCCGGGGGATCTACATTGGCTGGCATCAGAAATACTGTCAACAAAAACATCAAGGAACCTAAAATTAATAAAAATAGTGTATAATACTTAAAAACTTGGGGAATTCACATATTTGCTCAGTTTCTTAACAAAAAACAATGTTCTAAATTAATTTTGCTTCTAATGTATTGTTTGTTATTTTGTAGGTACTGTGGTACTTTAACAAATAAAAAATTTGTGCATGGACGAAAATGTCTCCTAATTAGCGTTGCAATTTTGTTTCAACTATAAAAATTATATAAATACATTTTATTTTAAATCTATTTTTCTCATAATTTATTACCCGCAAACAAGACTATTTAAAATATTTATTACCAAGCAAAATTTACGCGAAACTATAAAAAATATAAAAGAGTTATTTATTAATTTCGAAATACTTGGAATACAAATGTAAAAAAATACAGATGTAACATTATTTAAATCAAATGTTAAAAAATTAATAGAACGTCCATTATTTTGAATAATTTTTATTAATAATAATTTGTCACTTCTCTCTGATTCTGAACTTAAACAACTTAACCTGTCGTTCGTGTTTATATATAATTATAAAATGTTAATTATAAAATGTTAAAGGGGCATCTCACAGTTTAAAAATTTCTAAATCAAAACCCGATTTCCGAAAATATCACAAAAACACTTAAAATTTGTCATAATTAGTTAGATAATTTCTGAACAATTTGCTAAAATTTCCCAACATTTCTGATAATTTCCAATAATTTCTGAATATGTCTGGATATTTTCCTACAATTTTCAAACATTTCGAATAATTTCGTATGAGTTCTGAAAACTTATAACATTTCCGGGCATTACTTTTTAATTCAAATTTCCCATATTTTGGTCGTGGAATTGCACGATATATATATATATATATATATATATTATAGATTTCAAAATGGCGTCGTCAATATGGCGGATGAATACCATTTAAGTGTGTCACGAAATATTACCAAAAGAAAATAAAGTTTAGCATCTAAAAAGAAAATAGCAAATGCAAAATCTCGTAAGTCATTAATGTTTTTTATTATTATCTATATAGGATTCATCTAAATGCAAACTCCGACGTCTGACGGAAAAGTCATTTTGAGATAATGGGAAAAAATCACATTAGAGGATATTTTTTTTAAAAAGTGGTAAATATTTGTTTGATATACTTGTGACAAAAGTATTTTAGCTTATCATTTTTTTGGAAATTTTTCGAATAATTTCGTATGAGTTCTGAAAACTTATAACATTTCCGGGCATTACTTTTTAATTCAAATTTCCCATATTTTGGTCGTGGAATTGCACGATATATATATATATATATATATGTATATATATATATATATATATATATATATATATATATATATATATATATATATATATATATATATATATATATATATATATATATATATATATATATATATATATATATATATATATATATATATATATATATATATATATATATATATATATATATATATTTATATATATTTATATATATCTATATATATCGAAACATTGATATTCTGCTCTCACTAAAAGCTTGTTGGGGAAATTAATTGAGGAACTCGGAATGTTCAATGTTGTCTGCACCTATTTCTCCATGCTCAAAAACGGTTTGGGTAAAAACTATAATTTAACTAAAACGTTTTTTAAAAATCGGGATTTTATTTTGATCACAAATCGAGACATCCCGCAAAAAACTGTACTGTTTTTTCAGACCTGAATAAGAAGTACGTGTTATAAAACTTTTTTTTATTACAGGAGAAAACCGTTTCAGTTCAGAAAAATATGTATTATTGTTAGGTTTACAAAGTACAAAAATTATTTTTTTCATCCAAATCCATGATGCATAAGTAGGTACTGAATGAAAATTTTTAGATTTATATTTCTCACACTAATATTCATACTCAAGAAGTGAACATTAGTGTAGGTTTGGTAAGATTTTAGTTAGTTCTGGAAACGTATATCTGTACTATACTACCAAATAATACCATAGATTATAAAAGAGTCCGCTATTATTATTATTATTATTATTATTATTATTATTATTATTATTGTATGAGCCAAAATTACTTCACACTAGAAACGCTTTTAGTCTTAACGTTGGCAGGACTCTGTTTTATCGAATTTTGCTATAGAAAACAATAATAAAAATATATATTGTATAAAAAAGTAATATGACATATATTTTGGCTATAGTAATTTTAATTTTTAAAAACTAAAATAGAAAAACAATAATATTTCGAAAAATAACTACCCACTTGAAACTCGAAACAGAACATATATACAAGGGAAATGTGATAATCCTACCCTAACGGATAGTAAGATGTTTAACGGAAAATATTTGACATTCATAGTTGTGAGTGATTGTCCTATTTTAGTGCGTTCTAAGTGATTCTCTTTTGTGTTATAAATAATAGGAGAATTTTATTTTTTAATTATATTATAGTTCTAAAGTATGTGCTGTGTAAAAAGCTTAAGTATACTTTTATCAACCTGACATTCCATAGTTAAGCGTAAAGAAAACCACGTTAGAGCCAATTTCGAACTGCTTTGTATTTGATTAATAAAATGCAGCCGGTCTTGATTGTATGTCAATAAAAATATTTGAAAACTTACCCACTCTTGCTTTAGACTGTTTGATTAAATGTGTAAATAATGGTTTTCAAACGGAACATTTTCCGGACTGTCTTAAGAGAGGTTTAATAATGCCATATAAAAAGGAAGCGATGAAGAATATCCTTCAAACTTTCGCCCAATATCATGCACTATCAAAAATAATAGAACAATTAGTAAAGCGTTTCACTGCATACAATAACTTTCATCTACAAAGTGTAAATCAATTTGGCTTTTAAAGCCTTTTTAATATGCAATATTTCCCTTCCTAGAAAAAATGTATTCAGGTTTGAACGATCAAGATATGATTGCTGGGTTTTTGGCTATTACTCTAAAGCTTTTGACTGTGTAAATCATGAAGTTCTCCTCAAAAAGTCAAAGCGTTATAGATTCTAGAGTAACTGTTACAACAATGTCATATTTAACTAAACGGAATCAGTTAGGTTAGGTTAGGTTCGGTGATATGGTATGGTGATATGGTGATAAGACGTCTAGTTCAATAAACTATTTTTTGTGGGGTGCTACAAGAATCTGTCTTGGGTCCCATTTTATTCCTATTATACACTAGCGACTTAATTAACCTTAACATAAACGGAACATTTACATTGTTTGCGGATGGCTATTGTCTCGCGAAATAAAAATAAAGACCTATTGAAAGAAAATATCTCAGATGTGATCTTCATTAAGTAATATTAATGTAACAAAAACTAATATTTCAACTTTTCGGTTTAACTTTGAGAATCTTTATCTATCCGAAACTAAGGTTGAAAACAAACACAAAATTTTTGGGAATACACATAGACAATAACTAGAAATTAACAAATTAACAATAAAGCAAAATTTCTCAACCTTTTATAGTTTACTCAGTCGGTATTAAGACGTGTTCTTTTAAATGTTTGTAATGCTCTATCTCTTTGGGTCATAAATAATTTTGAAGTCAAACATGACGCTTTAGGTTTAGTAATCCCTTGCGTGAATGTCAAAAATATTATCAATATTAAGTACGTTCATAAAAATATCATTCCAAGGTAGCTTATACAGAACACTTCAAAATAAAATTAGATTAAAGTTATCAAAGGATCTATAACGAACAAATTTTGGTATTATTTTTACTTTTTCATTATTTAATGAACAAAAAACTAATCTGTGATCAGAGCTCCTACCTTCGCTATCACGTCGAACTAGTTGATATTCAGGCATAGAAAATGTTAAAGAGTCAATTTCATCGGAGAGCCAAGTTTTAGTAAGAAAGATCAAATCAAAGTCGTTATTTTCAATTTAATAACGTCTCGTCTCGACTTGCGACTATAGAGATTCCGACAATTTAACAAGTTTTGTCGCTACAGTATTCGGTTGAGCTTAAGCGTTTCTGTAGTCTTTTGATCTTTCAGCCACCATATGGCGGCGACTCCTTAGTCAACAATCGGTATCACGATAACAACGACCATTTCATGTTTCATTTCCCAGGTATTTCCTATGGTTGTGTTTACGGCACTATTCATATTAGATGTGTGTTTTTGGTATTCAAGTATTTCATTGGCTTAATCCGGTAGCTCAATATCCGCAGCAGCTAACCAAAGAGCTTTTCCCTGCTAGCTTTAATAGGTACCAATATCTGAATCGCATAAGTCAGTTTTAAGATTGAATTATTTTATTTTGCAGGGGGGAAATGTTCGGCAAATATTACTCTTGGTGAAGGATTGAAAAACTTCTCTGCTGTCACTTTGACCTGGAATACCTTCTGCACACTTTTCTTTTCGAAAACCGAGAAGAGACCAGTAGCATTGGGTCAGGTAAAGAATTTAGTTGCTTTGTTTAGTAGCGACAACAAAACTCGGTTTTCATAACTTAATTTTTTGTCATCTAAGCAGGCAGTTTAGTTCGGGCAGCTATTTAAAATTTCTTAAACTGATTGGGCTGCGACAACATAATAGTTGTAGTTATCAAATGAGATAGCTTAGAAAATCTACGTTGCACTAATCAGTTTAGGTAACCAAGTATACTGCTTGCCACAACCAAGTCCAACGTATTTGGCGGATTGTGGAGACGTATTGGCGTCCAAAAGGTAAATTTTTGATTAAAATTTAGTGGCATATACTGAAGTTTTGGTCGCAATTATAATAAAGTATGTTTTGTGTTTTGGAAAATGGAATATGTATTTTTGTCTTTATTTGGAATGGAATCTTTTGTTTTAATTAATTTCAATCATATATGTAACGTATTTAAAGAATAGATGTAACGATGTTACTTTTTCCTGTAGATAATTGAAACTATCTGAATAAAATAGGTTTTATATTTACTAACCCGTTTTTTTGTCCGAGTTTTGCCTTAGTTAATATTTTTATCTTTATAAGAGAAATATACCTTAATTATTTTTGGTTCTAATGATACAAACAACCTAAAACTTTCAGAAATAATTTTTCCTATAGCTACTTACGTTACTCTACGAGTATAAAACGACCTTTTTTATTTCATTGACATTTTGTTTTTACGATTTCAAAGCAATGCTAATATGATGACTGTTATATGCAAATAAACTATATACTTATCCTTTAATCTTTATCTCGATTATTAATTTATAACAATATTAGCAGAAATGTCTGCAATTTCTTTAAAGTTCGAATCATTGACAAATATGGGTAATTTAGTAGAAAAAAAAACTACTTAATTCTGTTTTCCAACTAAGAATATGCGCTGCTATACTAAATTCCCTAATAGAATACGTCGTTTTAGCTGGCTCTAATATATATTTTGGTTAACCCTACCAAATTTATTAGCCATGGCAATTAATTCTAACCAATTATTTGCATTAGCTCAACAAATGTTCTAGTTACCACAAACAAAACATTGATACTTGCAATGGCTAGTGTAGTCTATAGTAACCCGGTTGTCACAGCCAACAAAAAGCTACAGATATTGCATCAAAAGTAAATTAGTTCTATCCTCTATTTTATAGATTATTTTTGCTGTGGTTAATTTCTGTCTATGATTTTTTACAGTTTTTGACCATAATTTTGGTCTACTTAAATTTTTGGATTCTTACAAATCTGTAGCAGGGACTGTTAAAGCCTTTCTGCAGCCCGATATAACCTCCACTAATTGCTTTCCATATAAACCGTTTCGAAGTATTTTTTAACGTTTTTCAGATTGCTTCTATCTTGTTTATATATTTTACTACATGGTATTTTCCAAATATTGTGCGTTTTTTGTTATCTCTTAATGTCCAGTCTAAATGTAATGTTTTGTCTGATTCGATGACTCAAACGACAGTTTTTTCTATCATTATGAACTTGCTCTTTATCTTTATCTGTAATTGCAATGGCCAAGTCATCGGCTCAATATGCTTGGTCCTTTGCAATCAGTAATGTATGCAGTATGTATTCAAGCCCATGTTCCTACATTTATCTTGCCATCCTTTAAGAATTCCATTTAAATATATTTTTAAGAGCGTAGGAGAGAGACAATATCCTTGTTTGAGGTGTTTTGAAGGAATAAATCACGTAAACAACCTGTTTCTAACTTTTACACATGTTTCTTGTTCGTTTTATAGATCTTTTATTACCGAATGTAGTATGTATATTGATTTATCAGTGGTATATCAGTGTTATTCGTTTCATACACAGTATCGATCCCTGTGGTATACTCGTGTGGAGATGGTTTTGAAGAAAGTGAGCTCTTAAAGTTTGCCGCACGAATCTGGGGCTATGAGAATAATGCGCGTAAATGATGCATTGTCATTGGCGATTGACTAAAATTCTACATATCAATGGAAATGGGCTGTTTTTGTCAATCCTCGCTCTTTTCTCGCGGTTCAAGATCCGTTTAGCGTAATATATTAGGTTTACCAGTAGATTTCCTACTAGTTTGTTTTGTCATAAAACAGTACTGCAGGCGATCTTAGCGCCCAACATTATCATTTTTCTATTCCCTATAACCATTTTTTCTTTTCCGTGCAGACCACCGGTATTAATTCAAGTTTTATACTTACTTATAAGATAAAAAGCAACGTAAAATATGTACAAGCTCTCTCTATATCCAATTGACTTTGAGACTGGTTCCACTGCGATTGGTAAATTTCCTCCAATGTTATTCATCACAAATAAAAATACTCCCACCGTTGTAGATCTGACGTGTAAAGGGACGATTTCTACCAAGATGGCAAACAATATACCAAACCACATTTCAGCTGTAAATAGATTTAAAATTAGTGCAATTAATATAAAATATAGCACTATAACAACATCCTTTTTGCCAAGTTGTAATATTTTACATTAGCTTTGGATGTTTAAAAATAAATACAGTAATAATAAATCTAGTATATTTGTTGTTAATTATGTTGCTAAAACAATAATGTAAATATCAATATTCATTACCATTGTAATTATTTTATTCCTATTACTACACAATTATTTGCATAATATAATGGACTTTTCAATAGAGATGCTAATATTAAAGAAAAACAACATATTTATTTATAATTTATATTAAACACAGGACGTTTCAAGAGCGGGTCACGCGTTTTTATTAGGTTATACCACAATACAAATTCATAAAGTTATCTATAATATGTAGTTTTTGTCCGTAGAATTCGAATAGGACACAAAAATAAACAATTTAACGACAACGAAAATTTACGTAATTTAACAATTAACAACAAGTATGTTTAAGCGTATTTCGATGGTTGACAAATAGCACGCATTTTCAGATAATCGGTTTTACACAGTGTGACCGAAATTGGTAGGAAATGTATTGGGATCTTGGAAACTATCAGGGATATAAAGATAGTTAAATGAGGAAAGTTATAAGCCATTCAATTATTAATTAATGCCGTTGTGAACACTGCTTTACCTTTTTCGTTTTTGAGATATTTTGAAAAAACTGAAAGTTTGTATTTTCGAAGAAGTGCTGTATTTTTTTATTTCATATTATTTTCAAAATCTGTAAAAACATTATGGGCAATGTATCCCTGCATTTAGATTTCGACCGCGGTTCGAAGGAACAGCTGCCTTCGACATCTCAAGGATGTAATAGACCAAGGGCAGACATTAGAACACCGCCAGAAGCGTCCCGTAGGAAACGCCTGAGAGAGGCTGCGGGGACCGGACGGTCTCCTCTGTTGCAAGGAGAGGAGGCTCAAAGACAAGCCGAACAACTCGCCTCGAGAGAGCACCAGGTGGTCATCCTCTCGAACCGTTCTAACGGAGACGTTACCATCGAGGAGTCCGAAGGAATTAGGCAGCACTTAGTGGATCAGATGCTGGAGTACATGGCTGGCCCAGCAGAAGGTCCAGAAGGCCCGGAACTAAGGTTCCATAATTCAGGAAGGGTTGAGCCAAACTGGTTTCTAGTGACTGCACATGACGAGCAATCACTCAAATGGCTCCTCGAAGACTGTGCCACGTTCAGCATAGGGGGAGTCGAAATGAAAACCATTAAGGCAAGCGAAGCTCCATGGCCAGAGAAGGTTTACTTTTTTATGAGAAGCAAGGAAGTTGACCTCTCCAGACTTCAGAGGGTACTATCCCTACAGAACCGCAATATGAGGATTCCTCAATGGCGGCACACTGCCACCAGCGGGGGACCTGGGGACTGGAGGGTCACCTATCTGGTAGATCGAGAGGTAGTTCAGGAGCTTGATCGAGCAGGCTGGCTGCTCTACTATGAGTTGGTATCCTTGACTGTTCGGAGAGCGATGACTTATAGTGGAACAGTCCGCGCGCCCCCTTCAGGTCAAGAACCGGGAAGGAGCAAAGGTAGATCCCCCTTTTCAGTATAGCCCTGCCTTCGCTTTGAGGGCAAGTCAGATTAATTTTCAGCACAGCCATGATGCGACTGGCGAACTGGCCGCGTCATTGGCTGCTGTTGGAGACATTGTACTAATTCAAGAACCGTACATTTTTAGGAACGCGATCAGGGGATTTGGAGGAAGCGGCTATAATATCATTGCCGGGAAAGAGAAAGATGGAGCAAGGACATGCATACTAGCATCCCAGGGATTGAGCATTGTGCCACTGCCGCAGCTGGGATCCAGGGATGCCACAGCAGCCTTGTTTGAATATGAGGTAAGTGGTATTAATCGTAAGATTGTAGTAGGTAGTATTTACATGCCCTACGACGACCCACGTCTTCCCCCAGGGGAGGACTTGGATCGTCTTCTGGAATTTGCGAGTAGTAAAGGTTTGCCGACATTGATCGGCTGCGACGCCAATGCTCATAACACTATTTGGGGCAGCATGAACACCAATGCCAGAGGAGAATCTCTTCTACAGTATTTGGCGTCGACAAACCATGAGATATTGAATAGAAGAACCGAACCGACATTTGTTAATCGGATTCGGAAAGAAAGAATTGACATCACGTTGGTGTCAAGATGTTTACTAGGGGAGGTATCAGGGTAGAGGGTCTGACCATAGAATGATAAGACTTGAACTCAAGGCAGATCAATCGGCTCCGGTTTTTAAAAGAAATCCCAAATCAGTAGACTGGGCAAAATACACTCAGTCGCTGCAAGAACAATGTAGCGATCAACCGGAGCAGCTAAACTTAAAGGACGATGTAGAAAGGGAGGCAAAATCGATAGCATCGAAAATTGCTTCAGCTTTCGAGCAGTCTTGCCCCCTCCTGAGAGTTCAAACGCGCAGAATCAAATTGTGGAGCGTAAAACTCGCCAAACTAAGGGACCCAGCGCGAATGAGACTCAGGAGCGCCTTAAAAGGGGAAGGACAACACGACGCAACGTGGAATGAGTACAAGGAAGCAAGAAAAGACTTTAAGAGGGAACTAAGGAGAAACAAGAGGAAGACATGGAGAGGTTTCTGTGAGGAAATTGAGTCTTCGCCTGAGGCATCGAGGCTTTCAAGAATCCTCTGCGGTGATAATCGAGGTATGGTAGGCTCCTTGTGTAGAGCAGATGACACGTGGACTTCGACAAGCGAGGAGTCAGTCCGACACCTGCTTGAAGTTCACTTTCCAGGAGCAGATAACGCTGACGCACAGACAGTGATGACAGAGCTGCCCCAGACTAACTGGAATATGGTAACTACAGTAATCACTGATGATAGCGTCACCTGGGCCATCAATGAATTTAGCCCTTACAAGGCTGCGGGGCCGGATAACATCTTCCCGGCCCTATTGCAAAGGGGCCTCAACATATTGAGGTCTTTCATTAAGGAACTCTACAGGGCAAGTATCGCCCTTGGGTACGTACCAGAGGTATGGAGGTCAGCTAGAGTCAAATTCATTCCGAAACCGGGAAGAGAGGACTATACAACCGCCAAATCTTTTAGACCGATAAGCCTGACATCCTTCCTAATGAAAGCATTGGAAAGGATCATTGACAGGCATCTAATGGAGGGAGCACTAGCAGTCTCACCGATTCATGCTAATCAGCATGCATATAGGGGAAGGCGATCAACGGAGTCGGCTCTCCACAGTATGGTGCAAAGGATTGAGAAGGCTTTACAATTTAAGGAAGCAGCTTTAGCCGTGTTTTCCGATGTGGAAGGAGCGTTTGATAGAGCATGGTCAAACGTCATCTGCGACTCGCTCGCAGCCAGGAGCGCTAAAACGAATCTGGTGCGTTGGGTTAGAAGTGCACTGCAAGAGCGTGGCGTCCAAGCGAGTCAGGGTGGGTACCAGATAGACATCGGAGTGCGAGGCGGATGCCCTCAAGGCAGCTGTCTCTCCCCGCACCTATGGTGTCTAGTCATGTACGGTCTGCTCAACAAACTCGTGGAGGCCGGCTTCTACGCACAAGCTTATGCGGATGATGGATTGATTCTAATATCAGGCAAGTACTTGCGCATCATCTGCGAGAGAATGCAGATGGCCTGTAATATATTGGAGGCATGGTGTAATGAGGTAGGTCTCATGGTTAATCCGCGGAAGACTGAGATGATCCTCTTTACAAAGAGAAGGAATTTAGGAGATTTTCGACCCCCAAGATTGTATGGTCAACAACTGACCTTGGCAAAAGAGGTTAAATACCTGGGGGTCACAGTAGATGCAAAGCTGAGCTGGAAGACTCATGTCGATAGGCAGATAAGGAAGTCAATAGCGACCTTCTGGCAGCTCCGTAGAGCGGTAGGCACAACCTGGGGGCTAAGTCCTAGGCTCATGCACTGGCTGTACCAAGCAGTCATAAAACCCAGGATATCATACGGCTCAATAGTATGGTGGCCCTCGGTGGAGAGGAAAACCATTCGTTCCAGTCTTGCAAAAGTCCAGAGACTGGCTAGCCTAGCGATAACTGGAGCAAATGAGGACGACGCCGTCAGCAGCATTGGATGTCTTGCTAGGGCTGCCATCATTGTCGACTTTCATTAAGAAAGAGGCTATGGCAGCGCACTTGCGAATGGGGGACGCAGGAGCTTGGCATACCAAAGGTGAGGTTGTGGGTCATGCAAGGATCTCCCACATTGTGGAAAGAGAGATCCCTTTACCTACCTATAGAGTAGCACGACCCTCAGGCAGACTAAGATGACATAAGGGTTATAGCATCTCAATCCCCGAAAGAGAGGACTGGGAGAGAAACAGGCTGGAGTTCTCCAGAGAAGCAACTGTTTGCTATACGGATGGTTCACGTATGACACAGTTGCAATCCTCTGGTGCTGGAGTTTATATTGAGGCTACACAAACCGGGTTCAGCTTCCCTTTGGGGAAGCTTTCAACGGTGTTTCAGGCTGAGGTATATGCCATTCTAATGGCAATAACGATGAAGGAAGTCATAGAGAGAGATTGTCATATGCTCAGACAGTCAAGCAGCACTTAAGGCGCTCGACTCACCCATGGCGGGATCAGTTTTGGTTCAGGAATGCGGTGACCGCCTAGAGCATTTGCTGCGATGTAAAAGAGTGAAGTTGGTTTGGGTGCCAGGACACTGTGGGTTTGAGGGCAACGAGAGGGCAGATGAGTTTGCTAGACTCGGCACCACCAGCCCGTATGTAGGACCAGAACCAGCTTTAGGCATCACTAGGCAGCAGATAAGGACAGCACTCGACGAATGGGCACAACATGAACTTCAACGTGAATGGGGCCAGTCCGGGGTCGGGAGGCAAGCTAAAGACTTCATTGTGAAGCCCGATAAGGGCCGAACAGAGTGGTTACTAGCCCGAGACAGGAAAGCTCTAAATTCCATCGTAGGAATAGTAACGGGGCACTGTCGATTGAGGAGACACCTCTTTATGTTAGGCATTGAGGAAGATTCTATTTGTACGGACTGTCAGGAAGAGGAGGAAACTCCGCTTCACTTCCTGTGCAGATGTGAAGCGCGAGCGAGACTGCGACGAGATATTTTCGGCACTACGGTCTTGCATAGGGACGAAGGATCTTGCATGGAAGGATATGCAGACTTACATAGTAAGGACAGGCAGATTCAAGGATGTACACCTGGTGGCGGGTGGTGGTTGAGGGAAGAGCTGGGGTAGACTGAAAGGGCCTTATAGGCCTACCAGTCAGGTCTCTAGACCTTCCCCTAACTACTACTACTAGATTTCGATTTCCGCGTTTCGGTTTTGATTTTTTTCCCTTTAAATGAATGTATGACACAATTAAAAAAAAATGTTTTATGTCAAAAAACGACAAAATTCGTTTTTTCTTCGAGTTTGCCATAACTGCCGAAGATGACAGCGAAGCATATTTGCCGTTGCTGTGGCACTAAAGCTGTCAGATATTTTCATTTAACTGCACATTTTATTGAATTGGTGTCAAAAATTGTAAAGTATTCAGCGAAATGCCCTACATTTTTTCAAACCTAGAAACGTCGAACATGCTAGTAACTTATATTAAAAATCAAAGAAATGCGGACTCCATTTTTTTCAAAATGTTTTATGGTCAGACGAAATTGATTTTACCAATTGTGGCGTGATTAACAGACACAACCACCATTACTGGACTGTAGAAAAACCTCGAACAACGAAGGCTGCAAATACGATTTGTTTCTAAACTGCGATGTGAAATTAATGGCAAAAAACTAGTACCTACTTATTTTAGCATAATGTAGCAAATCGATTAATTCGACCTTTCATTTACTAGCAGATTCTAAACGAGCAAGATATCTTGCAATGTTGCAAACAGAAATAGTTCCGGCAATTAGAGAAGTTGTTCCACCACGTGAGTTTAACAACTTGTGGTTTCAACAAGATGGATGTTCCGCTCCCTAGGGAGGTGCAAACATTTCTATTAGGAACTTTTGATGAGAGATATTATAGTTATAGTTATAGTTATATATAGTGCGGTGGCGTGCCAGATCTCCAAACATTACTCCCCTTGACTTTTATTTATAGTGATATGTTAAAAATGAAACATATGAATTGTACAAATGTACAAATACTTGAACGTGTGCAGGATGTACTACCAAGTCGTGGGTAACGAAAATACCAATGAAAGGCATTTCGGTGGTCACTGAGTGAATCTCCGTCTAGCTGTTTGTGGGCAGAGCTTAATAAAAGATAGAAATACACCTAATGCGAATTTATCTTCTCAGTATTCGGTATAGCTAAATGAATGGCAATTGTTTTTTTAAACAAATTTTGTGGTTTTTTGGCACAAAAACAATTTTTTTAATAGGTGTCATACATTGTTTTAAAGGAAAAAGAGCTGATAATGGTATCTTAAAACCGAAACGTCGACATCAATGCAGGAATGCATTGCCCCTAAAAGCTGCCTGAATAATGTTTTTACAGATTTTGAAAATATTATGAAATAAACAAATACAGTAATTCTTCGAAATGCAAACTTTTAGTTTTTTCAAAATATCTCAAAAACGAAAAAAGATAAAGCCGTCACCAAACGACATTGAATTTACAATTGAATAGCTTACAACATTCCTTATTTGACCATTTTTCTATCCCTTATAGTTTTCAGGATAAAACAATACATTCCCTACCAATTTCGGACACACTGTCAGAAAAATGTTTATTTAGGTATAAGGCAATAATATTATAATTTACATGTTTTTTTTTCATTTTCCACTTGCATTTTGACATTTAGATTAGCTATGTATGACTGGATGTTTTGCTAAATAAATTCTAAGCATTGCAAAATATCGTAAAAACTTAAGAGAATAAAAAGTTACCGAACAAATGTAGGACTTTTGACTTTGTTGTAAAAATGAGTTTGTAATAAAAAGTTAAGACTTATTACGATAATACCTAAGCTATATACATGTCATTTACTTCAATCCTTAAGCAAAACTTAAATTCTTAAACAATTGAGCTGTGAACCAAAGACCAGTTATACAGTTTAAATAAATTAACTACAACAATTGCTCGTATCGCAATTTAATTTCAACGCACGCAACAATGTGTGATACGATGTTGTCAGAAGCGTCTACTTGTTAAGAAATGCAATACAAAAATTACACATATCTATAAACAAATTTAACCAGCCTATCGGATACAGTTCATCGCCGATTGGTAATTCTCGGCGTTGTCCGAGGCCAACAGTAATACACAAAGTTGGGATTCATTTAGGGGTAATTTATTTTCCATTGATCGTCTATTCAAAAGTTTATCTGTCTTTGAATATACATAATGTGTATGATTTTACACTAGTAAATGACCAGTATTAAGGATTTAAAGGTGCGTTTACATCTATCGTGATTCTGATTTCGTGCTTGTGATCGTGTTTGCATTCATTCTGTTGCATTACTATTTACGTCCAGTATCGCTCATAAAGATCGTTCGCATGCAGGGTGTCTGCATTGTAAAATCCGACGCACAAATTTTGGGCTGCGATGTTTCAAGGCACCGAGCGGCAAACTATTTTCTTCTGTCCACTCCATATTGCACAATGAAAATTATTGAACAAGACAAATGAACGGAACCGCCGTTATCTGTGCTCGCATGCATCCAAAGCATCCCTTTAATGTACCGCCAGGCGACGAATCAGCCGAAACAAGCGTCTGGGGTGATCGCAAGCAAGAAAAAGTTGTGAATAAGGAAAGCATGGCTTTTATTTTGCCCCGGCCGCTCGCCGTGTTTTTTTGTGCTTGCTGTGTGGACTTGACTTAAGAGCTTAACACTAAGTCAAGTGCTTGAAAATGTGTTAATGTAACACGAAACATTGCAACTGAAAATAGTGGTTTCACTTTAGACATTACTTCAGTCTAATAACCCACGAACTAACGTTATAATCATTCATTACGAATGGGAGATGCAAAATCTAACTAAACAATTATTAATATTTGAACACCCTGTGTTTATTGACGGCCAACATTACTAAGCAATACTGAGAAGCATCCTAGTTATAGCCACTTTGCAAAACCGATGAATGTAAATGCCGATACTGTTACTGATATTTTTGCCAATGATTTTATAAATTTTTAAAACTATCGAATTCTGCAATGAGTTAAATTTTACTGAGTATTGGAACTTACCAAAAAAATACGAAATGCCTAGTGTAATCATAGCTCCAACTGGCTCGCAGTAAACGCTGCCAAATGCAAAAGGGGTTGCAATTATTTGGCTTACAGCTAAAATTACCACTCTAGATCGTATGCCCATTTTTGCTACGAATTTGTCAGAAACTATTCCTCCTACCACAACACCAATACTACCAATTATAATTGTCACTGCAAATAACCACCAACCTAAAAATTATACGATGTAAGTACAGTGTGATTCCCTTCACTAATGATACAGAAAATACAAAACTCATTTAAACATGTTTTTATTTCATTTAATATTTGTATAAAGTTCAGGGTGAACCAAAATGCTTTATAAAGAAAAAACAATTGAACATCAAATAAAAAATCGGTAAATTTCCTTTAACCGGAACTTCCATGCAATCTTTCCTTTTATTAGGGTTAGTGAAGCGTGACCCAATTTAGTTGGGTACATAGTCGTTTAGTAACACACGCCGAACATATATACCTACTGTTTTTTCAAACATTTTTATTCGCTACCATTTTGTTCCACCAATTTGAACCATCTTACTAGTTTCTTCCTATCCTTGATTTTTGAATTGAAAATTGAATTTATAAGTTGTTTTTTAGACTGATTTTTTAAAAAAATGTATTAGATCGCCATTTTGTTCCGTCATGTTGATTTTGTAGCAAAATTGCACCAATTTATCCCCACATCGTATCTAATTTTTGTGCAAAAACGGAAGTTGAAAGAGTAAGGGTAACAGTTTATTTGTGAGGCATTTTATCCCGGCATCTTAAATTCAACAAATTTTACCCGTTTATCTGAATATCAGACTTACTTCTTATAGTACAGAAGTATTTACTGACTCTTTTCATATTCTTTTTTTAGCATTTTACTAGGTCACATTTTCTTCGGTCTTATTGGATTTTTGCCAAATTGTTAGCGTTTGATCCCCATATGATCGGCAAGTAGTTTTTAGATATGCCGCGAACAGACCGACTGACAGACATACCGACGGAATTGAGAAACGTAAAGATTTGAAAAAATCTCGGAGGGTGATTTTTTCATAATTACAATACAAAAAGAAATAATAAATGTGATTATATAAACGTTTTGGAGATATTTATAGTACAATATCCAATTTTTCTAACTTACATCTAAAGATACGTTATGAAAAATCGACACCTAATACAAGCAAAAATGTTTATATCTTATTTACTAGAAAAAAAACATGTTAATAAATAAATACAAATAGTTCATAGTAACATTTGCATGAATATTTAAAGTAGGCCTTGAAATATTTATCCAAATCCTATTGTGCTTTATTTATTCATTAACATATTCTGTAGTTTTTGGAGAGATTATAGGATATTAAGATACGAACATAGATCTCATTTGTTCGTAATAGGTATGCGACATGCGTGTCTGAAGTTAAGTGAAATTGTATATTTTACCTTAAATATCTCAAAATGGTTATATTTTTACACAGAACATTTTATATAAAACTTTCCTCGTTTTTTTCGTATATTCCAAAAACCTAGTGAAATATAGTTTAACGCTTTTATTCTGTCTGCTTTTTATTTGATGCTCAATAGTTTTTTTTCGAAAATAAGTTTAAATTATTCATTAAAATCCTTTCACATTTTACATTTTTATGGCTTATAATAATAGAGATATTAAGTATTTTTACTTTACTTTGAATACAAATCTACTAATGAGTAGGTCGTGACTAGAGTTTGTGTTAAAACCAATGCATAATAACACACTTTAACTTTATTAATTTCAATAATGAGCTGAATTCAGTATTTACTTTCTTCTTGAGATCTAAGTAGTATCTTAAGGTTCGTAAAATTCGTTTTAAAAAAAAGCTTTAAAGTTTGATAAAGCGCATGTAGATTTCAAAGTCTTATACCAAACATGTAAAACGGGGGAAGGCTAAGG
The DNA here is from genome assembly GCA_030620095.1 of Kuschelorhynchus macadamiae. Taxonomy (NCBI): domain Eukaryota; kingdom Metazoa; phylum Arthropoda; class Insecta; order Coleoptera; family Curculionidae; genus Kuschelorhynchus; species Kuschelorhynchus macadamiae. Next base: position 2,753,490 of record JAUTXW010001082.1, read on the forward strand.
ATGCTCCATGCGGATGCTTAAACTGGCAACAAGCTGTTTTCATCTTCAAAAAGACAAAAATTATAATGACACGTTTATAATATCTTTTTTTTTCCCTATTTTGTGCACCATATTTTAAAAGAGCATTATCTTAAAAAGTGTAATTATTGTTGAACATTTTCAAGTTGGTTACAAAGCATGTCAAAATGACAATTACATGCGCGTCATTTTTGTTTTTGAAATTTTAGATGTGACCTGTTTCAAATTCGAGGTGGCCATGACTCAGAATTTCCAACTTTATAGAGAAGAAAAAGTAATCTCGAAAAGAGGACCATTGCAACACTAATTTGCGTATCGAAAATAGGTTTTTATGATTGTAAAATAGAAAAAGTTCTTTATCAGACTGTCATACTCATACGTTAACGAAATATCGTACCAAAGTGACACTTATTTGAAATGTGATACATAATATTGGATAAGACATTTTGTCAGTGTCGCAGCCATTTATCTTAATTTTGAAACAATCCTAAGGTATAATTAACAGCTCACATTTATACAAGCACTTTAATTTATAGACATTTAACCTACGACTTACCTAAATCATAATCAGGAAAATAGATTTGGTAGTACAAATCACAATTGTATGCGAAGCACATTCCGCCGCAGTGCCTTATTGAGGCGGCAAGACATAGCATAATAATTCTGGGCTCACTCATAATAGTCCTGAAACAGCAGAGCGGTGTTAAAATCAGGTTGAGTATAAGAAACTCGAACATTTTCTAGGCAATATTTGTCACTTAAATTATATCAATGTACCAAAATCCTATGGATGCAACAGACAAGATCAGAGAAAAGGGCACCCCTTCCTCTTTGTCTAATCGTATACTACTAAGTATTATTCTTATCTTATTTGAAATTATTCAAGAAGAAAAAAGATATAATTTATATAAGCGAATTTAATATTTTTGCTTTCTTACAAACTATTTAAGAAGTAAAAAGGTACAGGTAAAAGTTGAGAATATAATATAAAATATTATAGTTACAAAGAGGAAGAGGGTCATATTAAAAAAAAATATTTTTAGTGCGCTCTTTTGAAGTGTATTGTAGTTATATTTGCATGACTTTTACTTCCAACTTTTTTTCAATGAATAGTTCAAACGATGAAAAGGAGGCTTTGACTACCCCTGTAACAGCAGAGCGGTGTTTAAAAATTATATAGTTGCTATTAAATGACAATATTATAAATTATTATTAATGCAAAATATATAGGACACGTTAGGATCGTTTAATATAATATCAACAGACCCGTCTGTTTAGACCTTAATAACTATGCTTACCAAATGGTTACTTTCTTCGCATCAGGGTTATTTGCTTCAGCCACGGCGTCTTCCCCTATGGACTGTCTCTCCGGCTCTTTCAGGGTGAAAGTCAAAATGGCGAAAATAAGCGCTACAACACCAGCAGAATAGTAACACAATCTCCAACCTAATCCCCATGTATTCATAGGTGGCACATACCTGCCCACTGGGAATGCAATTCCTAAAATAAAGATACACATCGAACAATGAATTGTATTAAATCATTGATATAAAGGGTATTTTTTTAATAAGTATTCGATATGTTACGGGACTAAGATAAAAAGTTCATCTAAAGATATGGTCAAAACAACAAACATCGAAACACTCGTCAAAAAATTAATATAAATTATAAAAAACGTTGGATGCTTAATGCCAATATGCATCCATTTATCTTCTAATTGACTAGCGTATTTACCAGATTTTTTAGTTCTTGTTCATTTTGTAATTTAAGGTCTTTAAATGTTCCCAAAGGAAATAATCTAAGCATTAAGGTATGGTGTCCTAGGGGGCCATAGTTGAGGGAGGACCCCTAACCTATCCAATGATCCTTGAAAAATCGATCCAAAAATTTTCGCGCTTGAATGCTAAAATATACTGGTGCACCGTTATGTATAAACCAAATTTCATTCTGCAGTAAAAGCGACACATTTTCGAGTAAAATAGGCAAATGTTCTTCAAGAAAATGACGATATCTATCGCCGTCTTATCTTCCCGGAATTAAGACCTATCAATTAATCTTAAAGGATTCAACAATTCCAGCTTACATGTTGGCAGAAAACTGTTCTTGAAAATGTGATTCCTCTTGCTTCGTCAGTAAACAGGATTATACTGTCAAATAAAGGATTTCGTGAATAAGGCATTGGAGGAACCAACGACAGAAGTTGATACGTACTAGAAAGTTACTAGGGAGAAGTGTATGAACTCTCTGAATGTGGTAACAATTGATCGAATAAAATTTTCCACACCAGAACATAACAGATGTTTAATGTTAGCGCCACTTTTCTGGTGCGTGCTTCTTTTCAGATATTCTACCAGATTAAGAACTGCTTTCTCGATTTCTGGGGTTCAAGAGGTGACTGGCATTCTAAAAAGTTTCTCTTAATTGAACGTGGATCCTTGAAAATGTTTTTGAAGCTGGAGTTGTACGGTTCGGATAAATCTTTTGATATAAAGGTCTAGCCTCATATGTAGTCCCATTGATAAGTACGTATGTAACATGTATATCGGCGTGCTCAACATTGTTAAAGTTAACCTTTTTGACCTTCTGACAAACTTACTAGCCTACCTGATCTTTTTATTCCTCTTTTACAGGCTACATCACTCCCAAGAAAAAAAGGTCAATGACCGGGTGAGTGACGTACTCTGGCCTTCTCAGTTTAAAGATTTAGTATTAATTCCATTGCTCTTTAATAGAAATTTACCTTTTAGGCATTGTTTTTTCAATATTATTTAGTTTTTACAAGTAGTAATAGAGTAATAGGTCACACAAGTTTGAAAAAGTGTTATTTGTGCATAGTGAAACGAAATTAGCCAAGGAAAGAATTAAAAATTCTTTTATAACTGATATATTTACTTCTGCAGAAGTTTACATAACAAAAAACAATGTCTGGGAATATGTGTGCTGTGTATAATTGCAAAAATAGTTACAAAAATCACTTGCAGGTGTAACTTTTCATAGATTTCCAAAATTAATTATTATGAAGCAACAGTGGGTACACCGGTGCGGTAGAAAAATGTTAGCTATAGATATATTTGGATTCTTTATTATTTCTTTATTAATTATTCAAGCAAGTTATGTTTTCTTTTAACATATAGCAGGTACTTTTAATTTTAATTTTTGCTCTGGATTGTTGCTTTTCTAGTATTAATGTAAAACTCAACTTTGTTAATTAATCTAAAGATTATTTTTATACTTAGGTATCAGAACCCACCGTAGTTATTATTGATTTTTTTGTTTCCATTTTCGTTGTAGAACTGGTTATATTAAGGTATTTTTTGTAATTTCTAGAATACGTTATTTTTTAATTTCGAAAAAATATGTATGACAATAATAACAATTATTCAAAAATCGTAATATCATGTTTATTACTTTTCTATTTGAGAATCACTTTACCTATTTGTTTTTAAATTATTACATTTAGGTACCTAAATTGCAAAAAAGTGCTTATTTCTATGTAACGATTTGGGGCAGCCTGTCATAAAAGTACATAATATAACAAAATTTCATGAATTAAGAAGGCACTCATAATAATATATTTTTGTCTTGATAAAATTTTTAAATTATTTCTTAATCACTTATTTTATGTCCAAATATGAATTTCTAAAGCATTTTGATGAGTAATTGACCATTGCTTGTTGACCGAAATTCATATCGTAATGTTGCTCTATTAGTTTAATATAAAATTTGTCGTAATTTATTGCATTAAAAATCAAAATAACAGCATCAAAAGGCTAAAGCATATTATCCTCCTATAGAAATAACGCATGAAACTTGTTTCGAGTGGGTCAGGGGACGTCACTGCAGCAATGGTCGCTCGCGCTAAACTGACGAAAATAAATCGCGAATGTAACTATCCTGTGTGGTTTAAGGTTCTTGTATCTTGATCATTCACGGCTTATTTGTTTATTTTTATCATGCATTATGGATATCTTGGTAAATAATAGGAAAACAGTGAGACGTACGAAAAAAATACAAGATAACAAAAAGTTTTATAAGAGGACTAGAAATTTAATTATAAAAATGACAGGGGCGACTCTCCAGGGGACGCGGGTGAGGCACCGTTTCACCTACATTTTCCAATCGATTTACTTAAAAATGATTAATATTTTTAAAATATTAAGTATTTTATATCAACATTTTTATTATAAAAATGTAGTATGTTTCATATATATTCACAATATTTACTTAATTATACCATTATTTTCTATCAAAACTAGTGCGTTATATAATCAAAAAATAATAATGACTTAAAAACGTAGCGCGCGAACACCTTTCATAAGAGCGACCCGTTGAGGAATCACAATCAGCAGTAACAAATTCCGCATCAGACTCCTCCCCCACGCTGGCTTTCGCGCTTAGATTTGTTTAGGGCAGTTGCTATGGCAACGCAATGGTGAATATCCGTAAGCCAAATAGAGATGGGAGCGGCATAAAACTGCTGCTGCAGACTTAAGGTGCTTATTCGCTTGTTATAGAGTTAATGTAAAATAATGCGTTCGGATCATCGGAGGCGGAAGCAGTTTTGCATCCATCGAATCGAATCGAAATTAGCTTTAAGATATAGGTACATACATGTTTTTTAACAACAAAAAAATATATTTAAAGTCTTATAAAATCATATTATTTCCTCTAAGTATTAAAAAACGCTCCAAAGCTATGGATAATTACCATCATAAAAAGGTTAAAAAATGTGTGGCACCCCGAAAAATTTTCGCCTGTTGCGCTATCATTGCCTACGGCGTTGTGCACCTAGCTACGCTGCGCTTCACCCGTTCTTAAGTCCACGAGCAGTCACTGAAAAACCATCGCCCTGTAGACCATATTAAAAAGTAATAAGACTACATTGTATTTATTGTAACGATTATTCAGTATACAAAATGTGATTCGTCTTTCTTAAAAAGACAGGTCTGAAATGAAAATAATGTATTTTTGACCACATTTTTATATGAACTTTTCGTCTTAGAAATATTTGAGGAATTATCGCGTGAAATATCGAACACTACTAGAAATGGTTGAGATGAAATCTCTCGAGAAAGTCCCGAGGCAGCAGGAGTTGAGATATGAGGTGCCCATAATGAAGTTATAATTGTTGTAACTTTTTCTATTAATAAAATATTATTACCAAATAACCTGGTTATATTCGAATTATCATTATGATATATTAAATTAAAAACGACAAATATGATAAAAAAGTCATATCATACCATTTGATTTTTTTGAGAAAATTCGTATTATCTAAAGAATTACAAAAAAAAACGCCATCTAGGGGCTACTAATAGAATCATTACGGTACATTTAATAGCTCTACGTGAAGTGCAAAGAAAGGCGCTTTTTTTGACATCAAGTTCAATGTAATCGGTTCATCCAAAACAGAGATATAAACGTTTGAAAGAAATAAAGTTTGACCTTCCTCCACCATTTTAATATTGAAAATAAAAAAAAAATTATCAAATCCATTAAAAGGATTATTCATGTATACTTACCATAACCACCATAGATTCCCCAGTTAAAAACGGACATAACCAGAGCCCTTTTTTCTTCGGGAAATATATCCGACAGGATTCCAGTACTCAGAGGGTTACATGCAGATTCTCCAGCGGCCATTATCATTCTTAGTAGTACCAAATGCCAGTACTCTGTTACTCCTCCGCTAACGATAATGGCGAGTGAGAAAACGATACTAGAGATGCCCAACATTTTCACCCTGTTTAACAAACATCTTGTAACAGACTTTAAAAATCGCTAAATTCGCTTTTACTCACTACTTCCTTCATACAGAGTTTCATTAGAGAGAAAGAGAGGGAAAGAGAGAGAGAGAGAGAGAGAGAGAGAGAGAGAGAGAGAGAGAGAGAAAGAGAGAGAGAAGTTATTCGTCTTCAAAAAATTTAAAATAAACATACAATTTAAACAGCGGTGTAATAATTTAGTAAATATTATTAATTTGTTAAAGGAGTATTTTTTTTATTTACAAAAAATATGCGTACTGTACCAGTTGTTTTTTCATGTAAGACAATTAAAAATAAATAAACAAAATATAGATATCCTTTTCGATGTAATTAATATTAGTGCAGGATTTTTTTCATTTTCATTTCCTTTAGAATCTGTTCATAAATGCAAATATTAATAAGTGCTTTTAGTGTATTATTGTTTTTTTACTTATTTTACATACATTTTATTTCTGAAATATGACAAACTAATCATATACTAAAACAATATAGATAGAGCAACCACAAAGATTTACATGAATATATTAACCTTTAAATGTCACTACTCCTACCTTTTATGCAATTATTATTTTGTTTGGATTATCCAGAAAGTTGAGCTCTCAGCTTGCTCGTTTCAACTTCAAACTTTTAGTGTTTTAATATTTAATAGCGCAAATATCTAAAAACGTGAAAGATGTTCCTTCGCCCTGTTTTATGAAGGAACATGTGTCCATGAAACTATAAACATGCAAGGAAAATGATTGTTTTCAGTGAACATATTTCGCTCGATGTTTTGTATATTGATAAATTCTAAATAAAGTCAAAATTTTAACCAGTTTGAACAGTCATTCTTACTAAAAAATGGTTTATTATTTTTTACTGGGAAATGGATAATATAAATCACTGTTCACCTGGTATAAATTTATATGTCTCTCTCAATAAAAGTTGATAATAAAAAAACGGGTCTACAGACTGAAAAAAGTAACAGTTGATTCAATACACACTTACAATTTTAATTATATCGACATGCACTTACATGTCTTTTGTGTTTTCAGGTTTTCTTTTAAACGCACACACCATTAGTCTAGAATTGTGAGAGTGGGAAAAGAGCGCTGGGTAAGTCAAACATTTTTATTATATATTTAAAACTTATAATTTTTGTAATCTAACAATAATAAAAAAAATATTCTCTAACCTATTACAATAAATAAGACTTTTTATGAAAAAATAAGAACTAAGGGACCCTAAAAAAATAAAATTTTTGCGTTTTCGGGTCCCTGGCTCCATTTTATCCCCTTTCGGTCCGTCAGTCTGTCGGTCGGGCTGTCTGAACGCGCCATAGCTTAAACACTATGATAGATAGACTTCAAATTTCGGTCAAAAATCAAAGATCAGAAGGGTGTTAAGTGGTTATATTTTGGTAAAAATCCAATATGGCGGAATAAAATGGAGGCATTACAAAATGTATAGAAATCATTACTAAGAAACTACTTATCGAATTTACGCAAAAATAATGTGATGAACTGCTATTTTTTTAGTGTAAATCCATTATGCTGGAACAAAATGGCGGCTTACTAAAATGTTTAATTTAAATATTCCGTGAAATTTCATTTTCTGGAATTGAACCTTCTTTTTATGAAGGAAAACTTATTTTTTGTAGACCACGTGAATAATGTTATGAAATATTAATAATAATAATAATATTTATAAATACATTTAAAATTAAATAAATCGAAAGAAATTGCAATTTATAAGATTTGTATAATGCACTAAATAATTATCATTACCTTAAGATATATAAACCTATTTTATTTCCGAACGGCCCCATATTGTGCCTATCACCCAGGGCTCTAAAAACACGTTAGCTTTGCTTTTTTTGTGTACGGTTTACCGCAACAAGCCTGGGAACAATTTATATTTTAAGCAGCGACGATCGGGATATAACTCTCTTATTTAGATATATTAAACATAGTATTTAGAAGAAAAATATTTTTATACAGAAGATCATCAAAGATAGAACGTTTGTATTTATATCTCAGACATTTTAAATAAATAGTTTAGTGCACAACTGTGATAAAATTATCGACGAAACTGAGTTTTTATGTAATAAGTAAATATGGAAAACTTTTTAGGCCCAAAAATCAATTTTACTAACAAAATTTTAAAGTTATTGTCAAAATAATTTATATATGGGGTCCCCTTGTGTAATTTAATTTACGGAACTCTAAAAATAGATGAAAATATATTTTGAAATATTTAATAGATTACCCTGTATTTTATTGGACCATGAAATGGGTTTCATTCTTGGTTTCTTTTAGGTAGTTGCAAATTTCGCAGATATAATATTTTTATAGATAACTCACAACAATCTCTAAAGGAACCTAACTGGAAATTTCCTCCTGAATTTTTTCTTTTGTCTACAAAAATGAAAGGAAACGTAATTTATATAAGCGTTACTAAATGATTATGTGCCGCACTAAATCCGGCCATACTTCACTATTCCAAATAAAATAAAACATTCATAACCGGGAAGTTCTGGATAAAGAAAATTTACCGTTTTTTTGAAATATAGGTTATATTAAAGTAAATTTTACTTCAAACGCCAAAATTATCGCTCAGGTGTGAATCGCATTCTGTACCTTCTTTTTACTTCCTTCGTAAAAGGGAAGTATTGTAATCGTGAAAAAATCACCCTCCCAGGTTTTTTAGATTTTTACGTTTAGGATCCTTAGATGCCAAATAACATGTTTTCTGAATTACGTCGGAGGTCGGTCTGTTGGTTTGTCTGTCTGTCTGTATGCAGCAGAGCTTAAAAACTGCTTATCCAAATGACTTCAAATTTTAGGCAAAAATCAAAGTCAGGGGACGATTTGGTAAAAATGAAATATGGCGGAACCAAATATCGGCCTAGTGAATGTTAAAAAAAAAATTACTAAAAGCTACTTATCCAGTTTACGTGAAATTTTGTACAAAAACCAAGTATTGCGAATTACCAGCAATCAAATAGTAAAATTTTGGTACGAATCAAAGATAGCGAAACAGAATGTCGGCTTAAGAAAATATTTATAAAATCAGCTTGAAAAAACTACTTATTAAAGTGATCTCAAATTTTGTGCAAGAATTAAGTGTGGTATAAAGACGAACTGGTAAAATTGTGGTTCGAATTCATGATGGCGGAACAAAATGGCGATCAAATAAAATGTTTGTAATCCTAAAAAAAATCCCCCTTCAAGGTTTTACATAGCTTCAAATTTTAGTGTTTCTAGATGCCCAAAACGTGTTTTTTCAATTTCGTCGGCCTGTCTCTCCCTAATTTTGGGGCATAGCTAAAAAACTATTTATCAGATTGACCTCAAATTTTGTCCAAAAATTAATGGGGATGATCTGGAAACAAAAAAAAAAACAAAATATCGGCCTGGCGACGCCGCGACGTGTTAAAATCATCACTAAAAACAAAGTATTCAAATTACCTCAAATTTAGCACAAAAATCAATAGAAAAGAATACAGAAATGAACAGGTAACACTTTTGTATGACTTCAAGATGGCAGCGTAATAAAATAGTTGAAAAATCAGCCCGAAAAAACTAGGCTTTAGATTAATTTCAAAATTTGTTCAAGTATTAAGTCTAATATAGAGATAAAGTTGTAAACTTGAGGAATTAATTTAAAATGGTGCAACAAAATGGTGACCAAATGAAATATTTAAAAAAATTTACGTTAAAAAACGTCTTATCTAATCGAAAAATATTTCATAAAAACTCTTAAAAATATCAATGTAAAAACTACTTATTCAATTTGATTTAAATTATGTACAAAAATAAAGTGTGGTGTAGGTAAAAACTTAGTAAAATATTACAGTATGGTAGAACAAAATGGCGCCCAATAAAAATGTTTGAATAGACAGTATATGTGTTACTAAAGGACTATATGCCGAACTAAATTCGGTCACATTTCACTATTCGTAAGAAAAGGAAAGTTTCATAACGAGGGAAAATTCCGGTAATTTTAGGTTTAATTTTGTTGATTAGGTTGTACGATAAACGTTTATGAAATTTACAATGTATTTTAAACGTAGATAATTTAAATCAGATACAAATTTCTCTAATTTCTTCAATTTCCTGTTGAACATCGTATCTGGAAGGCACTGAATACAGTTTAGTTGTTCACGATTAATGAAGTAGTATTATAAAGTATAATAAGAAGAATTTTTATGATATTTATATTGCCATTATTTTATGCTTTACTGACCCCGTGCCTTATCATCAATTTTCCTTTAACTCATATTTCTGACACTTATTACTGTTACCTTGTTCGTAGTCACGAAAAGTCAACTATTATATTTACAAATAAACAGGAAAGGTTAATATTATACTGTTGCGTGTTATGCGCTTAAGCATTTTTGTACAAAGTTAATAATATCTTAGTTATCTGATTATTGAGTAAGTTTGCAAATACCAAATAAGCAATATTTTGTAAGTAAGTAGTCAAAAAAAGCACCTTCCGAGATTTTTTCCGATTTTCACGCTTTATTGTTCCTAACTGGCGAATGACATGTTTTCCAGTTTCCCTCAGTCTGTCCGTTTGTCGGTCCGTCTATCTATCGGCCTGTTTGTATTCGTCCAAGTGAATTCAAATTTTATACCAAAATCAAGGATCATAAGTGTCAACAATTTCGTCAATATTGATATGGCGGAATAAAATGGCGGCCTACTAATTTTTTTATAAAATCAGTGTCAACAAATCGGTCGGGAGCTTGCATAAAAAATAAAACTCATTTTTCTTTGTTGCCAGCTGCAGCGAATTAAAAAAAACATCTATAAATCTTTTTTTATTTTTTTCCTATCTAATTATTACGAAAGTTTTACAAGGTTTTAATTTTATATATATAGATACACTGACTATGTAGTGACGTTATAACGTATGTCCGGTATGAGGTCATGAACGCTTTTTAAAATGTTATATTTCCGTTAATTTTTGACGTATGACAAAAAGAAGAACACGAAGAAGAAGACACGTATTTTGTCTATTTATTTTCCACCAACTATCAAAATCAACAATAAAAAAATTTGATGCAAGTTCCCTTTCCCTCGTCATGAATTATTCATTTTATTAGGAACAATGAAAATTAAAAAAATAATAATAAAGTTGTTCCATAGGCCCATCATCCACCTGCGTCTTCAAGAAAGGCCTAATGTAATGTTCTAAAAAGCAGCTGAAAATATCATTTATTTAAATGTCATTAAATTTTGTACAAAAACTAAGTGTGATACGAAAATTAACTGGTAAGATTGGGGAAATAACCCGAAATTGCCAGATTGTGGTCTAATAGAATGTATAAACAATCGTCGTAAATTACTACCGAATGGTATGAACCCAGCAGGGCGAAAAAAAAATAGCCACCTAATGAAAAGTTTATAAAATAATTGTAAAATAACGTGCAACAATCAAGTCTGTCATAGAAATAAAATCGTAAAATTTTGATGTCAATATGGTCTAATAAAATATTTTAAAAATCAGCATTTAACCTACTTTTTTAGTTGACTTTAAATTCTGCATAAGAATCAAGTGTGATATAATCTTTACAATTCCCTTCTTTTGTTAAAAAATAAAATTTAGCAGAAAATAAAAAAATTAAACATAAGAAATTCGGTTTTACCCAGAACTTCCCTTGTTATGGATTCCACCGTGTTGCCAGGAATAGTCAAAAATGATCTTGTCAAGATCCGCACATAGTTATTTAGTTATAATATATATATATATATATATATATATATATATATATATATATATACAGATTGTGTTATCATTTTTCTAAGCAAAATATGGGTTAATTGCTAGGAAATATCCTGTTAAATTCCTTTGCAGTTCAGTTTTACCCAATCCTCCGAATAAGTGAATTGAGGAAAATGAGATAATACTTATTAGTGAATCAGTGAAATGTTACATAATCTCTGACCTGTTAAATTTGTCTGCCAAATAGCCCATAATTACACCAACAATTGTGAACACAGCAATAAAGCTGGGCCCCGCCAGGATCTGGTAGTCCAATCCTAAGCCATTGTAAGTCCACTCACAATAAGGCTCATCATTTATAGTAAGCGACATACATGTGTCTGAGTCGTTTGCATCTGAGCAAACAACAGGTAGATCACTCAAGTAGTACTCCGTGTTATTCAGCTGACATGCTATATCACCTACAAAAATTGGGTACTATATTTTAAGTATACGGTATAATAGTGACTCATAATATTTTGGATAAGAAATGTTGTAAGATTGTGGTACCTGATTTTTTTAGTTATTATATTTTTGATTATCGTTTTTTTGCATCATCTAAAGTTTCTAAGACCAGTATCTTGTCTAAACATGATAATACTTGTAAAATGAATTGATTGTAAAGTAAAAGGCGCATCCTTATTTTAGGATTATACCAGTTAATAATTTTTATATTATAACCTTTTTAAAGAAAATATTTATTTAAATTGTATGAAACGGCACTATCATAAGATGAATGTTCGTCTTATATTGACACTTTTATTACAAGTTTAATAACATATATTTTTTAAAAACAAATCATTTTTTAATTTTTGTAGGTTTTTTTGAATTTGATAAAAAGGAGATATTTTCGATTTTCCAACTCTTATTCGGAACCATCAATAGTTTTTATTGGGCTGGGATGATTGTCACTTAGGTTAAATGTTTATCAGTTCTGGTGTATTTATCGACACAAACGTATAAAATGCTTGACTTATTACAACGAACTCAACCTTTTAATAAAATAAAAAACTTGAAAAATATATAATTTTCAAGAGTTTTATAAATTTTTACAATACTGGCATAAGCAACATCACTCAGTTTTAAATGTTCGCCTCCGATTTGAGATTCGAAAATATTTTATAAAAATTTTAACGACAGTAAATTTTCAGTAATTGGTATTACTGGAAACTTAATGTAATAGCATATCCACTAGTCCACTATATCGTGCAATGAGGTAACATTTCCTTTTTTATGACCCAAAAAAAAATTCTTCAAGCCCCTAAGGATTTGGTTTTTTGTTCTGGTAAATTAGCATAACCTACTTTTCAATTTTAAGGGCAATATAAGCAAGGAAAATAGTTTAAATGTAGAAATTGTGTAAGTTTCTTTGTAAAAATAAGATTTAAATCCAGAAGACGTATAAATAAAAAAATCGTTAAGGGCCAATAATAGTATATAGCCATAGGATGAGATTTTGCTAACAAAATTGAGCGACCCTCTAATGCCTATTTTTGTTATAGGGAACCTCAGGCCCTTATCCAATCCGGGGCCCCTTAAGGAAGTTTTTTTAAGAGATGTATTAGAGGAAAACGTTTATTACAAAACTTTTTTATACAATTTCAAGAGGTTTACAATAAGTAATCCATATGTCACCAAAATTTTTTATTTTTTGGTTATTAAAAAAATAATTTAAAAGGTGATATCAGGAAAAATATTTGATCATTTAAGACAATATGATAATAACTATTTATTCAATTAGTCCGTATAGTATTATTTTTCTTGGAAGAACAATAGTATTGCATTAAAAAAGCTTGAACTTCCTTATATGAAATGTGGTATCCTATATATTATAACATTTAAATAGAACCGTTTATGGCAAATTCAGCGATATTGAAAAACTTGGTTCTCCGGTTTACTGTTTCAGACTTATTGCCTGTTATCTTCAGAAACTGACTGATTTGCAAAAGCAATTTCATCAGTTGCGTAAACACATAAATATTCTGTGACCGAGAAAAATTTTTTTAACTTTTTCATTATTTAATAATGATTTGATTATAAAGTAATCCGCAGTGTTGCCAAATTGTACGTGTTCTTAATTTTCTTCATTTTTTAAAATAGATCAGTCCTAAATACGTATCTTTAAGTAGATTTCAACTATATATAACAATAAGGGGCTGTGATTCACCGTTTAGGAATTATTGAGGGTATCCTCAGGTAAAGCCTTATTTTATATTTTGCAATATTTATATTTTTTATGCCTCATTTTATATGTACGTGACTAGATTATATAAACTATTTTATATCTCAAACCCTTAGAAATGATATTTCTGAGGCTCCGTTTTGATAACAATTACACAACAAATAGTTTTCTTGTTAATGATAGCTTAGAACAATTTAAATAACAACTAATATATATTAAGTACTATTGCAGTCAATTTTTGATGTGTTCAAAAATATAAGCAATTTAAAATATATAAATAATATAAAAAAGAATTAAAAAACTGCCATCAATCAAGTCATAAATAACAGTCACAACTTTAAAACAATAAATGACGAGAAAAATAAGTTATAAATAGGCATACACTTGTGGATAATCATTAATAATTCTGAGAGGGTGAGTCACAACTCATTATATATGATTAAACTCGTTTTAAAGAAGCCTATTTATGTCAATGTTAATATACAGGGTGTTCCATTTAGATATGAAGAAAACTGGGGACATGTAACATTTCGGATTACTTATTTGTAATAAGGTATGAGCTATTAAATTGTGATAAGAGTAAAATTATCTATTTGTTGGCGGTGATAAAACATTAATAAATGCTTACGCCTCTAAGGAAATTGCCTGTGCAAATCAGTTTCTGAAGCTGAAACTAACAGGTAATCATTTCGAAACCGTAAACTGAAGATCTACCTTTTTAGATACCGTTTGATAACTGATAATAATGATGTTGATTGAAAAAATCAAATTGAACAAATTATTAATTAATAAATATTTTTTTTTATTTATTCTTACGGGTTCGGTAGTATCCCCTAATAGATGGGCTACCCTGTACATTACTTACAAGATCTTATCTGGTGAATACCGACAAGGTACAAGAATGATGTTACTGATAATACCAACTTGTAATCTGTATATTTTACGTAGGTACAGGTCTCAACAACTATTTCCAAAATAGCTATGCGTAGGGTGTATTCTATTCTTCATATAAAATAGACGATGATAGTGTGTGATACTAATGTTAAATGATTTTAGGTTTATTGTATGTGAAATTAAAAAAAAGAGTGTTTGTTAAAAAGTGTATAATCTAATACGTAAATCATATTATTGTAATTACCATAGTGGAGATCCATTGCTATGGCTTTACTGGTTACACCGATCATATAATGTCCCAGTTCTCCCAGTACATATCCTATAGAAACAATCGCCAAGACATATGTCGGATAGAGGAATGCTAATTTTTTTCGTATTTCTAACATGATGGTTGAATTTGTCGTCTGAAAAAAAAATAAAAATGTTTAATACTTGACTATTTTCTGTAGCAGTTTATATAATATATAATAATATAGAAAAGACTTAGTTGACTGACTCACTGACTGACACTCATTCACGCTCCAGCTCAAACCGCTTGAGGTAAAAGGCTGAATTTAGGTATACAGGTTGATTTTAGGGTGTTGAGGTTCGATAAGAAGGGATTTTTCAAAATTCAAATTCCAAGGAGTCGGTCAGTCAGTTTTTCGGAAAAACGCTTGAATACGTGTTTTTTAATTTATTTTTTTTACATATTTTAAGACTTTTTAAAAACTCATACAGGGTGTTCAGAGGGGTGAAACCACCACTTAAATAATACAATATTTTTTAATTTAAAAACCGGTTAGTTTTTCGAAAAAAACGCTTGAACACGTGTTTTTATATTTATTTTAGGATTTAAAAAAAAATCATACAACGTGTCCAGTCAATATTATAATATATTTTATTTAAAAAACCGTTAGTTATTCGAAAAACGCTTAAACATAATATGCTTTATATTTAATTTTTTTACATATTTTAAGTTTTTTTAAAAACCGAGACGGGGTGTCCAAGGCGCTGAAACCACCTTTTTATTATCATATCTTTTATTTAAAAAACAATTAGTTATTCGGAAAAACAATTGAACACGTGCTTTTTATTTTTTTTTATTACATATTTTAAGATTTTTTTATACATTCATATAGGGTTTGCCGTAGACAGCTGAGCTTGTGCAAACAGCTTGATTTTAGAGTGCAGAGGTTCGATAAGAAGGGATTCTTCGAAACTCAGTTTCCAAGGGGGGTGAAACTACCCCTTAAATTTTTATAGTGGACTCGAAAGTTGTCAAAATAAAACCGTTTCTTGGTTTAATGAACGAGCTATATTAACTTCAAAAAATAGCACAGCAGATGAAATAAATCTAGCTTTATTGGAAAAAATTACTGCTCCACAATTAACATACTACTCAATAGGTGTAGTTATAGACCAAGAAAATGCGGTTAATTATCCTCTCGAGTTCCTACACTCTCTAAACCCTTCAGGAATCCCTCCTCATGAGTAAGGTAATTTTAAAAGTGGGGGCACCAGTGATGCTTATTCGAAATTTAAAACCACCAAAACTGCGTAATGGAACTCGGCTACAGGTTAAAAAATTACAAAACAATGTAATAGAATCTACTATTATTTCTGGCCCTGGTCTGGGAGAAACAGTTTTTATACCACTTATCCATTTAAGTCCGTCAGACTATGCTTTTCAATTTAAACGTTCAGTTTCCTTTAAAGCTCTGTTTCGCCATGACAATTAACAAAGCTTAAGGGCAAGCCTTAAGTAGAGCTGGAGTAGACTTCCGCTACGATTGCTTTTTCCATGGTCAACTCTATGTCGCATGCTCTAGAGTAAGTTCGCTTAGAGAATGCAACAACAAACGCGTTTGATAAAGAGGTACTCAAATGAGGCGATTTAAGTACCTCTTTACATCCCTTTATTAAAGTTATATACGCGAACGAAGTCGCGGATACCTGCTAGTATTCGTATATTTTTCAATAATAGCCACAAAACAAAACTAATATAAATAGTGCAATAAAATAAAGAAATAAACATAAATTTGAATATACAAATCGTTGATATGGGTACGAAAATCTAAAGCTTACTCAAAAACGTTTACGTTTATTTTTGGTATTTTCACTCCGCT
The DNA here is from genome assembly GCA_030620095.1 of Kuschelorhynchus macadamiae. Lineage (NCBI taxonomy): Eukaryota > Metazoa > Arthropoda > Insecta > Coleoptera > Curculionidae > Kuschelorhynchus > Kuschelorhynchus macadamiae. Next base: position 2,770,208 of record JAUTXW010001082.1, read on the forward strand.
CCCCCCCCAAGGGCAAGAAAAATGCGTACCAATAAAATTCCTCACCTGCCTTTTTAGCGACCGGTGGTTATTTTTTTATACTTATCGAGATAAAATAAATATCGATATGCCGTTACCACCTCTATGTGTAATTTTATATCCGCTTGCTTGATTCCTGTATCATCAACGAGCGGCATGAGCCACGCCAGCTCGGTCGTTCGACTCATAACGTTGTTGCGTACGTAGAAACCGAATCTCGTAACTTATTTTATTATCAGTTTAGCAGGGGCGTGCGGTGAAATTTTAAGAAAGGGAAGCAATTTTTGGAAACTTACCTATTTGTAATGTAATTCGATTTTGACAATGACGTCATCATAAAACGTCGATGCTCCGACATATTTTGGAAAAGTTTATTTTCAATGGACAACAGCGATGTATGCGAAAGTCTCTCCTGCCCCGTTGAATTTCTCACGAAATTTTTTATACGTTTAAGTGTTGAAAAATTGCGTTCTACTGATGAATTAGTGGCAGGTATTGTCAATACTAATTCACACAATATCGGCACTTCGGTGTAGGCATCTTCCAGCTCCTTGTCTTTTAAAAATTGCATTAGTTCCTTAGCATTATTTTTTGCGCTAATGTCATCAGTTTCGTAAATCACTTTTAGTTCAGATCGCAGTAACACTCGGTCGAAGAACTGGCCATAATGAAGAAAAAGAGATTTAAACGCATCTTCTGGAAAAGTTTTTCCTTTAAATGCATCAAAACTGCAGAGCTCGAGGAATTTAAAATCATTTAAACCGTTTATTTGTTGCTGAATTTGATCGATTATTTCATAAAAGAGGCGTTTGTATGATGTTTGAACATCTCCCACCTTGTCTGTTCGAAGACGCTTGGCTTGTGGCTCTACATTTAACGTCATCGTTTTCTCCTAAAATAGGTCAAAGTCATCTCTTTTTTGGCTTAACATGGACTTAACATCATCCACTTTTTTTAGGTAAAAAGCAATATTATTTGTTTTAGTTTGTAATATATTAAAAACATTGTCCGAGAATGGAAATATTTCTGAAAATATGTTCAACAAATAATTAAAATTAAAATCTCGTTTCAAACAGTCCAAAAACCCCCTCGATCGATTTATTGCTTCTGAGTCCCACGTTTCATTATTTTCTATTATATTCTCAAATAGTTCAATCAGTGATTCACGATTTTCAGATACTGTTAACACAAGTCTGTCATTATAGTTCCCCCTAGTAGGAGCTACTTTGGGCAATCATTTGTGGACAATGGAGTCCAAAGCTTGTGTACGTTTTGTTGACTTGGAAAAAAAAGCAGCCATGCCACTTAAAGTAACGAAAAATACTTTACACTCTTTAATATGATTGATGCCTGGGATAAAACTAAACTTAATTTATAAGCAAAACGATGGACAAACACAGCATTTGGGAAAGTTTCTCGAACTTTAGCTTGCAGACCCCCTAATTGTCCTGCCATCACTGCAGCTCCATCATAGCTTTGAGAAACCAATTTTTTTTCTCCAATTTTTCTTTAGTAACGTTATAAACTACGGTATATAATGCATCTGCTGTACGATTTTCGGACACATTCTTAAAACCTAAAAATCGCTCTTGAATACTTTCGTCTGTTTTAACGTAGCGTATTATTATAGACAATCGGCTAAAATAAGTGATATCAGTTGTTTCGTCCAGAACAATAGCAATGAACCGCGCCTCGCCAATCTCCTGTTTAATTCTTTTTAGAATAATGGTTGCAACAGAGGAAATTAAATCATTCTGGATTGGATTCGACTTTCCACGAAAAACACTAGACTGCTCTAAATGATTTTTTAAGCAATCATCATATTTAGCCATTAAACTAAGTAAATCTTGAAAATTTCCTCTATTTTAAGAAACCCTTATTTCGTCATGACCTCTAAATCCCAATTCGTGCTTTCCGAGAAAACAAACAACATCTATAAGTCTTCTTAATATTTTTATCGACTAGTTTATTGTTTTGGCGGCGACTAATTTCAAACTGTTTATTAAGGGCGTGTTCAATTCTGGTTTTGCCGAAGACTTTTTCTTTTATGACGGCCTGCAAATGCGCTTTGGACATAATGTGTCTTTTTACAGCTTTATGGAAATTGTTTAAATCGGAAAAACCAGTTTTATTCCACAGACCTTTTTCATTTTCAAAAAGTAAACATGGCCAACAAAATAATTTACTTATATTTTCACACCCTCTTAGCCATTTAAATTGTTCGTATTGTGTGTCCGGATAAAAAGGTCTAATACAGTTTTTCATTTTTGTGGTTAAATTTTTCATAGGCGGTTTTGCCTTTCCTTTGGGAATTATTTGAAGCTTATCAGCGAAGTTTAATGTTAAAAATCCCTTTATTGTTAAGACACACACCACACATTCACACACACTCTTCACACACAACACACGGATAGCCGTTCAAACAAAGAACCGACTCCAACGATAGCTTCCGCCATCACTTCAAGCACGCGACTGAAATGCAAAAATTGCAAACAGCCGGTGGAAAGTTCAATAACCTCTGGGTCGATTCACAGGAAATGAAGCATACAGGGCTTGGCTGCAGAAAAGCTAGGGGCCCGCATTGGTTCTATTCGATATTCTATTTTGGTTGGGTCGGAGTCAAGGTCGCATTTATTATGGGCTTGATAATTAAGATAATATTTTAGCATTTTTAATATAAACTAAATTAATGGTTTCCTATTTCAAAACTTACATATTAGAAGATGTTTTGTAATTTTTTTTGGGGAAGCACTGCTTCCCTTGCTTCCATGGGCTGCTCGCCCATGTAGTTTAGTATAATCTTTAGCCTATATTGGTTAGTCGAGTGATAATGGATTGGTGGTTGTGAAATAATTGATTAAGACTAATTCATATTTTTTTCCCAGTTAGCAAGGTAAAGATTTTGGGAATTAGAGACATCCTCGAAGAATTATAAAGAATTTTACTGATATATGAATATCTGTAGAGACGTTCGTGTCGTGTATTTATGGAATTTACTCAATTTATCAAGATTTTTGACTTCTCTTTGTATGTAGTTACTAGTTTGTGTGTTTTCTGATAAATTTTTGTTACATTATTGAATGATTATATTTAGTATCAAAATAGGTTGAGGTGCTTTAACACTAAAGAAATATTTTATTATTTAGATAGTCCGAAAAATAAACAGATTTAATGCCGCGGGGGTAACATATATGGGGTGGACACCAACAACAGAAATTTTACATCTTTATTCTATATACAGATTAATTTAAACCAACCAAAGTAGGCATTAGAAGCAAAAAACAGTACTATCAAACCTATTTAAAAAAATTGGCATGCCAAGTACAAACCCCCGGGGCGTTGTCTTACATCACCTCCCCCCCCCCAAGCAACTTCTCTGGATCCGCCCTTGTATCTTATTAATACAATAAATACAACACTTGGATACTTTCCTTAATACTTACAAAAGGATTTGTGCACTTTTATTTGATATTTTCATTTCAAAGCGTAGTTTTGTAGTCGTTTTTTAAAAAAGCAATCGAGTATCGAGCACGCTACTGCTATCGAAAATATACAGAACCTAGTTGTAGAAAATATGCCGAGATTTATTATAATTGAAAGATAAGCCAAGAAAGTAGTACAAAAATCATATAAGGAAAATGAATGTTTAAGAACATCTTAAGTATATTCAAAACCCAGATGTATATTAGGAAGACAAAATTATCAGTTTTCATAGAACATGTCATATTGACGGTCGCTAGTACAATTATTTCACGAAAATACATTCAAAAATAATTGGGAAATATATATAAGTAATTGCCAAGTGCCGAATTAATACACTATATAGGGGAAATATTAGAATCATTTATATTTTCGAAAAATATAATTTGGGTTTAATCGACGTTTTAGTTTAGAGTTCTTAGGATATGAAAATCATATTAAAAAAATTATACCTGTACGGATGTGTGTGTATGTGTGTATCTAAAGAAAATTTTGTCGAACGATAACTGGAGAACAGCAAGTTTGTTTCAAATTTGCTCCAAAAATAATCTAATCGCCAGGATTTGATTTCGGGTGTTACGGACGTAGGTAAATCTTCGATATTATCAAGGGGCATGAAAATGTAAGAAATTCAAATTTTGAGAAGAATGCACAAACCGATAACAGTCAGATTGAAAATAAAAATATTTAGGGTAAATGTTCTAACATTGTGGAAGTCATTGATGTAGATTTTTTTCATTTAAATGGTGAAACACGCAAAATTTATTTTATTTTTTTGTATACAAATTTTTTGTGGATTATACAGGCTAACCGAAAAAGAATGAGGCAGCCCCCTAAAACGGAAAAAAAATTCAAATAACTCCTTTAATTTTTTTTTCTACATAAAAACATTTTTTCGATCATACAGGCTAGCCCTGGGAGAATGAAATAACCACCACGAAAGCAAAGTACTCCTAAGATTATGAAACAGCCCTCTGAAAATTAAAAAAAAAATGTATACGTCGGAAACATTTAGCTTGCTTAGGAAACAGTCATATAAGCCAAATTTCTTTATAATTTTTGTATTTAAATACATTTTTTCTATTCTACAGGGTAACCTCAGAAATATGAAGCAATCTCTAAAAAACGATATATTTTTTCTTTTAAAGAAGTGAAAAAAAGACAAACAGTGAAACATGTAAAATTTCTTCTATCTCTTTGTATATAAAACTTTTTACCACTATACTGGCTAGACCTTAGACACGAAAAAATGTTTTTTTATTTCCATTATGCTCTTATGGTAAAACAGAGCAAATGTATTTTCTCTCTTTAAATACATAAGCATTTTTTCTTTTATATAAATTTAATCTAAGAGGGTTTTTTAACTGTAACATGCTAAATATTAATAAATCAACTAATAATATTTTAAAACGACGCAAGATACGACAGCTTTATGATATTTTTTGTATATAAACCCCAACTTGAAAAAGACATTAACTTATTATATGGGGAAATATGTTTGCTAAAGTACATTTATTTTCTTTAAGTAATCAATGCCGGTGGTCATAATGGTCTATAATGTCAAATGGCATATTGTCTCCCCGCGGACATTTTTTATTTTTTATTTAATCAAATAATATAAGACATTGATGTCCTATTTAATTACGGCCACAGTTATAATGAATGTTAAGCATCTCTTTCAAGGTAAATAAGGAAATTAACATTACGGGATTCAAAGAATCCGTTGCTAAATATCCTAGATATCCGATCGAAGAGAATCAGCGCCAGTCAAATCATATTTTGTTATAGGGATGTCTCCAGGGAGGATAGGCTTGTAAAAATGCCAACATTTGGGTACCACGCAGTTTAAAATTGTAAACTGACATTTTTAGGTAAATATATTGATTATGTATACTGTATTTTTTGTTTTCCGAAAGATTTCATTGTTTTCTACGTTTCTGCTCAAGTCTCAAGTATATTTCAAAATAAGTTTTTATTAGGATGTTAGCGTTCAGAATCAAATCAGTTTCAGTTTTATTTTCAAGATTATTTTTCTCGTTTGGTTAATGGAATATAATATTTTTATCACCAAGCATATTTTTATTACTTCCATAGTAAAAGAGAAGTATTATAATCGTGATAAATCACCGTCCCAGGTTTTTTTAGATCTCCAAGTTTCAGGGTTCCTAGATGCCAAACAACATGTTTTTTTTTAATTCCCTCGGTTTGTCGGCTTATCGGTAGGTCTGTTTGTACGTGGCATAGCTCAAAAACTACTTATCTGATTAGATTCAAATTTTGATCTAAAGTCAAAGGTCATAAAGGGTTGAAATGGTTACATTTTAGTAAAAGTCCAATATAGCGGAAAAAAATGGTGGCTTAATAAATATTATTACTAAAAAACTACTTATCCAATTTACCGAAATTTTGCACAATACTTATGTGTTACGTAGAAATCATGTGGTAAAATTTTAGTACGAATCCAAGATGGCCAAACAATATGGATGCCTGCTGAGGTGTTAAAAGAATATTACTAAAAAAACTACATATCCAATTTACCTGAAATATTGCACAAAAATCAAGTACTACGTGCAAATCAACTGAATTTTTGGTACGAATTCAAGATGGTCAAACAAAATGGCGACTTAATACAATATTAAAAAAAATCAGCCTGATATCAGATTGATTTCAAATTTTGTACCAGAATTAAGTGTGATATAGAGATGAACTGGTAAAATTGTAGTACGAATTCAAAAATGATGGAAGAAAATGGCGATCAAATAAAATATTTGTAATCGCAGCATCAAGTTTTACCGTTTCTAGGTGCTCAAAAATATGATTTCCTAATTCCATCGATTTGTCTGTCGGTTTGTCAATTTGATGGATAGCTAAAAAACGATTGACTTCAAATTTTGGTCATCAAAAATTAAAGGTCTCATAAGGATGACCTGGCAAATAGGGGCCTGGTGACATGTTAAAAAATTTTCACTGAAAAAAAGTGTTAACATTTTGATATGATTCGAGCTGACGGTCTGATAAAACAGTTAAAATATCAGCCTGAAAAAATTACTTATAAGATTAATTTCAAATTTTGTGCGAGCATTAAGTGTGATATAGAGATGAACTATTAAAATTGTGGTACGAATTTAAAATGGCCGAACAAAATTACGACCGAATGCTTAAAAAATCAATGTAAAAAAGTGTGTTATTCCATTGAAATTTTTGATTAAAATTAAATTTTATATGGGAAAAAACTTGTACGATTTCAACATGATGGAACAAAATGGCGGTATTAAAAAATCAGTGTAACAACTACTTATTCAATTTATTTTAAATTATGTCCAAAAATTAAGTGTGGCATAGGTTTTTTGTAGACCCAAACCTCGTAAACTGGTAGGTCTAAGTAAAAGAAAATTATTTTCTGCGGCCAAATGTTAACTCAGCATATGAGAAATCTTAGTAAAACGTCCCCATTGCAAAATACAGTATTACAATGGGTGGCCATGTTGTCCCAGAAATAAATTTACATACATTTTGGGTACATAGAATAATCCAGTAACGTCATATTAAAATTATAAACCAAACTATATAACTAATAACTTTGTTTTTTCTTTTATGAAAAAAAAAATGATTCTACCAAACTTCAATTTAAGGTTCAAGGCCTTACTATTTGAATGCCTTATGGTATAAAAGTACGTCTCTGATTAAGTTGCTCTTTTTATTTGAATGACTATTATTGGCAAATTAACTCATACCAATGTTATTTAACGTTATTGCAAGACAGACACTATGGGATTGATGATGCAAGAACTACAATAGTTGATGCTAGAAAAAATCGCTAATGAGTATCCTCTTAAAACTTTTATTACATATTACGACGAACTGCGATTTCAGTGCCATTGTATTTCTTATAATGCAAATTGCAATTTCAATGTCACGACCAACAAGAAACTGCACCAGTAATAGTATGCGGAACAGTGGTTGAAATACGATATTATAAAAAGCAAGTAGATTATGACTATGTCGGATATTATTACGCACATGTATTATTGTTTAAGTTTAAATGTGTTAAGCTTGTTTATTAAATAAAATAACCCAAAGCCGAAAATATGATGCTTTTGAAAATTCTGTTTGGGATCTGTTTATTACTAAAAATTAATTATCATAAAAAACTAAAACTGCTTAGAGCCGAGTTGGAAACATACCTCCTACTCACCTAATTTTAAAAAGATAACATGATATTATGTTTATTATTTTATGTGAAACCTTGTTATAAATGTAGGGCTTTTTTTTTGTAAAGATATATTTATGAATACCAACAAGTTTCTATAAAGTCTTATTTCATATATTGTGATAAGCCATATTCTTTTCGGCATTCTTTCACAATTCATCTTAATGATATGTCCAGCGCATCTGAGTCGGCTTATTTTGATAATGGAGACTAGAAACATCACTCTGTCCTCCAAAGCGTGCTTAGAGGTCATATAGTTTGTGCGTGCAAAAAAATAGAGCATTGAAATTCGTATAGTTATAACGGAATATTATCGAATTTCTAAACTTTCTATAATTTACATTAAAACGATATTTTTCCAATGAAGCAGTAATTGCTTTCATTATCCAGACGACATACGCAAACAAATTTTTCAACGAACCGTAAATAAAAGCAAAGTTATCCAATATTTGTTGAGAGGGTCTTAAATCTAAATAAAACAATAAAGGAATAAATCTACTTAAACTTTAACTTCCAGAAATTTGCCAACCCCTATAAACTTAAGTAAACAAGAATATGACAACCTACTATTGATTAACATCCCTTATTATTTATTATTGCTATAATATGGCTTTTATATGAGATCCATCTGTTGAATTTAAAGTTATTGATAACGTATTTGAAACATATTATTTAATTCGATTCAGTGCTAATAAATAGTCAATTTACTATGCTAAGCCATATTTTCCACCAAGTTCGTGAAAGACTTGTAGTGCACCAATTTACATGATTTTTTTTTAAATGATCGTCTGATTACCGAGACCTTTCAATACTATTTTTTGTATTGTTTTAATAAAACCAATATGATTTTCTTCAATAACATTTCTGGACGATAGGGTGAATGCGACCCACGGGTTTTTTGCCTTCTCTTTCGCCATGATCTCTTTGACCCAGAACGTGGATAAGTTAGTGTGGGTCTATATAGAATTCTGCCTTTTAGAAAAAAAGGTTTCAAATAAAAGTTGTTTGGTGTCGAGGGAAAAACAAAATGGCAGTACCTTTTTTTGACTTTGAACTTCGTTTTAAGGTGATTTGAAGTCAACTCTGTTCTTTTTAATGAGACACCCTGTATATTATTTTATTTTTGGATTCTACGTGAAATTCTAAACAAAGTTTATGTATAATATTCTTAACTAAATTCAGTGGTTTTCAAAATAATGACGTTTCAAATTTGATATTTTGAACCCTTTAACTAGTTGTAAAATATAATATAAACAGTTTGAATCGGGGCAAAACAGATTTCACTTTCCGATCTTATTTTTTATTTATCTATAGCATGAGCCTAACTTCTGGTTTAACTGGATGCCGATGTTCCGTATTCATTGTTGTGTTGAGGATACCATAAACTTGGTTTTTTACCTCATTGATTTTGAGACTTTTGGATGTACCCACTTTGGATAAATAGACAGCTTATTTTCTATCTGTAGATGAGGATCTAGAGATGTCAACATCATCACCGTACTCCAGAGTTGCTGCACAAATTTATAGAAAATTGTGCAAGAGATGAGATCCGTGAATTTCTTACGCTCTGTCTCCGTTCATTAAAGGTCTCCAATTTATTGGATAAGTGGTTTTGTATCTTAGCCACGTTAACGACCTTTAATATGGTCATTTTTGTACATGCTCTGAGTTTTCGAGGAGATTCATAGCCTGGCAATCGCAATGATACTGTTGAATGCTGGTTTAAAGACGATGAACATGTGATAAATATCGATGTCAAATTTCAGTGCCTTCTCCATAATTTGCCCGATAATAATTGATGATAGGGTGCCCAGTTCTAAACCTGCTTGGTTACTCCTTAAGTTTGCTCTGTACGAAGGGAAGTAAAGGTGAGTAAATAATATTGGACATGACTTTGTATAATATATTCAACAGGGCCATATCTATGTAATTTTGGCAGTCCAATTGATATCATTTCTTGTCAAAAGGGTATATTTATCGAACGTTCAGGGGCGTACCAAATGCCGTTGTACATCTTGTAACTTTAACACTTTCCCTTACTTACTTTCGTCTTCCCCCAGTATAAAATAATACAACTCTTACCATTTTAGGAATGTGACTTTAAACGGTTGTGTTGAAAAAGTCGCCATGGGCGGAGCCAGAGCTTTTTTCAATAAAAATAAAAAACGTTTCGTAGCAAATCCTAAATCTCTCCTAAAATGACTATTATTTTTACAATGGGAGAAGATGATAAATGAACAAATTTGTGTAAGTGAAAATTTTAAGTTACAACATTTGGCAGCTTTTAAAGTGTGGAATTCGAATTTTCTTCGTAATTTTACTTGCGTTTTATGAAATCTGACAAAAGCTTTTGACAAAATAATTCTATCCACAGGCATACCAGATTTTAAATCTTTATATTTAATTGAAGGGTTAAGCAGAAGTGTACCTACTCCAGTAAATTGTTCTCTGGCAGTAAATGCAGCAGGAGAACACAAAAAAACAAATATCTATACACCAATAAGTCTTGTATAAAGATTTTCATGAATTGCGGATTTATTCCTGAAACCCCAGTTTTACGCCGCGATAAATCATGTTAGGTTGAGCGTGCGGCTAGTAAATCCCTCTTACACGTAATAAATCTAATTTAGAGTTTACCGAAGTAACTCCTTCAACATATATTCGGTCACGGCTAGATTAGCGCCTACACTACTATAATGCAAACAAATAATGAGCGCCTTTGACAAAGTTCGAACAGAATGTGCTGAATGCAAGTAATCGCCTGATTTCAAAGGGACTAAACACCCATACTGTTTCCGGCAAATTCATTTTAAACTTAAATAACTCTGTTAAATGCACTTTGAATAATCACGATCAATAGTTGGTCTACTATAGAAAGTTCTATGAAAACATGGATTCCGTAATGGTGAAGGAGAGAACGCGAATTGGACCACGATCTCTTGTTGAAGTCTTTCGTTTGTTTTACTTTTTTTATTGTAATTTTTTGAGACCTGTTTTTTAAATGAATTTTTTCCAACGCTCGCATTTTCAGTCCTGAAAATACTAATAATAATATCAAACATATAATAAATAATAATAATCACTATAACAATGAAAGTCTTTTATTGTTTTAATTATTATTAGTTAATAATTAACAACTAAAATATAACATATTAAATAACATGCAGTATTAAAATATACCAGGGTGAAGCAAAGTTTAGCTGTCAATGCACAAGGTGCAATTATTTTGCCATTTAACTTAGCCACGGCATGTAAAATTATAAAATAAAAAGCTCATAATATCTAAAAAAATATTAAAAAGGAATGGCATTGAGAAAATTAACTTTTCTCGACTTTGTTTGTTGAAATTGTTTTTTAAAATCGAAACTAACAACAGTTAGTTACAAAAACAAAGAACAAAAATAATAGACTAATACTAAAGTGTCCAGAAATGGATATCCCTTTTTATATTCCAATAACCTGGCCATCCTGCAAAGTAGTGCAAAATGGAATATTTGTCAGGGGTAGTGAAGGGCAATATTAGCTTTTATCTATCGATTGGCGATAGCATATCACCTATCAATAAATTATACTTATCGATATATTGATAGATATCGATATATTGATAGGTATCAGTATATCGATATATTGATAGGTATCAATATATTGATATATTTATAATCCACCAAAGGAGTGGTTCCATAACAAGCATATTAAAAAAAAACGGCGAAATGATGTTTTTTTTTGTATATTTCGCTACAAGACAGTTTTCGGGTTAATACATTGCCTTAAAATTTGGTGTATGAAGAATAATTAACGAAACAAGTAATTAGGGGGTAATCTAGAGAGCGGGAATTTAATTTATTGTTATCCTATTTTGTTTTAAATCTTATTGGTTCCTGATAATATTTTATAACTTTATTCTTAGCACCAAAAATTTCTTGTATAACTATTCTGGACACAAATCATTAGGTGTGCCATCAATTGAACTGTATGGCAGGGAGGCAGCAAAATCGAACTGCTAATCGGTTTAATATGGTTTTCGGGTTTTTGGGGACACAACATTCATTTCTAGCAATAGTTTTGATGACTTTCTATCAATGGCGCTTTTTATATAATAATTATATTACCGTGTTCTACAGCGGTGGATTTACCATTACGCTTAAGCGTAGGACCCCCAAGCTGGAAAGGGTCCCCTCGTCAGTTTGTAGATATCGGTAATTGTGAGATAAAAAACTTAATAAGTGTGCTTCAAATACGTACATATGCATACATATTATTAGTATGAAGTACATTTAACTATTGATTGTAACTGATGTTGATTTAACACGGAAAATGAGTAGCATAGAAAATAAACATCTCAACGACGCAACGCGCGATTCGCGCTGGTCTTCTCTCTTGTCTTGATTTTGCTTTGATCCGACGCGGTATATCGTATCGAATATTTAATAAAAGGTACAAATTTATAAAAGTGTCTAGTTTTTGATACATTGCATAGATTGTAGGTAAGTAAAAATGTTAGGGGCCCCAAAAAAGTATAAGAGTAGGGCCCCCGAAATTGTAAATCCGCCATTGGTTTTCTAACAAAATTGTAACTGCAATGGACCCTGGGGTTGTTTTGTTTATTTTTTCTACTCCATATTCGTACTCTGAGTGACACTAGTATGGGGAGGTAAGTACGCCCCTAGAGACCAGTGTCTATTGACATATATTTTATTACGCTAGAAAATTAAGAAATTTATTGTAAAAACGCTTAAATTGATTTCAATAAAAATAAAAAAATAGCTAGATAAGTATCTATCCGGCTATACAAATTTGGGTGTTGAATCAAATCTACAGATGCTTTTTTTAACCATACATTTATTTGTCGATATCCTATTACATCTCGAGTTGTGTGTTTCAACATTCAAAACAATTGTTTGTATGACAGATTTGAAGAATCACTTTGTTAGTGTCAAATTTTGTCATTCAATTTACTTACCTCCCTAAGGAAGTATACTTCCCTCCCTAGGTACGTACTTACCTTTCTCAAATCAGTGTCACAAAGAATACTTACCGAATATGGAGTAGAAAAAATAAACTAAACAACGCCAGGGTCCATTGCACTTAATGTTTTGTTAGAACACGGTAATATAGTTATTATATAAAAAGCGCCATTGATAGACAATCAGCAAATCAAAATTATTACTAGAAATTTATTTTGTGACCCCAAAAACCCGAAAACCATATCACCAAACACTTCAATTAATGCTACATCAAACGAATTGTGTCCAGAATAAAATCATTCAATGATTGTCAACATTCATATATTTATAATTAACTACCGAAATAGCCTGACATAAAGTTTGCCTCTCTCCATTAAGTCGAAGGTGTAGCTACTTACTTTTTCTGGTTATTTACACATATATATTAATATGCTTTATATAGGATGATGACGATAATCCAAGCTCTACTATATATAAGCGCCATCTGTACCTATAAATAAAAATCACGAACGCAAATTGCCAAAAATTAAAACGATTAGTAAAATGTTCGTGCCCCTAAAAACTCAATATTTTTGTTTCTATACTCCCTCCATACTCTTAACTTATTGACAGAAAAAATTTTGCTTTGTGCTAAGAATAAGAAAGTTATTAACAATTCCAGGAACCAATAGGATTTATAATAAAATAGACTTACAACAAATTAAATTCCCGCTCCCTAGATGACCCCTACGTTACTTTTTTTTGGTTAATTATACTTCATACGCCAAATTTTAAGGCAATATAATAACGCGAAAATGGTCTTATATGCTTGCTATGTAACCACCCTAAATACTTCCTAAAAAAATAATCAATCCAATTTGGTCAAACTATCACGGAATAATAATACATACTTAATAAAAGTAAATAGAATTTGTCAATTTGTTGATTTGTTTAAATGGTAAACATCCATAGTCCATAATATTCCTTCGGTAAAATATATATATATATATATATATATATATATATATATATATATATATATATACCTATAACTTATACACGCTAAAGACCGCTACTAACCATTCGGTTCGATTTATTTATTCGATTCGTCCATTTATATGAATGAACGAATGGGCGAATCAACAAATCAACTTTATATGTCTCAGATATGAATAAAAATATAAAATACTCAAAATTGCAACAATACGCTGACGACTCCCAAATATATATACCAATGCAAGAAAATAATATTCAAGAATACCAACAAAGGCTTAACTCGGATTCAAATGCCATCTCACAATATGCTAAAGACCATAATTTAAAATTGAATGCTTCTAAATCACAAGCCTTAATTTTTAATTCTAGAAATAATAATAATCTTTCAATTCAAATTGATAATGAATCAATTCCCTGATTAATGAAATCAGGAATTTAGGCATTATATTTGAAAATTCGTTAAAATTTGAGGCACATATAAATAAAAAACTTAAAATAGCATATCTGCGACTAAAAAACATCTACTATCTGAAACGTTTATTGCCCTCAAAAACTAAGTACCTACTTTGTGACAGCCTGATTCTGTTCATATTTGATTATGGTGAAGGTGGTTTATGGCGATTCACTTACAGGACATTATCCAAAAAATGCAAAATGCATGCATTAGATTCTCTTTCAAAATTCCATACAGAGAACACATTACACCATATCTTAATAACAACAACATTCTTTCCATGCATAATCGTCGAAGACATCATATGTACCTATTCATTTACAAAATTATTAAAACAAGAGTACCATCTTATTTAAATAACCAATTAACATCTTTCACACACGATTGCTGCGAAAATCTGGAACAGCGTACCAAATATAGCAAAAAATCTCTCAGCTAAAGGATTTTCAAAACACATAAACTCTTTTTTCATGATTTCCCAAACACAAAATGTATAAATGCAATCAACAGTTGATAGTTGCTTTATTTTTATTTTTAATATTTTATTCTTAACTTTTGACGTATAAGTAAATCAATATTCGAATGGTTTGGTGGGTGTCTCAGGAAACATGTAAAAAGGCACAAATCGCTTTTGCTTTCTCGTTTTTGCTATCATCTTTAACATTGTTGTGGCTGCGTTTCTATGTTACTGCCTTTTTTACTTTTTTTTCTTGTTCACTCGGTATATTTGACGGTTGGAAGTACCCTATCTGCAGAACAGATAACATGTGTTAGTAATTATTAATTATTTTTATATATAATATTAAATAACGATTAAATAACATTAATTACAAAACGGATTTAAAAATAGGACTGTTTCACACTGGTACAGTTTATACTGCAGTTTAGTAGCATCGGTTTATATAATCGTGAAACATTCATTTTTGTCATTGTAAGATGCTGATAATTGTAATGAAACTCAACTGTATGTTTTCCCTTTGGCAAATAAATGATATTTGAAGTTTGAAGTTTGAAGTTTGAATGTACAAATATTTTATCCACACTACTCATCAATTTTTATTTAATACGTTCACATGGATTTCATGTGAAAATACATAACAAACAAAAGCTATGGGGACGAATGAACGAATGGACGAATCCATCGTTCCATTCGTTCATTCGTCCACATACATTCGATTGCTCAATTCATATGAATGAAGAAATTGGCTAAAGCCTGCTACTCACTGTTCGGTTCGGATCGTCGGTTCGTTTCATCTATTAGATTCGTCTATTCATATGAATTGTGTGTGGTTTAGATAGTTAATTTTGACGCTAGGTGTACACGATTCTCAACTAGTAAACTACACAGATGAGGACCTTAACTCAGAAGACCTGTCTACGTTGGCCAAATTTAATTGTGTTTAAGCGGTCATCTTTTTATAGTTTTTGCTATTTTATAGTATCGAACATTTCGATATTTCTAATGAAACTACCATGTCAAAATTTTAGTTTTCTATGTAAAGCTAACTATTGCAGTTTGGCCTAACTAATTCTCCATACACATATGAAGATAACTTCTGTGATGGTATTGAAGTAATTGTTCAGCGTATAGCAGCATTTATCGCATCAAAAGTTCTTGGTCGGCGTGCTAAAACCGTGTCTCTGCGGGTATATCTAGAAAAAAATATTACAAGAGCAAACGACTAGCCATCTAATATTACCACGTAAAGAAATAAAGTGTCCAGAGGAAAGTTCTTCCAAAATATTCATTGGTCTCTGATCCTTATTCGCAGTACCTGCATCTTGTTGAACCAAGTTCATGTAATCTTGATTTCAAGCAGTTTTAAGTCATCTCAATATATCGATTGGCAGTTACTGTAACTGTTACGCCTCCTTCTTCAAAAAAGTGAGGGTTTTGATTCGATTAATTTCTGCCTAGTAACGAAAATGATGCTTATTCAAACAGTCTGATGAATAAGAGTGGGTTTTGTCAATTGTAATTAGATCTGCTTTAAAAATTTTCAAAAAAGATGATTATGTTTTTAGCGAGCCATTACTAGACTATAAGATACATTTTGTCGTCGAGGGCTGATTATGTAAAAAAATCCAATGTATCTGACATAATATATATTATAAGATATTAATAAAATCGTGATAATTTTAGAAACGAAACAAAATAACAGGTACGTAGAAAAATCGAAAAAAAAAAACGAAAACCAAACAACGCTTGACCATAAGTGGAGCTAAGTAATGTATCATATGACTTTTGCCAGGCCTTTGTAATAACCAAACATATCACAGGAAGCTAGTAGGAGTGAGTTATATATGTTTTGGTTTAACCTCAGACTACAGCTAAACTGACAATTCTTGATTAATATGTTTATTTTTAAAATATGGCTGAGAACAACGGTTAAATACATTACCCTCGTTTGCATGTGCTGTTGGGTAATAGTCTTTCAATGGGTGCCGATGAGGGCAAGTACGTGTAATGACACTGGATAATGAACTCGTCAGGATTTGAACTCTAATATTGGTTTGCGCATAAAAACGGTTCTAGTACGTGACGTGATTAAAGCTGGAAGTAGACAAGTACATAAACGCAACACAAAATTCATTTTTATTGCACGCGCAAGCGCTACTTGGATTCGTTTAAGAACTAGTATTCTCTGGAAGAAATTGATTCTTTTTATGGGGATCGGATTCCAAAAAGGGAATAAAACCATTATAAAAAGAAATCGAATCCGGACTCTATTGACATTTATTATCGTACCGTTACGGACCTTATTGTTAAAAAGGATTCTAATCCCGCTTTAGGATACTAAAAAAGGGATCGATTCTGGATTCGAATCTGGAAAAATCGAATCCTGCTGCTTAATGATTTAGTGCAGTACAAGTATCTGGTAAGAGTAAAAGTAGAGTGGTAATATCATTTTAATACGGTATATTCTTAAGAGCTAACATCTTTCAATTAACCAAAACTGTAGAAAGCTTCTGTCTCAGAGTGACATTAATATCTTAAGTTAAAAACAACTTATTTTAGGAGCCCAGTGTTTTTTTAATGTGTGACAGTGTTGACTGATTCTTAAATAATAGGTTATTGTATTCGCAAATCAACAAAGAAAAACCATTTACCCCAAAAAGAAAATAAAACTGTTACTATAACTGAGTTAATTGATACAATTAATATTCAATTGTAAGTTAATGATAATACTACCTTTCTCAATTAACTTATTGTGTAGATAAACTGGCATGTGATAACTTAAGGCGACAAGTACGTTTTATTTTATTCATTCCTGACATTCTCTCATGAATATAAAATGTATAATACAAACGGTGTAGGTATTTTCATTCAATTTATGTTCTACAAATTACCACGGGTAACAATATTTTTTTAAACAGGTAGGTATTAAAGTTAAGTAATATTTCTAATAACTACAAATGTCGGTTTTGCTCCTGTTGGTGTGCTTTTGTGAATTAAGTATGTGGCTTTTTGTACTATTTTCTAAACTAGTTTACTGTACTAATAAAGGCTTTAATTCAAAAGGGCGTGACTGGGGTTAGTCAAATTTCATTGTGCTTCAGTAGGTCACAAAAAAAAGTTTTTTTTCTACTTTTATCGTTCTTGCCGCGTTAATCTTTTTCTATATTTCATTTACTTCAAATATTCAAAAATGAACGGTTGAAATAATTAGAGAAAGACAATACAAGGACGTCTGATAATAAGATTCTTAAGTCTTCTAGATATCAATCCAGATTTTTATATAGCAATTTCAAATTCATTGGAGACTTCTGAATCGTTTCGAAAATGCTTTGGTTCAAATGATGATTTCCATTCACCATACAGATATGAAGATAACTTCTGTAATTGTATTGATGTAATTTTTTAGCATATTGCGGCATTTATCTCATCAATAGTTGATGTGAAAAAAATATCACAAGGAGCAGCATCGAGAGAACGACTGGCCTCCATCACGCAAAGAAATAAAAAGTCCAGGGAAAAGTTCTTTCAAAATATTCGTTGGTCTTATATCCTTATGCGCTGTAGCTCCATTTTGACCAGTCTTGATATCAGACGGTTTCAACTCATCTCAATAGATCGTTTGACAGTTACTGTAACTTTTACGCATTCCTCTTCAGAAAAGTAAGAATTCCAATATCAAACTCTGCAACGGCGCCCCAGACCATAACACGTCGGCTATGTGGAAGTATTCGTGGAGCTGCTGAGGATTGTCTTCTGCCTATTAGCTAAAATTCTGCTTATTCAAATAGTCAGAAAAATAAGAGTGAGGGCAATTGTATTTAGCACTGCGTTAGAAATTTACAGAAAAGGAGATCATGTTTTTTTTTAGCAAACCATTATTGGACTATAAGATAAATTTTGTCAACGAGGGCAAGATGTGGGAGGGCTGATTATGAAAAAAATATCCCGTATATATATACATATATTTTCGTTTAAATTTTAAAATGTATTGTTCCTTTTTATACGATATACGATATTTTAAATGTAAGTATTATATTAATATAAAACACTTAAATAATAAATAAGACCTTTTGAAAAAGCCTACTAAGACGGGCAAAACGTCAAGGAAATAGCAAGTTTCATTATGAAATATAAACCTATACCCAAGAAAACTAAACACTATATTATAATATTTAAGGTTTAAGAAAAAGAGAATTATATTCTGTATATATATATATATATATATATATATATATATATATATATATATATATATATATATATATATATATATATATATATATATATATATATATATATATATATATATATATATATATATATATATAGTCGTATACATTGGATATTTTTTTCATAATCATCTTCCCCGCCCGTTGAGAAAATTAATTTATCTTATAGTCCAATAATGGTTTGCTAAAAATATGATTTATATAGTCCTTCACGGATGGAAAAATACAATGTGTTTTCATTCCGGGTGTACATCCATTCACTACTGTCATTCTGAAACGAATAGTTTTGCTGACGTTTCGCCAAAATCTCATTCGCAGCTGGCTAAGTGGAAAAAAGGCTTTTTGGAGAAAAAAAGGTCTGCGATACAATATCCAAACTTACAATTCGCCATAAGCCCGGTGCCTCAAGGTGACGAATTGCCTGATTCTGGTGATGATCAAACGGATTGAAACAGTAGTGTACCGGAAAATGTCGCTGGCCCATCAACCTCGCCAGACTCCCATTTTGTCTGTAAACCTCCTAGTAAAAAGCATCACAAAATAAGTCAAAGTGAATGAAGTGACCTTATAATGTATCTCGAATTGCCCGAAAGAAAGCAGAACGAAAGTTCACAGAATTTCTGTAAACTTTGGCAGAAATATTGTTTACAGAAATTTTGGTCTTTTGATATCAACAATGGAATTTACTTCAAAATAAAGTGAAAGTTCCTGTATACCGAAGCCGTTAGAAAAACCCGATATCATTTTTTTAACATAAAAAACAATTTGGTAGCCTTTAGGGACATTGAGGGGATTAATGACAGCTTTAAATCTGGACTATGCTCCAAAAGAACTGGATCCTATTGCTAAAAATGATTCGAATCCCGCTTTGGGATCCTAAAAAGGGGATCGATTCTTGAATTCGAATCCAGAAAGAATCGAATCCTGCTGCTTAGTGATTTAATGCTCTGATCTTATGCAGTACAGATATCTGCTAAGAGTAACGTAGAGAGGTAATATCAGTTTAATACGGTCTAATCTTAAGAGCTAGCATGTTTCAATTAACCAAAACTGCTAAAAGCCTCGGTCTCAAAGTAACATTAAGATGTTAAGTTGAAAACAGAATGCCGACTTATTTTAGGAGCACAGTGTTTTTTAATCTGTGACAGTGTTGATTCATTCTTGAATAATAGGCTATTGTAGTCTCAAGTCAACAAAGAAAATCCATTTACCCCAAAAAGAAAAAAAATCCTGTTGTTATAACTGAGTTAATTGATACAATTAATATTCAATTGTAAGTTAATGATAATATTACCTTTCTCAATTAACTCATTGTTTAGCTAAACTGGCATGTGATAACTTAAGGCTACAAGTACGTTTTATTTTATTCATTCGTGACATTCTCTCATGAATATAAAATTTATAATACCAACGGTGTAGGTATTTTCATTCAATTTATGCTCTGTAAATTACCCCGGGTAACAATATTTTTTTTAAACAGGTATTAAAGTAAAGTAATATTTTTTTAACAAAATTTTATTGATTTTTTTATATTTTTTTGAATACTGAACATTCTTAATCTTACTTAAACTTAGAAATAAAGGGAAATTTGAATCTGGTTACAAACTTAGGCATGTATTACATTTGTATGTACGGAATATGTAATAAATAATAGATTGAAACTGGGCAGCTTTAATTTTGAGTACAAACAAAAATCGGTCAATTCCTTTAACCTGGAAATTCCCTCGTTGCCAATCTACCCTTTTATCGGGAATAGTGAAGTTTGACCTAGTTTTGTTCAGTTTATAGTGCTTTAACAACACCTATACCATCTTTTCAAAATGTTTTTGTTGGGCGCCAATTTGTTACATAATTGTGGATTCCTACCAATATTTTACCAGTTTTTACCTATGCCATACTTGATTTATGGGCAAAAATTTTTTACACTGACACACACCGTCATGTTACGCCATGTTGAATTCGTACCAGTTTATCTCTATCACATTCAATTGAATAAGATTTTTTTGCGTTGATTTTTAAATAAATTACTTGGCCACCATTTTGTTCCGCTATCTTGAATTCGTACCATAACTTTAAAAGTTGACTTATTTGTTTTTTGGCTTTACGGCAAGGCAATCGCCAGATTGCTTTACAAGTGTATCTCTATATCACACTTAATGCTTGCATTTTTAAAATATTTTATTAGGCCGCCATTTTGGATTCGTACCAAAATTTTTAATTTGATTCCTTCATAATACTTGAATTTTGTACAAAATTTAAGATACACTTGATAAGAATTTTGTTTGTAATATTTCCTTAACATTTCACTCGGCCGCCATTTTGTTTGGCCATATTGGATTTTTACTAAACTTTTACCAGGTCATCTCCAGATGACCGTTAATTTTCGACCAGATTTTAAAGTCAATCAATTAAGTAGCTTTTATCTATGTCGCGCACAGACGGACCGACAGACAGACCTACGGAATTGGGAAAACATGTTTTTCGGCATCTAGGAACCCTGAAACTTAAAGATCTAAAAAAATATCGGAGAGTGATTTTTTTCATGATTACAATACTTCCCTTGCGAGGGTAGTAAACATTATTTGGCCGCCATTTTGAATTCGTACCACAACTTTACCAGTTTATTTCTATATTACACCTAATGCTTACAAAAATTTTGAAATTAAACTAATAAGTTGTTTTTTCAGGCCATTTATTAAGCCTCCATTTTGTTTTGCTTCCTTATTTTCATACCCAAATATTACCAGTTCGTTCCTATGTAAAACTTTTTGTCCAAAAGTTAAGGAAACTGGATAATTAGTTATTTTAGTATTAGGTTTTTTAACGTTTTATTATCGTATTGGATTTTTACCATAATATTACCAGGTCATCTTTATACGACCTTTGATTAAAATTTGAGATCAATCTGATGAGTAGTTTTTAAACTATGAGCGAATTGACGAACAGACGGACAAACCGACAGGCGTATCGACGAAATTAACAAAATATATTTTTTTGCATCTAGGGACGCTAGAACCTGAAAATATGTGAAACCTGAGAGAGCGATTTTTTTCGCTATTAAAACTATTTTACATTTCCTCCATTTTGTTTCGCTATCTTGAATTAGTACCACAGTTTTCCTAGTTTATCCTCATACTACAATCTGAAATAAGAGCATTAAGTAGTTTTTTTAGGTTGAATATTGGATTGGATTCTTACCAAAATTTAACTAGTTGATTGTTATGTAATACTTGATATTTGTGCAAAATTCTAGATAAATTGGATAAGCACTTTCATACTGCTTCTCGTATGAGATCCGACTGCATGATTTCTACGACTACCTGTTTTTTCAAAATGTAATTTTTAGGGAAAATTATTAATAAAGGAATACGTTCCTTCAGGGTTTGCTTATCAAAATATGGCTGCTAATATTTTTTCTGAAACACAGGTTGATTTGCGAAAAAAGCCTAAATATATTTTGTCGAATAATTCAAAAACTATTGTTTTTCGAAACACTATTTAAATTTGAAAATCATCATCGGTCATTTTTACAATACAGCCTTGATTTTATAATTTAAAATCCTTAAAAACGCTTTATTGCATTTTATTTAATATTTGGAATAGGAAAATAAACAACGTTTTACCTCAAAGAATCAAAACAATCCAATGTAATAAATTCTTCCAATTTAAAAAGTTCCTTTGTAACTACATATTTTGCAATTTGTTTTTATTCTTCATGTTAAAATTGTTTCTTCCCATATTAGTATTTAATTGTTAATTAATTTCCACTTATGTTCCAAATATTAAATAAAATGAAATAAAATACATTTTACAGGGTCAAAACGTATTCTTCTATTAATAATTATCTCTAAAAATATTGGTTAAATAACAGATGGGCGTAGAAATCATGCAGTCGGATCTTAGACTATCCGTAAGTAATTCTTTATCTGTTTTTATCTGAAAAAGAAGGCTCTCCTGAGGCGTTCCTGAGAGGCATTGTTAATTAGTATTTTTCCCATATTTTTAACATTGGGAAAAGTTGATCTTCGTCGATTATTAATTAAATTATACATATTGGCTGGATCTGAAATATTTTGTTCTTTCACAAAGTTTAAATAAAGCAAAATTTCATCGCGAAAGTGGTCAATATCAATGTCGTCTTTATATATCCTTTTAACTGCACTAATACATTCATCACAATATTACTTTTATAGATAAAAAAAAAGTGTAATCTCGGCTTTTTGACATTGCGTAATTATGCAGGCCCTGGTGTTTAACGATTTGATGCAATTTATTAAGAGTGTTAAACTTTGCTTTGTTAATATAAAGAAGGTCGATGTAAAGTGCCCTTTTTGATAGGGTTTTTTAAACTACTTAAATCACAATTAAACTCCGGAGCTACTACAAAACTCACTATTTATTTCCACGTTCTTACAACAACTGTCGAGCTTCTCTTTCTCGTTATCTAAATTCCATCATCTATCTTTAGTCATCCACCGAATCTCCGTTCGGTGATTCATTGGGTTTCCAAGGGTATTGATTATATTACATAATATTATTTTCGTACACTACATCCCTTCCTTTTTATAAATTAAAATAAATTAAAATATAACCTCAACTAATATATAATCCTAGCAATAACAATAATTAACAATCATTGCGAACCAATTAAAGAGTAGTGTTGTATCTGTATGTAGTTTTGATCATTGTTTACAACAAATAACAGAACTAAAAGACTAATAAATAAACTTGTAGCAGAATATTAAATATTAGTAAGATATTACATTGACATCTTCTTATACATCAAAGTGCAACCTAAATTAATATAATCTAAATAACTAGAACAATAAAAATAACAAGAAAGTACAAATAATACAAATAAATTGAACAGTAACTTATCTTGTTGGAATTTTGTTTAATATTTAGAGTCTAACTAACTAGTACACATAATACATAATATTAATTAACACTATAATATTTCATTACAATCTTACATGCTAAATTAATGATTTATTTCATCTTGGTTACTATCTAAAGTAATGTCCTCGTGCAACTCATTGTCTCTGTTTGTAACTGTCCATTCATTTCCAATTTTCTTTAAGTGAATCACGTTTCTTCTATATTGTTTCCCCGTATTATCGTTTCTTACTTCTACATCTCTACTATCTTTTGAAACCACTACGTGTGGTGTAGAGTCAAAATTTGGAGTTGTTTTGTTACCTTTGACCACGTTCTTTAGATAAACCTTGTCTCCTACTTGTATGTCATTTTCTTTTGCTCTCCTTTTTCTGTCACTGTATACTTTCCCTTTTTCCTTTTCAATTTTGTCTTTGTCCTTCATTTCTTCATCTATAAGTTGATTTGCGTTTGTTAAGCTGGGTATCTTATCTCTAAACGGTCTACCAAAAAACAGTTCTGAAGGGGTTTTCCCTGTAGTAGAATGAGGTGTGCTATTATACATGATTAAATAGTCCCTTAGTTCCGATTTCCAATCTTTTTTTGTTGCTTGGCTAATTTTCATTCATTTAAGTATGCTTCTGTTCTGCCTTTCAACCTCTCCATTTTGTTGTGGCCAGTAAGGAATGGTGTTAAAAATTGTTAGGCCCCTTTCTTTACAAAAATTTTTGAATTCTTCCGATGTGAACTGTTTTCCGTTGTCTGCGGTTATTGAAATACCAAAAAACCTAAACCTTGAAAATATTTCTTCAAGTATTCTGACAGTATCGGCTGCAGCGATGTTTCGCATAATCTTGATCTCCTTGTATCTGCTAAAATAATCTACTATTACAAACAGATACTCTCCACTCGGTAGGGGGCCCATAAAGTCGACTGCCACATCTATCCATGGGGCTGATGGAAGCTCTCTGGGTTTCATTGGTTCTGGTGGATTTGGTGCTGATACCAGGGTACATCCACTGCAGGTTTTGACCATTTTTTCTGCTTCCTGATCAATTCTAGGCCACCAAACTTTTGTTCTGAGTCTGTTTTTCATTGCCACTATACCTGGATGGCCTTCATGTGCGGCTTGTAGAACTTTTTCTCTCAAATCCTTTGGTATAATTATTCTGTTTCCTCTCAATAATATATCTTTAAAGAAGCATAACTTTGTTTGAAATAGTTTGTAGTTGGATACAGCGTCGTCCCATATGCTTTGAAATAGCCCTTGTTTTACCAATAAAATTTCCTTGTCTGCTAAGGATAATTCGTTAATTTCAGGAAGGGTTACCGCTCTTGGCCTTGAGTGTTCAACTACATGGTGTAAATATTTTTCATCGCTATATGGTACGATGTGTGTTTGAGTTATGCAAAGTCTCGATAGTGGGTCTGCTATGTTGTTTTTACCCGGCTTGTAAATGGTTTGAAAGTCAAAGGATTGTAGGCGAAGTACCCACCTCTCAATTCTAGCATAAGGCTTTGATTTTTTTCCGAATATGACTTCCAACGGCTTATGGTCAGTTACAAGTTCAAATCTTTTTCCATACAAATATATTTTAAAATGTTCCACAGACCAGACCAATGCCAGAGCTTCTTTCTCGGTTTGGCAGTAGCGCTTTTCACAGTCGGTAAGGCTTTTATTTCCATAGGCTATGACTCTTGCTCCCGAACTATCGTATTGGATCAAAACGGCACCTAGAGCCACTGGGCTCGCATCTGCTTAAACTTGAGTTTTGTCATTTGGGTCGTAGTATCCTAGTGTATTAACATTTGATAGACTTTCTTTTAGATTTGAAAATGCTTTATTTTGTTCTTCCATCCAATACTTCTCAATATTAGCATGTTTACTTAGTTTTAAACGCAATATTTTTCTAATAGGCTCACTCAGTGTTGCAAGGTTGGCAATCCACTTTCCAACGAAGTTTAATAGTCCCAAGAAACTTTGAATTTCATCTATTGTCTTTGGTGGTCTAAAGTTTTTTATTACTTTTACATGAGTGTCTAATGGCTTAATGCCTGTTGATGAAAGGACATGGCCTAAAAATTCAACTTTGCATATTTTATAAACACACTTGTTTTTGTTGAGGAATACGTTATTATACTTTAGCGTCTCAAGTGTTTTTTTAAGCCTTTCATCGTGTTCACTGTCGTCTTGACCATAAATGAGAATATCATATATAAAATTTACGGTGCCGCCACATGAATGCAAAATTCTTTCTAAAATTTTTTGAAATATTTCGGGCGCTCATGATATGCCAAACATAAGCCTTTTATATTGAAACAAACCCTTATTAGTGATGAATGTCGTAATATATCTGGACGTTTCAGAGATTTCAATTTGATGAATGATGATTCGAACGATCCAAGAATATGGAGTGGGTCTGTACTTCCATAGGCGAAAAGTAGCTTTTCCGGATGTTTTTCTTGGTTCCAAACTTGAACTTTCTCCTTTTTTAATTTAGCCCATGTTCTGTCATCTATAACGTTACTTCTGCTACCAGAATCGATAAGCATGTCCACTACAACTCCACCAATGTTACATTTCATTATACTATCTTCATCGATATGAAATATATAGTCAAGCTCCTCTTCTCTAGTGTGGTGTTTAGACGAATTTCCTGAAGCAATTTTTCTTTGCATTTTCTCAGGTCTTTCTCCTTGTTTGTAACCACCGTTTCCAGCTTCGGTGTTATGATGCCGTTTCCGAGGATTAGTTCGACAGTACTTTTGATAGTGTCCTTTGTAACCACATTTAGTGCATGTTCTTAATTTGGCTGGACATTTCGGAAAGCTTTGCAAATGATTTCCACCACAGCGCGAACATTTTTTTACGTTGGCTACATAGTTTAATTCAATTGTTTTTGGTTTTGAATCGACGAAGTCTTCTAACTGTCTGTTGACTGCTTCCAAAGCGTTAGCCTCTGCTATAATACCATCCAGAGTAATATTGTCGCCTGCGGCTAGAATTTTTTTTCTAAGTTCATTTGAAGAACATTTTTCCACGATTTGATCTATAAGCCGCTCTTCAAGGTCGGTGAATTTACACTTTGCAGCCTGATTTCTGAGTCTAACAAGAAATTTTTCAAATTTTTCATTAGCGTCCTGTTTTGTCAAGCAAAAGATATGGCGCTCATATATTTTCGATTGCTTAGGGTAAAAATAGTCATTTAATTTATCTACAGCTACTTGGTACACGTCTATATCTGGTTCATTTCCGGACTGGACATGAGCTCCTGGAAGGTTATAATAGACCTCCAGTAATGCACTACCAGCAGAATGTAACATAGTTGCCCTTTTTTTAACCGGATCATCGATGTTTGACGCTTCCAAATAAATCTGGAATGATCTCAACCATTTTTTCCATCTAATTCCAACAGAAACTGGTTCGCCCTCGCAATCAAAGGGCTGCATGGCTATTAAGTTTGCCATTTTTTCTCCTTGGTTGGGTCAATAAGCCCTGTGGAAGATTTCAAATCTTAGGTTTTATTTGAACATTTAATTCGCGCGGCACACACAGGCCAATACCCCTTTTAGTTTGACTAGTTTATCCTTAACCCCGTTTTTTTTTTTTCCTTCACATACAAAATTAACATGCATACTTTTTTTTTAAACAATAATAAAACAATCAAACAGAATATATACGTAAATCTACTATAAACATATGTATAATTAGTGTATTTTTCTCGTAATAGTCTTGTAGTCAATATCTTTTAGTTAAATAAATATGTATATAGTTTTCAATTCATGTATTGATTATTTTGTTACTAGGATGAATAGTAATTTGTTAATAAAAATGTTTGGTAATATGAGTAAATATTATGTACTTAATTTATACTTATTACGACAGAGTGAAATTAAACAACTGTCTCCTTTTACAAAAACAGTTAACACCCTTTTTTGTTATCTGCCAGATTATATAAGCAAAATATTTAGTATTATGAATCATATAAATGTCCTCACAAAGAATTATTGATTTGTATGTAGAATGAAAAAAAAACATTTTTTTTTTTTTTTTATTATTATTGTCTACTAATTAATAGCAATAATAATTAACACTGATTTAATATAATCTCATTAATGAATGCCCGTTACATATTATCGAAATATTTTTTCCGTAAGAAATTTAAGGAATGTGTTAAGTAATAATCAATGATGTAATAGTAATAATATACATATCAATATATAAAGTAGCTTCGAAACGAAATTAAAAGTAATATTCTTTTGTTCTGGGTTTAGGATTGATGAGGGGTTTTTCCCCATTTTTGGATTCTTGGGCTCCAAACATCCTAGTTCAACACTATTTTGTGATTCACTTATTTTTATAACGATCACGTGGGTAAGTATTGCCTGTATGCTTTAGCGCTCGCGTTACTTTTTATGCCCAATTTTTTTTTTTTTTTTTTTTTTTTTTTACTAAAAATTTAAAATATTTCTTTCTTCCTACCTTTTTCAGTTTAGAAAGCTATCCAATTAATCCTCGTCGCCACTTGTAAAGTGCCCTTATTGATAGGGTTTTCTAAACTACTTAAATCACAATTAAACTCCGGAGCTACTACAAAACTCACTATTTATTTCCACGTTCTTACAACAACTGTCGAGCTTCTCTTTCTCGTTATCTAAATTCCATCATCTATCTTTAGTCATCCACCGAATCTCCGTTCGGTGATTCATTGGGTTTCCAAGGGTATTGATTATATTATATAATATTATTTTCGTACACTACAGTCGATATAAATATTTCTTTCTAGGGTTTATCTATGCAAATAACACAACGCCACTTTTATGTTACGCTTACCCCAAAAAGTATTTATTAAATAAACTAAAAATCTAGTTTTTGGCACACTCAAACAACAAACAAACAAAAGTATGCTATATTTTCACAGAAAAATTGTTACAATTAAACAAAAAAAAAACAAAAACAACGAAAAAACGAAATATTGATAGAAAAAAAATATTTTTTCGATCAATATTATCAATCAAAAATCAAAAACATTTTAATGACATTATTCATTATAAAAATCAATAACGCGGTGAAAAGGTCTTTCAATGAGGTACGCTTTGGTTTTTTTTCAGAAAAGTGCAAACATAGGAATTGTTTTAAATGTTCTGGAAGATGATTGAAAAGTTTTATGGCGTTGTAAATAATTGATTTTTTTATTAATTCTGTTGAAGGAATGGAAAGGTGTATGTCATGTGTTGTGGGCTTTCCGGGAATGTACTTATATATTTTCTTATCAAACAGGCGGTTTCTAAAATAAATAATGCAGAAGTGTTAATATTTCATGTTATTTGAAATAGTATTGGCAATGCGCTCTATTATTTAGTAGAGGATTGCTTTCTTTTGAAGTCTAAAACTACTAAGAAATTGCTCGGTGGTACAGCAGCCTCAAGAGGGAAGGCCATAGCGGAAATGGGATTCGAATAGAGAGAAATAAGTAAGTCTGGCAGAAGACACGTCTGGATCTTTTGAAACTGATCGAATGGCAAAGCAGGCAGTTAAAAGTTTTTTAGTTAAGATGTCAATATGCTTAGACCATTTTAGGTTGTTGTTTATATTCAAACCCAGGAATTTAACCTTCTCAACGTATTTAATATTGCTGTTAAGTAGCTGAAGTGGTTGTAAAATCCCCTTATAAAATAAGGCCACCGTTTTATCCACATTGAAGCAAAGCAGATTGGAATCGGACCAAGCCTTAATCATAACAAGGTCGTTGGAAATATTAGAATCTAAAGACGATGTATCAAAATAACTCCATGTTATGTTTGTGTCGTCAGCAAAGAGAAAGAGTTTTCCATTAATTTTTAGGTTGGTGATATCATTAATGTATAACAAAAAAAGAATAGGTCCCAAGACCGAACCTTGAGAGACTCCACTTGTTATCAATTTACAATCAGAATCAGAACCATTTGCCCTTACAAATTGTTACCTATTCCCGAGATAAGATTTAAATCAGTTTAAAGAAATACCCCGGATTCCATAAAAATTCAGCTTACTTATCAAAATTTCATGACTAACCCAGTCAAAGGCTTTTGCATAGTCACAAAAAACTGAGGCGGTGGAGTGGTTGTTATTGAGGGATAAGTAGACCTCGCTAAGCATCGAAAACAAAACAGCGTTGAGTAAAAATCTAAACTGATCCGGGAATATTATCTGATGTTTAAGGAGAAATGGCATAAGTCGATTCTTTAGTAACCTTTCAATGATTTTTGATAGCACTGGTAGTAGAGAAAATAGGCGATAATTGCAGGAGTTAGTTTTTTCGCCCCCTTTATGAAGAGGAATAATTATAGCTGTTTTAAGGTATTCAGGGAATACACCTTGTATACGGGATTCATTTATTAGTGTTGTAAGGGCCTCTATGACTGGAAGCGGCAGGTTCAGGAATATTTTAATTGATAGGCCATCAGTGCTATACGTAGATTTGCTTGTGATGTTATTCATTTCTTTCAATAGTTCCATGCTGCTAACAGGGCTTAAGAAAAGACTATCAGCGACATTTTTCGATGGAGGGAGAAACGAAAGAGGGTCCAAACTTGGCGAGATACCAGAGGTAACATTTTTGCTTACATTAATAAAATAATCATTTAGGTCATTTGGCATTGGCAAGATCTGAGTTACAGGGTTTGATTTGTTTCTGAGGTCATTGATAGTGGACCAGGTTTCCTTTGAAATGTTTTTAGACTTTGTTAGACGTTTTTAATAGTATATTTTTTTGCTGACTTGATTAGTTTAATATAGATCTTCCTATAATTAGAGATATAGTCGAAAATAAGTTGAGTTGGTGAATTATTTTATATATAAGAGGGAACGCATATTTTTAACAGAAATGCGTAGTCCTTTCGTGGTTCATAGTTTATGACGCTTAGGTTTGATAGTCTTAAGTGGGAAGGCCCTATTAAAAGCACTTAAAATTTTATTTAAGAAAGCTCTAATATTTGAGTTGAGGCTTTGTAAGGACCTAAGAGGAATACCAAATTTGGAAAATATTGCTTCGTGATAGGAAAAACCTGTATTACAAACCTGAGATTGAATCTCTGATGGAGAAAAATCAGAAGTTACGTAATCAATCATATAAAAAGAGTATTTTGAAATTCTAGTTGGAAAGAGTCGAATATAGAGAATAAATATTTCTGGGTGGCAGAAGCAGTAGCATAGTCAATATTAAGGTCCCCGCATAGAATTTTCCTGCCTTTTACTGGTAGACTATCTAGCAAATTTAGGTAATTAAAGAAAGATTGTACATCAGAATTTGGTGATCTATAAATACAGATTACATGGAGATCAAAGTTTTGGTTATATACTATAGAAAATTTAAAAAAAATATTCGCTAATAAATGGTCATATTTAGTTACCGAGACGAAATCCCCATTTAGAGAAATAATCAGTGTTCTCCTTTGAAATTTAAGGAAGGCTTAAACACTTTATGCAAGTATTCCTAAAAGTTTTCTGCAAATAAGTACGACATTTTAATATTTTTCAATACATTTTTATTGTCATTCGAAAAATAGAAATAATTTAAGTTTTAAACGATAGATGACTTAAATTTTAGGTCTTATTTCAATATGACTTGAAAATTTTGGATTATTTAATTTTTTTTTAGATTTAAATCTTAAATCTAGTGAAAAAGAAAGATTTTTTTTTTCTAAGATTCAAATTAGAAATAAGTTTTTCACGTTAGGTCAAAAGTGACCTAGCTTCCGGAGTTCTTATTAAGTTGACTAATTTATTAATACTATATTCTAATAGTATTGTTACATACGAGGCCTCATCTTGGATTACATATGTACGTAAATAGGGTTGTATCTTAGATACAGATTTGAAAAGAAACTAGGCTTTATATAAAAGTAAAGTGTTATATTCGAGTTAACAGTATTAACTGGGGGGTGTTGATGGTTTGAGAAAATCAACAATTTAAAGTTAGGTTTGGGATTAGCCAAACGTAAGAAGGACCCTCAAAGTGATTTTCTCTATAAAGGTATAATTTGCGGAGTTTCTAGTAGGAGAGAGGAGCTAGGAAATAGGTTTTGTTATCAGGAGGTCGTTTCCCGATGAAGTACTTTGCGGAGGCTACGGTAAAACTGTAACTGGACGAGGAACAAGACAAGTTGAAAGGTCTTACTTGCCAGCACCTCGTTTTCGTGATCATTCATAGTCTCGGCGCAAAATACGTTGGAAAATCCTTAGTGTGGAGAGTGTTATTATAGACAGACAGAACAAAATGCCTAATGTAATATCTATTTACTTTCTCAAAGAGATCTAACAAATAACTGACAAATCGACGGGCGATTGGTTCATACATGCCTGAAACCGCAATGCTAAAGACAGTCACATTGCCGTGTGCGCTAAACAGAGTAAGCATTTTAATCGTTTTTTAAAGGAATTGGCTTAAGTCATTGATATGACTTAACTTTTTCTGTTCTGACTTCAGTTTGCAAGAAAATGTAATATGTCATAAAAAGTATAAATAATTTCTAAAACACTTAAATTTTAAGTCTTAGGTCAATTTCTAAAAAATGAATTAAAATGAAAACATTATGTTAATAAAACGATATAAGTCAATTTTTAAATATTTTTTTAAGTTTGAATGGGGTCGGATATAGAGGGGCGTGAAATGGGTTTTGCCCCTCCCCTCTGAGCTTACCGAGTGGCTACAAAGTCAGATATAAACAAAGTGAGCTGCATCAATTAAATAGGGGTAATCACTCCCCTGAGCGTGATCTACAAGTTGATGTTATTATCCCCCCTAACATCATCCTAGGTCCGCTCTTGAATTCTGACAGCTCTTTACGCAAGTAGGTAAATACACTAATAGAGAATATTGATTTTTATTAATTGTTAGTAATGTAATATATCTTTGTATCCATACTGATACTTTATTAACTAGATGGTAGTTAGTATTATAAAACTCGTTTTCCGTTCGTAAGTATTAATGTCTCTACATAGTAAAAGAATAAATAAATATACACAAAATGTTAGACAAGACAGATTTGGTGTTGGTCAAAAAAGAATTATCGAAATTATAACATGATGCAATTAAACACGCCAATTACATTTTTGTCATCAACGGTCATAGATAGGCAAATTTACAGTTTTGGAATATAGGAAACTGATACTTTTATTTTTAATTTCTGCATATGACATGCAAATGCTCTACAAATAAATCAGCAGTGATTCTGAGATATTCAGATTAAAGTACACCTGGAGTACCGAAGTATTAAATGGGTTGGTAAGTCCAAATATTTGTGTGCGTTTTTTTCTAATATACT
The DNA here is from genome assembly GCA_030620095.1 of Kuschelorhynchus macadamiae. Lineage (NCBI taxonomy): Eukaryota > Metazoa > Arthropoda > Insecta > Coleoptera > Curculionidae > Kuschelorhynchus > Kuschelorhynchus macadamiae. The sequence goes on from JAUTXW010001082.1 coordinate 2,803,179, forward strand.
GTCATTTGAAACAAATAATTTAAAATACACCCACAGTGAACGTAAAAAGTTGAAAGTTAAGATTGAATTGTTCGATACCAGTTTTATTATTTAATTGGTACAAAGTTTGTTGAAATGTATTTCTTTTTTATTCCGTGTAGTCACAAAAAATTGTTTATATTATTCTGGAACCGCTCCCTAAAAGTGTATATTAAATGCCTGGTTGAAAAAAACTCTTAGCACCCACTTGTTTCATAATTCGCATGTCCAACCACAAAATTGTTACGTATTTCTATTTTTTTCGGGTCTTGTTAGTGAACTTGACTTTGTAACAATGACTTGACACTTAAATATTGCAGTACATTTACTCACTCAGCCATATGATCAATCAAGCTACCTCTGTCAATAAGTTATTGTTAATATTATTTTAATAAGTTGGTTTGGAGCATCTGCGTGGCTAATCGTTTTATAATTGTTTTTATCTAATTATAACCGTAGGCTAGAAGAAATAGCTGCGTCTATTAAAATAAAAATATATAATAAGGTGGTGCAGTTTTATTAGTTTAAAAATCGCCCCAACATATTGTATAACACTTTTATTTATTTAAGAGGGAAGTATTGTAGAAATCGTGAAAAAATCACCCTCCCGTGCTTTTACAGATCTTCATGTTTTAGGGTTTCTAGATGCCAAAAAAAAGTTTTTCTCGATTCCGTCGGTTTGTCTGTCTGTCGATCTGTCATCTGTCTGTCTGTCCGCGGCATAGCCAAAAAACTACTTACTCCATTGACTTCAAATTTTGGGCAAAAATTGAGGGTCATACGGGGATGACCTGCTAACATTTTGGTACAATATGGCGTGTGTTAAAAAAAATATTACTAAAAAATTGTTTCTCCAATTTATCATAGATTTTGTGCAAGAATTGAGTGTAATAATAGAGAAGAATTGGTAAAATTGTGGTTCGAATTCAAGACGGCAGAAAAAAATATCGGTCAAAAAATGTTTAAAAAACTCAACGTTAAAAACCTTCTTATTCGATTGACTTTAAATTTTTCATAAAAATTAGATGTGATATAGGTATAAATGTTGCTAGGAACTTAACATAACGGAACAAAATGGTCATCTAATGATTATTTTATAAAATCAGCGTCAAAAGCTACTTATTCAATTTATTTTAAATTATGCCGAAAAATCAAGTATCGCAAAGATAGAAACTGGTAAAATATTGGTACGAATCCATGGTGCCCAGTAAAAATCTTTGAAAACACAGAATTTACGTTTTACTACATTAGAATGTGGAGAACAAAACTGGGTCACACTTCTCTATTGCTAATAGAAGGAAATATTCATAAGGAAAATTTCCGAGTAAAGATGGGTAATTTATACGTCAAAGCAGTATACATTTTTAAAACATCTGGAATTTTTCGAATTCTCATGGGCAAACAAATGTAAATTACATTCTTTTGAAACTTTAAAAAAACAAAAATAATCTCTACATTATATAAGTCGATTTGCTTTTTAAAAATAGCACGTGACTGAACGCTAAAAAAAATATTTTCACGAAAATGTTACATTAATCAATAAAATGATTTTGCTTTCTAGTTTATATTCTTTTTTTGACGAAAACATAATCACATACTGAGAACATGAAACAACAAGCAACCTTTAAATTACAAAAGTCAAAATTAGTCAAGAAATTTTTTAAAATTATAACCAACAATAAAAAACCAATAAGCACTATGCTTACTGTGACACAAAGAAGTCAGTCTGTCTAACGTGTCTAAGATCCAAATCAATTATCATAGCAGAGAGCTTTAGACCTTGACATTGTAGACTCAGTCGAAAGAAACATCACAGGGATGCTTACCTCACTGGAACATTGTCGTATTATTTGCGATCTATGTCTGTGTTATAAACACTATCATAAATTCTGCTCTGATGGTTTGTCTTTATTTATGTTTTCTCACCGCCCACCTACTAATACCATTCATTTTTTAGTATCCCCAGTGTATCATGATTATGGAATCTGTTATCAGCAAAGGTATTTCTCTCATTGTCTTTACTTAAGACAACTACAAGACAGTCATGGTGTGTCCATATAATCAGGAGTGGGAATAAGAATAGCTATGGCCGAAAAGGGAAGCATCTATAAAATATGTGTTGAATCTGCTCATGCGCAAACCAAATTTTATTTATCTATAATTTTAAGCAGCTGTTACAAATTAATAAAGTTTGAAAACAAACACTATTCATTACTATTCATATCTGGAATACTGAAATTTATAATTCATATTCGTTAGCAATCAATATTTATTTATAACGAAACGTAATATAGGTAACTTTTATTGAAATCAACTTTAATTATTCTAAACAGATTTACACCATTTTGCAACTATGTGAAAAATTGACAATGATTTGTTTGTATTTACATTTTTAAGCCAATTTTAAAAACGCTACCTAAATAATTCGGAAATCTCCACACCCAAATATATTTCCTGTATAAACTGCAATACCACAAAGGAAAATATTATAATAATATATACATTTCAAAATTCATGAATACAAAATTTCCTTCCTACCAACTCAGTATTCGATAAATATGCATAAAATAAATAACATTAAAACGTATTTTCGAAAAAAAATATTACCAATTCTTCAAGAACACTGTTATTTCCACCTTAATTATAGTTTTCATCTATAAATAAAACACACATTAGAAAATACCTAAAGAATGAATGTCCCAATTTTAAATTAGTATTCACTGGAAAGCAGAAGCATGCCTTTTTAGAATTTAGGCGAGTAGTCATTGTCCTTAAATTCCTCTTCTGTTTGGTCCACCAACTTTTATTTAAAAAACGGGATTTCTGCATAATGAGTTCATAATTTTTTGCTAGCACAAGTTCATGTATCAAACAGATTCACTAATACTTCTACCGAAGTTTAGAGTCAAAACCACAGAAAAAACAGTTTAGTTTTAAAATAATACGGATTAGGAAAAAATTATTTGTTTACATTTCTTCGATCATTGTCAATTGCAAAATAATTTATCATCTATGTAAATGTCATCTCTCTATCCCCTCTCATAAATATATGGGTCTGTCCATCGAATAAAAATAATAACAACTGTTAATAAAGGACTAGCTACTAATTACATTAAAAACCGGTTTTGATCAAATAATGACCGTGATTATGCACAATATGTTAGATGTTAAGTATGCTATGTACCGGGCGTTTCTCCATATTTAGACTTCATCTACTGCCGTTATTATAAGACATAGAAAAAAAATGGTAAATACAAAAGTTGTAGGGATTGTCCTAAACCGCCACGAAGTACTTTTTATTAAAACAAATGAATATCGCAAAGCTTCTAAAAAAACATAAACTTTGTATTTTTTAAATGGGGCACCCTGTATATTATATTATATTTCGATAGAGAATATTTTTCTCATTTCAAAAATGTATAATATGTCTACGTTTGGTTCAGTAATTTTTGAAATATTTACGTTTTAAAATTGCAATAATATCAGATTTGGGTTTACGAAATCACTGTTGCCATGGACAAAAAAACAACACAAAGCGGAAGAACGGAAACTTATTTAGCCGTCGAAAGGAAATAGTTTAATCTGTAAAATAGGTTATATAGAAGAGAGAGAAATTATACATAGTTCGCATATTTTACAAAAATAGTTATATTGTTAAATATAAATATTTAATATTTGTCTATATAACATACAACATAATTAAAAAATGACAACAAAAATTTCAATATATCCATGCGGATTTTCTGGTGCCCACATGTATGTATTAAAATGTTTACTAGCATCTGATATAGATAAAGCCAGATTTTCTATAAAAAATGATATAAACTGAGTTTATATCATCTGCTGATGATGCTAACTTGGTTAGCGAAACGCGCGTCCAGAACGTAACAAGTTGTGGTGTAGTGTGGTTAGAACTCTTGTATTTTGAATTACTGTTTTTGTAAAATATGCGAACAATGTCAAATTTTTCGTCTTCTGTATAACTCATTTTACAGTTTAAACTATTTAGTTTGGACCTCTAAATAAGTTTTAATTAACATTAAACACGTTTGAATCTTCCGCTTTGTTTTATTTTTTGTCCATGACAACTGTGATTTCGTTAACCCAAATCTGATATTATCGGGATTTTTAAATGTTTCTAATTTCTGATTCTAATATTTCAAAAACTAATGATCCAAACATAGACTTATTATACATTTTTGAAATGAGAAAAATATTCTCTATCGAAATATAATGTAATATATAGAGTGTTTCATCTTAAAAATACCAAGTTTATGTTTTTAGTAGCTTTGCGATGTTCATTTGTTTCAATAAAATTATTTCCTGGCGGTTTAAAACCACCCCTACAACTTTTGTACTAAACATTTTTTTCCATCTCTTATAATAAAGGCAGTGGATAAAGTGTAAATATGTTTAATATGTCTACCCTGTATTATTTTTCTATAAATGAGGTTTTTATTGAAAAAAAGAGATTCTTTAGAATCAGGTTTTAATGTTTTGATCAAATACTTGAACTTACGCAAAGAAATGTTTTATATATAGTTTAACCATAAATTGGAAACATTTGTTTAAGACTATGATTTTTCGGAGATGATCAAAGTTCAAAATTGATTTGTTGCGAAAATAGGATATATAAGATTTTGGCATCCGTCTAGAGTTATGAATTTGTAAAAAGCGTTTTGTATTTGAAAGTAACTAGATTGAACTTAAAATATTGGTACCTAATTATCCAAAAATATGAACAGAGTTTAAACTAGTTCAGTATAGATTTCCCAATAGAGGACCAGGCACTAATTAAATTGAAAAACGTTTTCGGTCAAACTTTCTGAATTTTTTATATGTATAAATCCACTTCTACAATAACGTAAACGTAATTTCTTCTAAACGGTATAAAATATAGAAATTAATTTTTATAGGTTTTAATTAAATATACAGGCATAAACTTTTTATATTTCTTTAAAATGTTTGACACCACTGACTATTTTAAAGCATAACTTATGCCCATTGGATGATTCTAAGGATGATTATAGATCAAAAAAAGTCAGTGGCGTCGAAAATTTTTAAAACTTTAATAAAATATGCTGATATCTCCACTACTATCACCATATTTGGACTCCATCTACTGTCCTTATTATAAGAGATATAGAAGTTGTAGGGATTGTCCTAAACTACCAGGAAGTAATTTTTATTAAAACAAATGAACATCGCAAAGCTTCTAAAAAACATAAACTTTGTATTTTTTAAATGGAGCATTTTATATATTACATTATATTTCGATAGAGAATATTTTTCTCATTTCAAAATGTATAATATGTCTATGCTTGGTTCAGTAGTTTTTGAAATAATTACGTTTAAAAATCGCGATATTATCAGATTTGGGTTTACGAAATAACTGTTGGCATGAACAAAAAACAAAACAAAGTGGAAGATTCAAACGTCTCTGATATTAATTAAAACCTATTTAGCCGTCAAAAGGAAATAGTTTAATCTGTAAAATAGGTTATACAGGAGAGGAAAAATTATGCATACATATGTATGAATAAGAAAAGAAAAAATGATTGCTTGAAAACTTGTCTCTTTATGATTTACTCACACTTATTAAATTATATTTTTAGATTTGGAGCCGCTTAGATGAAACAAAAAGTATATATATTTAGAAGAAAATTCATTACAGTTAAGTTATTAAAACTTTTCTTTGTTATTTTCATGAAAAGAACCTTGTTCAACAGTGGGTGTCCTCACTTGGTTAGCATTTTATATCAACTCTGTTCTTGTTTTGGCTAATTAACTGCGACTATTTTAAAACCAATCTAATTACTCCTAAGTACACACCACTCTTTACAAATTCATAATTATACTGTGTACCCACTTACTTAGGGTAATAATTTTTGTTCAGTGATGACATAAAAGAAAATTAGATCAATACAAAAAAGGGTGACACAAAAATCGAACATTCTGAATATGAGCCAAGAATATTCATAATTATTTTTCAGTACGAATCATTTTCATTATTAGGAAATGAATATTTTATACAGCCTGTATTCAATAAAGTAATCAACTTTATCTATAACACCAAGGTAGCCAGATACTTTGTTAATTGAGTTTAGGACAGATATTCGGCGTCCTTTCTGGAGTATTTTGTTACCGTTTCATCGTAAGATTTTTTAGTTTCTATTACTATAGTGTTTATAGTACCATAAAGTATATTTTTTACAAAAAACTGAAATGCGTCTGAGAGAGGGGCAGCTTCCCCTTTGCACCACCCTGGCTACTCCAGTGATTTGTATTGTTTCACGTTTATTTCACCATAGCTCGAACAGTCTGATGAATCGTTCTATTTTGTTTGCGGAAATGAGTTAAGGAGATTATAATTTTATTAAACGTAAAAGCATAAGAGCTTTTTTTATCGGATAAAGTTCTAGGTTTTACGAAAAGTAGATTGCTTAGAAATTTAACGAGAACAAACGAACTGATAACCCTTCAAGAAATTTTTTATTTAATCCCGTTTGTTCGAGTTTAAATTGCTAAAAAACAATCTAGTTTGAGTTTATAAAATAAAAGTTTATCCGATATTAAAAAAAAAAATCGAGCTGGATAAATTCACAAAGCCATGCATGAATAGATAGTAAGAAATAATAATAAATCACTGACAAAAAGCGTTCGACAGCGTTAAATTTGATTGTAATAATATGTTATGTTGCTCGGCAACGAAACAGCTGGAGAGGTTTTTATTACTTAGTTTTTAGCTGGATGCGCCTTCTATGCCGGAGTGACAAAAAGGCAATATTCAATCAGCCATTTTATTGTAGAAGTGGATTTATACATATAAAAAATAAAAAGTTTGACCGAAAATGTTTTTCAATTTAATTAGTGCCTGGTTCTCTATTGGGAAATCTGTACTGAACTAATTTTTTTACAACTTACTTCCTTGTATCAATTAATTTATTTCTTTTGGCTCTGTTTTATAACCCCCTTATAGGCAATAATTTGCATATTTATTATAATCTATAAATAGTCTGGTTTTAGTTCCTTAACTTTATTTAAAAATTTGCCATATTTTAAACAAAAACTAAGGAAATGCAAATATCTCAATGAAAATGTCTTTCAGAGGCAGAATTAGATACACCACACCTTTGCGTTCGTTATTAATGTTGCATATTATGCGTTACATTTTATCATAACTATTTAAAATGTATGTGTATTCTATAAAACATATTAGACTAATTGATTGGCAGGATTTACGATAACGCATTATTTAAAGGTTAAACGTGATTACATAATGGTCATCAAGTTAAGTTCATTTTTATTTTAGGTTTTCTTAGACATGTGACTTTTATTCAGCTTTTAATTGAACGTTTTCCGAGGTAAGATTATAGCATAACCTTGATTGTTGTAAAGGTCAACAAGATACAAAAATAAATAGATATGAAATTTCTTTCTGTCTAAAAATTCAAAACAATTTTTACAGTAGTTTTTTAATTAGGGAAAATACTCAAAGCAAGTATATGAGAGGAGAGTATTTTCTTGCACTTGATTCACCCACAAGTGCTAAGATACACAATTTCTTAAATATATACTTTTTTTAGTTAAATAAGTACATTCCATATTTTAATTTTCACACTGCCAACATCCACAATTTGTTTAACTTTATAAAGCAAGTAAATAATTAATATTATTTATAAAAAAAAAGTTTTTTGGCATAGTACTTCCTAATATATGTACGAGGGGTAAACCGCTGAGGAAATCTTGTGTATAAGCAAATAGTCAGTTGATAAAATGAGAAAATCTTTACTTTTATCAAACTTTTAATTAAACTCAAAATAAAAAATTAAGAAAATATCGAGAGGGCATCTGAGCTGAACATAAGAAAACCCCGTCAATTGACTACCGTATATCTCACGTGTTTTTACAAATAAATCCACAAATCTTGAGTATTAAACTAAACCTTTTACGTTAACATCTTGTTGAAAAACACATATTGTACTTGCTTTCGTTTATTAGCCGCTAACATATTTTTCACAATAATTCGTAACGCATATTTAATTTTTAAGTGGAAAAATAAACATATCTGTTCCGAAAAAAAAAACTGAAAAAATATCACTTAAGTTTGACAAGGCGAGTTAAAATGAGTATGAAATAATTATAACATGTTTCTACTGTTGGGTTAAATAAAAATATTGTTATATTAAATATTATTTATCTATTTATTTAACTCAAGAATTTTCAAGAACCAAAATAAAGAAGGCCTTGAGTTTCTATTTTCTACCTAATTGAGCGTAACCAATATTAACAATAAAAAAAATCGCAACTTTATTTTAACTGTAGCTAAAATTGGATCGAGGGGGGTTACCCACCAATTCCGAAAAAAGGTTATTACTTTATACTATTTCTATCATTTTAGCTTAAATAAAAGGGGCTCTGGGAGGGATTAACCCCCAAATCCCCCTTACATAGGCCATTGTAAAGTGGCAGTTGTTCAACTTGTTCAAGTTTGTTTAAATTACTTTTTGGTAAGTTTTTAGCCTTTTTCTATATTGTATTGGATTGAGTTGAACTCTTGACTATATTTTTTAGTTTACTTACCTTGACGTAAACACAATTTAAAATTAAAACGACAATAAAACTCCACATAGGCAAATAATGGCCGGATTTAACAACGATATGTGTTTTTGTCTCTTATAGAATGTTAAAATATAATTTTTGATATGAAACAGCCCTACTAATATGGAAGTTTTAAGGAATATATAGGGGTTATTGAATATATATTGACATATTTTATTTCGCCTATACTAACAAAATTATAACAAAATGTAATTTTCAATGTTTTTATAAATCGTTACCCAAAAAATAAATATTGCCAATTTATGTTTTTTTTAGGAATCTGGCCCTGATGATGACGCTAATCAGTGTGGAAACGTAGGTATTTGATTTAAATATTTAATAAACTGTACAAAAATCGGCAAAAATTTTTCCTTTTGACTTTTATTATTAATACACTTTATATCGAGTAGGTATATTATAGAGCAAATATATCGCAAAACATTATGGAAAATATAACTTGGGTTTTATTGAAATTTTAGAGTCCCTTAAATATGAAAAATATATTAAAGTTTAGTGTCTCGCGGGAATTCCATGGCATAAAGCTTCATAATTTTAATATCAATAACACCGCAAAAAATCTGTTTTAAAAATGCACAAACTGATAACTGTCAAATTGAAAACGGAAAGAGGGGGGTAAATGTTCTGATATTGAAAAATTATAAAATTCATTGGCGTAGGCACTTTTTTTTGTTAAAGTATACTTTTTATAGAAATTACGTAACTTTTCGAAACAATGGTAAAATTTATCTTATTTTTGTGTAAACAAAATTATTTTTGTCCAGTATAGGCGGTTGCCTCTAAAAG